>CAMAOD020000032.1:0-600000 GCA_945859595.2 Megachile willughbiella | reverse complement strand
AGAGACACAGAGACAGAGACACAGAGACAGAGACACAGAGACAGAGACACAGAGACAGAGACGCAGAGACAGAGACACAGATACAGAGACACAGAGACAGAGACACAGAGACAGAGACACAGAGACAGAGACACAGAGACAGAGACACAGAGACACAGACACAGAGACAGAGACACAGAGACAGAGACACAGAGACAGAGACACAGAGACAGAGACACGGAGACAGAGACAGAGAGACAGAGACACAGAGACAGAGACACAGAGGAATAGACACCGAGACAGGGAGACAGAGACAGAGACACAGAGACAGGGACGCCGAGAGAGAGAGACAGAGACACAGAGACGGAGACAGAGGGACAGACACAGAGACAGAGACACAGAGAGAGAGACACAGAGGCAGAGACACACAGACAGAGACAGAGACACAGAAACGGAGACACAGGGACAGAGACACAGAGAAAGAGAAACAGAGATAGGGACAGAGACAGAGACAGAGACAGAGACAGAGACAGAGACAGAGACACAGAGACAGGGACACAGAGAAAGAGAAACAGAGACAGAGACAGAGACAGAAACAGAGTCACAGAGACAGAGACTCAGTGACAGATACACACACACAGAGACACAGACAGATACACAGAGACGGACACACAGGGACAGAGACACAGAGAAAGAGAAACAGAGACAGAGACAGAGACAGAGACACAGAGACAGAGACACAGAGACGGAGACACAGGGACGGATACTGTGGGACAGGGAAACAGAGACAGAGACACAGTTAGACAGACAGAGACACAGAAACAGAGACACAGAGACAGAGACACAGAGACAGAGACACAGAGACAGAGACACAGAGACAGAGACACAGAGACAGAGACACAGAGACACACAAACGGAGACACAGGGACAGAGACACAGAGACAGGGACACTTAGACGGAGACTCTGGGACAGAGACACAGAGACAGAGATTCAGAGGCAGAGACAGAGAGAGAGAGACGCAGAGACAGACACACAGAGGCAGAGACACAGAGACAGAGACACAATGACAGAGATTCAGAGACAGAGACACAGGGAGAGAGACACAGAAACGGAGACACAGAGACAGAGGCATAGACACAGAGACAGAGACACAGAGACAGAGACACAGAGACAGAGACACAGAGGCAGAGACATAAAGGCAGAGACATAGAGACGGAGACACAGGTCCAGGGACACACGGACAGAGGCATAGACACAGAGACAGAGACACAGAGACAGAGACACAGAGACAGACACACAGAGACTGAGACACAGAGACAGAGACACAGAGACAGAGATACAGAGACAGAGACACAGAGACAGAGACACAGAGACAGAGACACAGATAGAGAGACACAGAGGCAGAGACACACAGACGGAGACAGAGACACAGAGACAGAGACACAGGGAGAGAGACACAGAAACGGAGACACAGAGACAGAGGCATAGACACAGAGACAGAGACACAGAGACAGAGACACAGAGACAGAGACACAGAGACAGAGACACAGAGGCAGAGACATAAAGGCAGAGACATAGAGACGGAGACACAGGTCCAGAGACACACGGACAGAGGCATAGACACAGAGACAGAGACACAGAGACAGAGACACAGAGACAGACACACAGAGACAGAGACACAGAGACAGAGACACAGATAGAGAGCCACAGAGGCAGAGACACACAGACAGAGACAGAGACACAGAGACGGAGACACAGGGACAGAGACACAGAGACAGGGACACAGAGACGGAGAATCTGGGACAGAGACACAGAGACAGAGATTCAGAGGCAGAGACAGAGGGAGAGAGACGCAGAGACAGACACACAGAGGCAGAGACTCAGAGACAGAGACACAATGACAGAGATTCAGAGACAGAGACACAGGGAGAGAGACACAGAAACAGAGACACAGAGACAGAGGCATAGACACAGAGACAGAGACACAGAGACAGAGACACAGAAACAGAGACACAGAGACAGAGACACAGAGACAGAGACACAGAGACAGAGACACAGAGACAGAGACACAGAGACAGAGACACAGAGACAGAGACACACAGAGAGAGACTCAGGGACAGAGACACAGAGACAGAGATACAGGGACAGAGACACCGAGACAGAGACACAGAGACAGAGACATAGAGACAGAGACACAGAGACAGAGACACAGAGACAGAGACACAGAGACAGAGACACAGAGACAGAGACACAGAGACGGAGACACAGGGACGGATACTGTGGGACAGAGAAACAGAGACAGAGACACAGTTAGACAGACAGAGACACAGAGACAGGGACACAGAGAGAGAGACTCAGAGACAGAGACACAGAGACAGAGACACAGAGACAGAGACACAGAGACAGAGACACAGAGACAGAGACACAGAGACAGAGACACAGAGACAGAGACACAGAGACAGAGACACAGAGACAGAGACACAGAGACAGAGACACAGAGACAGAGACACAGGGACAGAGACACGGAGACAGAGACACGGAGACAGAGACACAGAGACAGAGACACAGACGAATAGACACAGAGACAGGGAGACAGAGACAGAGACACAGAGACAGGGACGCCGAGAGAAAGAGACGGAGACACAGAGACGGAGACAGAGGGACAGACACAGAGACAGAGACACAGAGAAAGAGAAACAGAGATAGGGACAGAGACGGAGACAGAGGGACAGACACAGAGACAGAGACACAGAGAAAGAGAAACAGAGATAGGGACAGAGACAGAGACAGAGACACACACACAGAGACACAGACAGAGACACAGAGACGGAGACACAGGGACAGAGACACAGAGAAAGAGAAACAGAGACAGAGACAGAGATAGAGACACAGAGACAGAGACACAGAGACGGAGACACAGGGACGGATACTGTGGGACAGAGAAACAGAGACAGAGACACAGTTAGACAGACAGAGACACAGAAACAGAGACACAGAAACAGAGACACAGAGACAGGGACACAGAGACAGAGACACAGAGACAGAGACACAGAGACAGAGACACAGGGACAGAGACACGGAGACAGAGACAGAGAGACAGAGACACAGAGACAGAGACACAGAGGAATAGACACCGAGACAGAGAGACAGAGACAGAGACACAGAGACAGGGACGCCGAGAGAGAGAGACAGAGACACAGAGACGGAGACAGAGGGACAGACACAGAGACAGAGACACAGAGAGAGAGACACAGAGGCAGAGACACACAGACAGAGACAGAGACACAGAAACGGAGACACAGGGACAGAGACACAGAGACGGGGACACAGAGACGGAGACTCTGGGACAGAGACACAGAGACAGAGATTCAGAGGCAGAGACAGAGAGAGAGAGACGCAGAGACAGACACACAGAGGCAGAGACACAGAGACAGAGACACAATGACAGAGATTCAGAGACAGAGACACAGGGAGAGAGACACAGAAACGGAGACACAGAGACAGAGGCATAGACACAGAGACAGAGACACAGAGACAGAGACACAGAGACAGAGACACAGAGGCAGAGACATAAAGGCAGAGACATAGAGACGGAGACACAGGTCCAGAGACACACGGACAGAGGCATAGACACAGAGACAGAGACACAGAGACAGAGACACAGAGACAGAGACACAGAGACAGAGACAGAGACAGAGACAGAGACACAGAGACAGGGACACAGAGAAAGAGAAACAGAGACAGAGACAGAGACAGAGTCACAGAGACAGAGAATCAGTGACAGATACACACACACAGAGACACAGACAGAGACACAGAGACGGAGACACAGGGACAGAGACACAGAGAAAGAGAAACAGAGACAGAGTCACAGACACAGAGTCACAGAGACAGAGACACAGAGACAGGGACACAGACACAGAGACAATGAGACAGAGACACAGAGACGGAGACGCAAGGACAGAGACACAGAGACAGGGACACAGAGAGAGAGACGCAGGGACAGAGACACAGAGACAGAGATACAGAGACGGAGACGCAGAGAAAGATACAGAGGCAGAGACACAGAGACTGAGACAGAGGCAGAGACACAGAGACGGAGACGCAGCGACAGGGACACAGAGACAGGGACACAGAAACAGAGACACAGAGACAGAGACACAGAGACAGAGACACAGAGAAAGAGAAACAGAGATAGGGACAGAGACAGAGACAGAGACACAGGGACAGAGACACAGAGACAGGGACACAGAGAGAGTGACTCAGAGACGGAGACACAGACACGGGGACAGAGACACAGAGACAGAGACAAAGAGACAGAGACACAGAGACATAGACACAGAGGCAGAGACACAGAGACAGAGACACAGAGACAGAGACACAGAGACAGAGACACAGAGACAGGGAGACAGAGAGAGAGACTCAGAGACAGAGACACAGAGACAGAGACACAGAGACAGAGACACAGAGACAGTGACACAGGGACAGAGACACAGAGACATAGACACAGAGACAGGGACACAGAGACAGAGACACAGAGACAGAGACACAGAGACAGAGACACAGGGACAGAGACACGGAGACAGAGACAGAGAGACAGAGACACAGAGACAGAGACACAGAGGAATAGACACCGAGACAGAGAGACAGAGACAGAGACACAGAGACAGGGACGCCGAGAGAGAGAGACAGAGACACAGAGACGGAGACAGAGGGACAGACACAGAGACAGAGACACAGAGAGAGAGACACAGAGGCAGAGACACACAGACAGAGACAGAGACACAGAAACGGAGACACAGGGACAGAGACACAGAGACAGGGACACAGAGACGGAGACTCTGGGACAGAGACACAGAGACAGAGATTCAGAGGCAGAGACAGAGAGAGAGAGACGCAGAGACAGACACACAGAGGCAGAGACACAGAGACAGAGACACAATGACAGAGATTCAGAGACAGAGACACAGGGAGAGAGACACAGAAACGGAGACACAGAGACAGAGGCATAGACACAGAGACAGAGACACAGAGACAGAGACACAGAGACAGAGACACAGAGACAGAGACACAGAGGCAGAGACATAAAGGCAGAGACATAGAGACGGAGACACAGGTCCAGAGACACACGGACAGAGGCATAGACACAGAGACAGAGACACAGAGACAGAGACACAGAGACAGACACACAGAGACAGAGACACAGAGACAGAGACACAGAGACAGAGACACAGAGACAGAGACACAGAGACAGAGACACAGGGACAGAGACACAGGGACAGAGACACAGAGACAGAGACACAGAGACAGAGACACAGACGAATAGACACAGAGACAGGGAGACAGAGACAGAGACACAGAGACAGGGACGCCGAGAGAGAGAGACGGAGACACAGAGACGGAGACAGAGGGACAGACACAGAGACAGAGACACAGAGAAAGAGAAACAGAGATAGGGACAGAGACGGAGACAGAGGGACAGACACAGAGACAGAGACACAGAGAAAGAGAAACAGAGATAGGGACAGAGACAGAGACAGAGACAGAGACAGAGACACACACACAGAGACACAGACAGAGACACAGAGACGGAGACACAGGGACAGAGACACAGAGAAAGAGAAACAGAGACAGAGACAGAGATAGAGACACAGAGACAGAGACACAGAGACGGAGACACAGGGACGGATACTGTGGGACAGAGAAACAGAGACAGAGACACAGTTAGACAGACAGAGACACAGAAACAGAGACACAGAAACAGAGACACAGAGACAGGGACACAGAGACAGAGACACAGAGACAGAGACACAGAGACAGAGACACAGGGACAGAGACACGGAGACAGAGACAGAGAGACAGAGACACAGAGACAGAGACACAGAGGAATAGACACCGAGACAGGGAGACAGAGACAGAGACACAGAGACGGGGACGCCGAGAGAGAGAGACAGAGACACAGAGACGGAGACAGAGGGACAGACACAGAGACAGAGACACAGAGAGAGAGACACAGAGGCAGAGACACACAGACAGAGACAGAGACACAGAAACGGAGACACAGGGACAGAGACACAGAGACAGGGACACAGAGACGGAGACTCTGGGACAGAGACACAGAGACAGAGAATCAGTGACAGATACACACACACAGAGACACAGACAGAGACACAGAGACGGAGACACAGGGACAGAGACACAGAGAAAGAGAAACAGAGACAGAGTCACAGACACAGAGTCACAGAGACAGAGACACAGAGACAGGGACACAGACACAGAGACAATGAGACAGAGACACAGAGACGGAGACGCAAGGACAGAGACACAGAGACAGGGACACAGAGAGAGAGACGCAGGGACAGAGACACAGAGACAGAGATACAGAGACGGAGACGCAGAGAAAGATACAGAGGCAGAGACACAGAGACTGAGACAGAGGCAGAGACACAGAGACGGAGACGCAGCGACAGGGACACAGAGACAGGGACACAGAGACAGAGACACAGAGACAGAGACACAGAGACAGAGACACAGAGAAAGAGAAACAGAGATAGGGACAGAGACAGAGACAGAGACACAGGGACAGAGACACAGAGACAGGGACACAGAGAGAGTGACTCAGAGACGGAGACACAGACACGGGGACAGAGACACAGAGACAGAGACAAAGAGACAGAGACACAGAGACATAGACACAGAGGCAGAGACACAGAGACAGAGACACAGAGACAGAGACACAGAGACAGAGACACAGAGACAGGGAGACAGAGAGAGAGACTCAGAGACAGAGACACAGAGACAGAGACACAGAGACAGAGACACAGAGACAGTGACACAGGGACAGAGACACAGAGACATAGACACAGAGACAGAGACACAGAGACAGAGACACAGAGGCGGAGACACAGGGACAGAGACACAGAGATATGGACACAGAGACAGAGACACAGAGACAGAGACACGGAGACAGACACACAGAGACAGAGACACAGAGACAGAGACACAGAGACAGAGACACAGAGACAGAGACACAGAGACAGAGACACAGAGACAGGGACACAGAGACAGAGGCACAGAGACAGAGACACAGAGAGAGAGACACAGAGGCAGAGACACACAGACAGAGACAGAGACACAGAAACGGAGACACAGGGACAGAGACACAGAGACAGAGACACAGAGACAGAGACACAGAGACAGATACACAGGGACAGAGACACGGAGACAGAGACACAGAGACAGAGACACAGAGACAGAGACACAGAGGAATAGACACAGAGACAGGGAGACAGAGACAGAGACACAGAGACAGGCACGCCGAGAGAGAGAGACAGAGACACAGAGACGGAGACAGAGGGACAGACACAGAGACAGAGACACAGAGAAAGAGAAACAGAGATAGGGACAGAGACAGAGACAGAGACAGGGACAGAGACACGGAGACACAGGGACGGATACTGTGGGACAGAGAAACAGAGACAGAGACACAGTTAGACAGACAGAGACACAGAAACAGAGACACAGAAACAGAGACACAGAGACAGAGACACAGAGACAGAGACACAGAGACAGAGACACAGAGACAGAGACACAGAGACAGAGACACAGAGACAGAGACAGAGACAGAGACACAGAGACAGGGACACAGAGAAAGAGAAACAGAGACAGAGACAGAGACAGAGACAGAGTCACAGAGACAGAGACTCAGTGACAGATACACACACACAGAGACACAGACAGAGACACAGAGACGGAGACACAGGGACAGAGACACAGAGAAAGAGAAACAGAGACAGAGACAGAGACAGAGACACAGAGACAGAGACTTAGAGACAGAGACACACGCACAGAGACAGAGACAGAGACACAGAGACGGAGACACAGGGACAGAGACACAGAAACAGGGCCACAGAGACAGAGTCACAGACACAGAGTCACAGAGACAGAGACACAGAGACAGGGACACAGACACAGAGACAATGAGACAGAGACACAGAGACGGGGACGCAAGGACAGAGACACAGAGACAGGGACACAGAGAGAGAGACTCAGGGACAGAGACACAGAGACAGAGATACAGAGACGGAGACGCAGAGAAAGATACAGAGGCAGAGACACAGAGACAGAGACACAGAGGCGGAGACACAGGGACAGAGACACAGAGATATGGACACAGAGACAGTGACTCAGAGACAGAGACACCGGGACAGAGGCACAGAGACATAGACACAGAGACAGAGACACAGAGACCCAGACACAGAGGAATAGACACAGAGACAGGGAGACAGAGACAGAGACACAGAGACAGGGACGCCGAGAGAGAGAGACAGAGACACAGAGACGGAGACAGAGGGACAGACACAGAGACAGAGACACAGAGAAAGAGAAACAGAGATAGGGACAGAGACAGAGACAGAGACAGAGACAGAGACAGAGACAGAGACAGAGACACAGAGACAGGGACACAGAGAAAGAGAAACAGAGACAGAGACAGAGACAGAGTCACAGAGACAGAGACTCAGACACAGAGACACAGAGACAGAGACACAGAGATAGGGACACAGACACAGAGACAATGACACAGAGACACAGAGACGGAGACGCAAGGACAGAGACACAGAGACAGGGACACAGAGAGAGAGACTCAGGGACACAGACACAGAGACGGAGACGCAGAGAAAGATACAGAGGCAGAGACACAGAGACTGAGACGGAGGCAGAGACACAGAGACGGAGACGCAGCTACAGGGACACAGAGACAGGGACGCAGAGACAGAGACTCGGAGACAGAGACACAGAGACAGAGACAAAGACACAGAGAAAGAGAAACAGAGACAGAGACTCAGAGGCAGAGACACACGCACAGAGGCAGAGACAGAGATACAGGGACGGACACACAAGGACAGAGACACAGAGACAGGGACACAGAGACAGAGACACAGAGACAGAGACACAGAGACCGAGACAGAGGCAGAAACACAGAGACGGAGACGCAGGGACAGGGACACAGAGACAGGGACACAGAGACAGAGACTCAGAGACAGAGACACAGAGAGAGAGACAAAGACACAGAGACAGAGATTCAGAGGCAGAGACAGAGAGAGAGACGCAGAGACAGATACACGGAGGCAGAGACACAGAGGAATAGACACAGAGACAGAGACACGGAGGCAGAGACACAGAGCCAGGGAGACAGAGACAGAGACTCAGAGGCAGGGACATCGAGAGAGAGAGACAGAGACACAGAGACGGAGACAGAGGGTCAGACACAGAGACAGAGACACAGAGAAAGAGAAACAGAGACAGAGACAGAGAGGCAGAGACATAAAGACAGAGACATAGAGACAGAGACACAGAGACAGAGACACAGAGACAGAGACACAGACACAGAGACACAGAGACGCAGAGACAGAGACACAGGGAGAGAGACACAGAAACGGAGACACAGAGACAGAGACAGAGACACAGAGGCAGAGAGACAGAGACAGAGACACAGAGACAGAGACACGGAGACAGAGACACAGAGACAGAGACACAGAGGAATAGACACAGAGACAGGGAGACAGAGACAGAGACACAGACACAGAGACACAGACACAGAGACACAGAGACAGAGACACAGAGACAGAGGCACAGAGACATAGACACAGAGACAGAGACACAGAGCCAGAGACACAGAGACAGGGACACAGAGACATAGACACAGAGACAGCGACACAGAGCCAGAGACACAGAGACGGAGACGCAAGGACAGAGACACAGAGACAGGGACACAGAGAGAGAGACTCTGAGACAGAGACACAGAGACAGAGGCAAAGAGACAGAGACACAGAGACGTAGACACAGAGACAGAGACACAGAGACAGAGACACAATGACAGAGATTCAGAGACAGAGACACAGGGAGAGAGACACAGAAACGGGGTCACAGAGACAGAGACAGAGACAGAGAGACAGAGACATAGAGACAGAGACACAGAGACGGAGACACAGGGACAGAGACACAGAAAGAGGAGCACAGCGACAAAGTCACAGAGACAAAGACAGAGACAGAGACAGAGACAGAGACAGAGACAGAGACAGAGACAGAGACAGAGACAGAGACAGAGACAGAGACAGAGACAGAGACAGAGACAGAGACAGAGACAGAGACGGAGACAGAGACAGAGACAGAGACAGAGACAGAGACAGAGACACAGAGACGGAGACACAGGGACAGAGACACAGAGAAAGAGAAACAGAGACAGAGACACAGAGACAGAGACACAGAGACAGAGACACAGAGACGGAGACACAGCGACACGGACACAGAGACAGAGACACAGAGACAGAGACACAGAGACAGAGACACAGAGACAGAGACAGAGACAGAAACAGAGACAGAGACAGAGACAGAGGCACAGAGACAGAGACACAGAGGCAGAGACATAAAGACAGAGACATAGAGACCGTGACACGGAGACGGAGACGCAGGTCCAGAGGCACACGGACAGATGCATAGACACAGAGACAGAGACACAGAGACAGAGACACAGAGACAGAGACACAGAGGCAGAGACACAGAGACAGAGACAGACACAGAGACGGAGACACAGGGACAGAGACACAGAGACAGGGACACAGAGACGGAGACTCTGGGACAGAGACACAGAGACAGAGATTCAGAGGCAGAGACAGAGACAGAGAGACGCAGAGGCAGATACACGGAAGCAGAGACACAGAGGAATATACACAGAGACAGAGACACGGAGGCACAGAGACAGAGACAGGGAGACAGAGACAGAGACACAGAGACAGGGACACTGAGAGAGAGGGACAGAGACACAGAGACGGAGACAGAGGGACAGACACAGAGACAGAGACACAGAGACGGAGACACAGGGACAGAGACACAGAGAAAGAGAAACAGAGACAGAGTCACAGACACAGAGTCACAGAGGCAGAGACACAGAGACAGGGACACAGACACAGAGACAATGAGACAGAGACACAGAGACGGAGACGCAAGGACAGAGACACAGAGACAGGGACACAGAGAGAGAGACGCAGGGACAGAGACACAGAGACAGAGATACAGAGACGGAGACGCAGAGAAAGATACAGAGGCAGAGACACAGAGACTGAGACAGAGGCAGAGACACAGAGACGGAGACGCAGCGACAGGGACACAGAGACAGGGACACAGAGACAGAGACACAGAGACAGAGACACAGAGACAGAGACACAGAGAAAGAGAAACAGAGATAGGGACAGAGACAGAGACAGAGACACAGGGACAGAGACACAGAGACAGGGACACAGAGAGAGTGACACAGAGACGGAGACACAGACACGGGGACAGAGACACAGAGACAGAGACAAAGAGACAGAGACACAGAGACATAGACACAGAGACAGAGACACAGAGACAGAGACACAGAGACAGAGACACAGAGACAGAGACACAGAGACAGGGACACAGAGAGAGAGACTCAGACACAGAGACACAGAGACAGAGACACAGAGACAGAGACACAGAGACAGTGACACAGGGACAGAGACACAGAGACATAGACACAGAGACAGAGACACAGAGACAGAGACACAGAGGCGGAGACACAGGGACAGAGACACAGAGATATGGACACAGAGACAGTGACTCAGAGACAGAGACACAGGGACAGAGGCACAGAGACATAGACACAGAGACAGAGACACAGAGACCCAGACACAGAGACAGAGATTCGGAGACAGAGACACAGAGAGAGAGACACAGAAACGGAGATACAGAGCCAGAGACACAGAGACAGAGACACAGAGACAGAGACACAGAGACAGAGACACAGAGACAGAGACACGGAGACAGATACACAGAGACAGAGACACAGAGACAGAGACACAGAGACAGAGACACAGAGACAGAGACACAGAGACAGAGACACAGAGACAGAGACACAGAGACAGGGACACAGAGACAGAGACACAGAGACAGAGACACAGAGAGAGAGACACAGAGGCAGAGACACACAGACAGAGACAGAGACACAGAAACGGAGACACAGGGACAGAGACACAGAGACAGAGACACAGAGACAGAGACACAGAGACAGATACACAGGGACAGAGACACGGAGACAGAGACACAGAGACAGAGACACAGAGACAGAGACACAGAGACAGAGACACAGAGGAATAGACACAGAGACAGGGAGACAGAGACAGAGACACAGAGACAGGCACGCCGAGAGAGAGAGACAGAGACACAGAGACGGAGACAGAGGGACAGACACAGAGACAGAGACACAGAGAAAGAGAAACAGAGATAGGGACAGAGACAGAGACAGAGACAGAGACAGAGACACGGAGACACAGGGACGGATACTGTGGGACAGAGAAACAGAGACAGAGACACAGTTAGACAGACAGAGACACAGAAACAGAGACACAGAAACAGAGACACAGAGACAGAGACACAGAGACAGAGACACAGAGACAGAGACACAGAGACAGAGACACAGAGACAGAGACACAGAGACAGAGACACAGAGCCTGAGACAGAGACAGAGACACAGAGACAGGGACACAGAGAAAGAGAAACAGAGACAGAGACAGAGACAGAGACAGAGACAGAGTCACAGAGACAGAGACTCAGTGACAGATACACACACACAGAGACACAGACAGAGACACAGAGACGGAGACACAGGGACAGAGACACAGAGAAAGAGAAACAGAGACAGAGACAGAGACAGAGACACAGAGACAGAGATTCAGAGACAGAGACACACGCACAGAGACAGAGACAGAGACACAGAGACGGAGACACAGGGACAGAGACACAGAAACAGGGACACAGAGACAGAGTCACAGACACAGAGTCACAGAGACAGAGACACAGAGACAGGGACACAGACACAGAGACAATGAGACAGAGACACAGAGACGGGGACGCAAGGATAGAGACACAGAGACAGGGACACAGAGAGAGAGACTCAGGGACAGAGACACAGAGACAGAGATACAGAGACGGAGACGCAGAGAAAGATACAGAGGCAGAGACACAGAGACAGAGACACAGAGGCGGAGACACAGGGACAGAGACACAGAGATATGGACACAGAGACAGTGACTCAGAGACAGAGACACCGGGACAGAGGCACAGAGACATAGACACAGAGACAGAGACACAGAGACCCAGACACAGAGGAATAGACACAGAGACAGGGAGACAGAGACAGAGACACAGAGACAGGGACGCCGAGAGAGAGAGACAGAGACACAGAGACGGAGACAGAGGGACAGACACAGAGACAGAGACACAGAGAAAGAGAAACAGAGATAGGGACAGAGACAGAGACAGAGACAGAGACAGAGACAGAGACAGAGACAGAGACAGAGACAGAGACACAGAGACAGGGACACAGAGAAAGAGGAACAGAGACAGAGACAGAGACAGAGTCACAGAGACAGAGACTCAGACACAGAGACACAGAGACAGAGACACAGAGATAGGGACACAGACACAGAGACAATGACACAGAGACACAGAGACGGAGACGCAAGGACAGAGACACAGAGACAGGGACACAGAGAGAGAGACTCAGGGACACAGACACAGAGACAGAGATACAGAGACGGAGACGCAGAGAAAGATACAGAGGCAGAGACACAGAGACTGAGACGGAGGCAGAGACACAGAGACGGAGACGCAGCTACAGGGACACAGAGACAGGGACGCAGAGACAGAGACTCGGAGACAGAGACACAGAGACAGAGACAAAGACACAGAGAAAGAGAAACAGAGACAGAGACTCAGAGGCAGAGACACACGCACAGAGGCAGAGACAGAGATACAGGGACGGACACACAAGGACAGAGACACAGAGACAGGGACACAGAGACAGAGACACAGAGACAGAGACACAGAGACAGAGACACAGAGACCGAGACAGAGGCAGAGACACAGAGACGGAGACGCAGGGACAGGGACACAGAGACAGGGACACAGAGACAGAGACTCAGAGACAGAGACACAGAGAGAGAGACAAAGACACAGAGACAGAGATTCAGAGGCAGAGACAGAGACAGAGACAGAGTCACAGAGACAGAGACTCAGTGACAGATACACACACACAGAGACACAGACAGAGACACAGAGACGGAGACACAGGGACAGAGACACAGAGAAAGAGAAACAGAGACAGAGACAGAGACAGAGACACAGAGACAGAGATTCAGAGACAGAGACACACGCACAGAGACAGAGACAGAGACACAGAGACGGAGACACAGGGACAGAGACACAGAAACAGGGACACAGGGACAGAGTCACAGGCACAGAGTCACAGAGACAGAGACACAGAGACAGGGACACAGACACAGAGACAATGAGACAGAGACACAGAGACGGGGACGCAAGGACAGAGACACAGAGACAGGGACACAGAGAGAGAGACACAGAGACAGAGACACAGAGGCGGAGACACAGGGACAGAGACACAGAGATATGGACACAGAGACAGTGACTCAGAGACAGAGACACCGGGACAGAGGCACAGAGACATAGACACAGAGACAGAGACACAGAGACCCAGACACAGAGGAATAGACACAGAGACAGGGAGACAGAGACAGAGACACAGAGACAGGGACGCCGAGAGAGAGAGACAGAGACACAGAGACGGAGACAGAGGGACAGACACAGAGACAGAGACACAGAGAAAGAGAAACAGAGATAGGGACAGAGACAGAGACAGAGACAGAGACAGAGACAGAGACAGAGACAGAGACAGAGACAGAGACACAGAGACAGGGACACAGAGAAAGAGAAACAGAGACAGAGACAGAGACAGAGTCACAGAGACAGAGACTCAGACACAGAGACACAGAGACAGAGACACAGAGATAGGGACACAGACACAGAGACAATGACACAGAGACACAGAGACGGAGACGCAAGGACAGAGACACAGAGACAGGGACACAGAGAGAGAGACTCAGGGACACAGACACAGAGACAGAGATACAGAGACGGAGACGCAGAGAAAGATACAGAGGCAGAGACACAGAGACTGAGACGGAGGCAGAGACACAGAGACGGAGACGCAGCTACAGGGACACAGAGACAGGGACGCAGAGACAGAGACTCGGAGACAGAGACACAGAGACAGAGACAAAGACACAGAGAAAGAGAAACAGAGACAGAGACTCAGAGGCAGAGACACACGCACAGAGGCAGAGACAGAGATACAGGGACGGACACACAAGGACAGAGACACAGAGACAGGGACACAGAGACAGAGACACAGAGACAGAGACACAGAGACAGAGACACAGAGACCGAGACAGAGGCAGAGACACAGAGACGGAGACGCAGGGACAGGGACACAGAGACAGGGACACAGAGACAGAGACTCAGAGACAGAGACACAGAGAGAGAGACAAAGACACAGAGACAGAGATTCAGAGGCAGAGACAGAGAGAGAGACGCAGAGACAGATACACGGAGGCAGAGACACAGAGGAATAGACACAGAGACAGAGACACGGAGGCAGAGACACAGAGCCAGGGAGACAGAGACAGAGACTCAGAGGCAGGGACATCGAGAGAGAGAGACAGAGACACAGAGACGGAGACAGAGGGACAGACACAGAGACAGAGACACAGAGAAAGAGAAACAGAGACAGAGACAGAGAGGCAGAGACATAAAGACAGAGACATAGAGACAGAGACACAGAGACAGAGACACAGAGACAGAGACACAGACACAGAGACACAGAGACGCAGAGACAGAGACACAGGGAGAGAGACACAGAAACGGAGACACAGAGACAGAGACAGAGACACAGAGGCAGAGAGACAGAGACAGAGACACAGAGACAGAGACACAGAGACAGAGACACGGAGACAGAGACACAGAGACAGAGACTCTGAGACAGAGACACAGAGACAGAGGCAAAGAGACAGAGACACAGAGACGTAGACACAGAGACAGAGACACAGAGACAGAGACACAGAGACAGAGACACAGAGACAGAGACACAATGACAGAGATTCAGAGACAGAGACACAGGGAGAGAGACACAGAAACGGGGACACAGAGACAGAGGCATAGACACAGAGACAGAGACACAGAGACAGAGACACAGAGACAGAGACACAGAGACAGAGACACAGAGGCAGAGACATAAAGGCAGAGACATAGAGACGGAGACACAGGTCCAGAGACACACGGACAGAGGCATAGACACAGAGACAGAGACACAGAGACAGAGACACAGAGACAGACACACAGAGACTGAGACACAGAGACAGAGACACAGAGACAGAGATACAGAGACAGAGACACAGAGACAGAGACACAGAGACAGAGACACAGATAGAGAGACACAGAGGCAGAGACACACAGACGGAGACAGAGACACAGAGACAGAGACACAGGGAGAGAGACACAGAAACGGAGACACAGAGACAGAGGCATAGACACAGAGACAGAGACACAGAGACAGAGACACAGAGACAGAGACACAGAGGCGGAGACACAGGGACAGAGACACAGAGATATGGACACAGAGACAGAGACACAGAGACAGAGACACGGAGACAGACACACAGAGACAGAGACACAGAGACAGAGACACAGAGACAGAGACACAGAGACAGAGACACAGAGACAGAGACACAGAGACAGGGACACAGAGACAGAGGCACAGAGACAGAGACACAGAGAGAGAGACACAGAGGCAGAGACACACAGACAGAGACAGAGACACAGAAACGGAGACACAGGGACAGAGACACAGAGACAGAGACACAGAGACAGAGACACAGAGACAGATACACAGGGACAGAGACACGGAGACAGAGACACAGAGACAGAGACACAGAGACAGAGACACAGAGGAATAGACACAGAGACAGGGAGACAGAGACAGAGACACAGAGACAGGCACGCCGAGAGAGAGAGACAGAGACACAGAGACGGAGACAGAGGGACAGACACAGAGACAGAGACACAGAGAAAGAGAAACAGAGATAGGGACAGAGACAGAGACAGAGACAGGGACAGAGACACGGAGACACAGGGACGGATACTGTGGGACAGAGAAACAGAGACAGAGACACAGTTAGACAGACAGAGACACAGAAACAGAGACACAGAAACAGAGACACAGAGACAGAGACACAGAGACAGAGACACAGAGACAGAGACACAGAGACAGAGACACAGAGACAGAGACACAGAGACAGAGACACAGAGACAGAGACACAGAGCCTGAGACAGAGACAGAGACACAGAGACAGGGACACAGAGAAAGAGAAACAGAGACAGAGACAGAGACAGAGACAGAGACAGAGTCACAGAGACAGAGACTCAGTGACAGATACACACACACAGAGACACAGACAGAGACACAGAGACGGAGACACAGGGACAGAGACACAGAGAAAGAGAAACAGAGACAGAGACAGAGACAGAGACACAGAGACAGAGATTCAGAGACAGAGACACACGCACAGAGACAGAGACAGAGACACAGAGACGGAGACACAGGGACAGAGACACAGAAACAGGGACACAGAGACAGAGTCACAGACACAGAGTCACAGAGACAGAGACACAGAGACAGGGACACAGACACAGAGACAATGAGACAGAGACACAGAGACGGGGACGCAAGGATAGAGACACAGAGACAGGGACACAGAGAGAGAGACTCAGGGACAGAGACACAGAGACAGAGATACAGAGACGGAGACGCAGAGAAAGATACAGAGGCAGAGACACAGAGACAGAGACACAGAGGCGGAGACACAGGGACAGAGACACAGAGATATGGACACAGAGACAGTGACGCAGAGACAGAGACACCGGGACAGAGGCACAGAGACATAGACACAGAGACAGAGACACAGAGACCCAGACACAGAGGAATAGACACAGAGACAGGGAGACAGAGACAGAGACACAGAGACAGGGACGCCGAGAGAGAGAGACAGAGACACAGAGACGGAGACAGAGGGACAGACACAGAGACAGAGACACAGAGAAAGAGAAACAGAGATAGGGACAGAGACAGAGACAGAGACAGAGACAGAGACAGAGACAGAGACAGAGACAGAGACAGAGACACAGAGACAGGGACACAGAGAAAGAGGAACAGAGACAGAGACAGAGACAGAGTCACAGAGACAGAGACTCAGACACAGAGACACAGAGACAGAGACACAGAGATAGGGACACAGACACAGAGACAATGACACAGAGACACAGAGACGGAGACGCAAGGACAGAGACACAGAGACAGGGACACAGAGAGAGAGACTCAGGGACACAGACACAGAGACAGAGATACAGAGACGGAGACGCAGAGAAAGATACAGAGGCAGAGACACAGAGACTGAGACGGAGGCAGAGACACAGAGACGGAGACGCAGCTACAGGGACACAGAGACAGGGACGCAGAGACAGAGACTCGGAGACAGAGACACAGAGACAGAGACAAAGACACAGAGAAAGAGAAACAGAGACAGAGACTCAGAGGCAGAGACACACGCACAGAGGCAGAGACAGAGATACAGGGACGGACACACAAGGACAGAGACACAGAGACAGGGACACAGAGACAGAGACACAGAGACAGAGACACAGAGACAGAGACACAGAGACCGAGACAGAGGCAGAGACACAGAGACGGAGACGCAGGGACAGGGACACAGAGACAGGGACACAGAGACAGAGACTCAGAGACAGAGACACAGAGAGAGAGACAAAGACACAGAGACAGAGATTCAGAGGCAGAGACAGAGACAGAGACAGAGTCACAGAGACAGAGACTCAGTGACAGATACACACACACAGAGACACAGACAGAGACACAGAGACGGAGACACAGGGACAGAGACACAGAGAAAGGGAAACAGAGACAGAGACAGAGACAGAGACACAGAGACAGAGATTCAGAGACAGAGACACACGCACAGAGACAGAGACAGAGACACAGAGACGGAGACACAGGGACAGAGACACAGAAACAGGGACACAGAGACAGAGTCACAGACACAGAGTCACAGAGACAGAGACACAGAGACAGGGACACAGACACAGAGACAATGAGACAGAGACACAGAGACGGGGACGCAAGGACAGAGACACAGAGACAGGGACACAGAGAGAGAGACACAGAGACAGAGACACAGAGGCGGAGACACAGGGACAGAGACACAGAGATATGGACACAGAGACAGTGACTCAGAGACAGAGACACCGGGACAGAGGCACAGAGACATAGACACAGAGACAGAGACACAGAGACCCAGACACAGAGGAATAGACACAGAGACAGGGAGACAGAGACAGAGACACAGAGACAGGGACGCCGAGAGAGAGAGACAGAGACACAGAGACGGAGACAGAGGGACAGACACAGAGACAGAGACACAGAGAAAGAGAAACAGAGATAGGGACAGAGACAGAGACAGAGACAGAGACAGAGACAGAGACAGAGACAGAGACAGAGACAGAGACACAGAGACAGGGACACAGAGAAAGAGAAACAGAGACAGAGACAGAGACAGAGTCACAGAGACAGAGACTCAGACACAGAGACACAGAGACAGAGACACAGAGATAGGGACACAGACACAGAGACAATGACACAGAGACACAGAGACGGAGACGCAAGGACAGAGACACAGAGACAGGGACACAGAGAGAGAGACTCAGGGACACAGACACAGAGACAGAGATACAGAGACGGAGACGCAGAGAAAGATACAGAGGCAGAGACACAGAGACTGAGACGGAGGCAGAGACACAGAGACGGAGACGCAGCTACAGGGACACAGAGACAGGGACGCAGAGACAGAGACTCGGAGACAGAGACACAGAGACAGAGACAAAGACACAGAGAAAGAGAAACAGAGACAGAGACTCAGAGGCAGAGACACACGCACAGAGGCAGAGACAGAGATACAGGGACGGACACACAAGGACAGAGACACAGAGACAGGGACACAGAGACAGAGACACAGAGACAGAGACACAGAGACAGAGACACAGAGACCGAGACAGAGGCAGAGACACAGAGACGGAGACGCAGGGACAGGGACACAGAGACAGGGACACAGAGACAGAGACTCAGAGACAGAGACACAGAGAGAGAGACAAAGACACAGAGACAGAGATTCAGAGGCAGAGACAGAGAGAGAGACGCAGAGACAGATACACGGAGGCAGAGACACAGAGGAATATACACAGAGACAGAGACACGGAGGCAGAGACACAGAGCCAGGGAGACAGAGACAGAGACTCAGAGGCAGGGACATCGAGAGAGAGAGACAGAGACACAGAGACGGAGACAGAGGGACAGACACAGAGACAGAGACACAGAGAAAGAGAAACAGAGACAGAGACAGAGAGGCAGAGACATAAAGACAGAGACATAGAGACAGAGACACAGAGACAGAGACACAGAGACAGAGACACAGACACAGAGACACAGAGACGCAGAGACAGAGACACAGGGAGAGAGACACAGAAACGGAGACACAGAGACAGAGACAGAGACACAGAGGCAGAGAGACAGAGACAGAGACACAGAGACAGAGACACAGAGACAGAGACACGGAGACAGAGACACAGAGACAGAGACTCTGAGACAGAGACACAGAGACAGAGGCAAAGAGACAGAGACACAGAGACGTAGACACAGAGACAGAGACACAGAGACAGAGACACAGAGACAGAGACACAGAGACAGAGACACAATGACAGAGATTCAGAGACAGAGACACAGGGAGAGAGACACAGAAACGGGGACACAGAGACAGAGGCATAGACACAGAGACAGAGACACAGAGACAGAGACACAGAGACAGAGACACAGAGGCAGAGACATAAAGGCAGAGACATAGAGACGGAGACACAGGTCCAGAGACACACGGACAGAGGCATAGACACAGAGACAGAGACACAGAGACAGAGACACAGAGACAGACACACAGAGACTGAGACACAGAGACAGAGACACAGAGACAGAGATACAGAGACAGAGACACAGAGACAGAGACACAGAGACAGAGACACAGATAGAGAGACACAGAGGCAGAGACACACAGACGGAGACAGAGACACAGAGACAGAGACACAGGGAGAGAGACACAGAAACGGAGACACAGAGACAGAGGCATAGACACAGAGACAGAGACACAGAGACAGAGACACAGAGACAGAGACACAGAGACAGAGACACAGAGGCAGAGACATAAAGGCAGAGACATAGAGACGGAGACACAGAGACAGAGACAGAGACAGAGACAGAGACACAGAGACAGGGACACAGAGAAAGAGAAACAGAGACAGAGACAGAGACAGAGTCACAGAGACAGAGAATCAGTGACAGATACACACACACAGAGACACAGACAGAGACACAGAGACGGAGACACAGGGACAGAGACACAGAGAAAGAGAAACAGAGACAGAGTCACAGACACAGAGTCACAGAGACAGAGACACGGAGACAGGGACACAGACACAGAGACAATGAGACAGAGACACAGAGACGGAGACGCAAGGACAGAGACACAGAGACAGGGACACAGAGAGAGAGACGCAGGGACAGAGACACAGAGACAGAGATACAGAGACGGAGACGCAGAGAAAGATACAGAGGCAGAGACACAGAGACTGAGACAGAGGCAGAGACACAGAGACGGAGACGCAGCGACAGGGACACAGAGACAGGGACACAGAGACAGAGACACAGAGACAGAGACACAGAGACAGAGACACAGAGAAAGAGAAACAGAGATAGGGACAGAGACAGAGACAGAGACACAGGGACAGAGACACAGAGACAGGGACACAGAGAGAGTGACTCAGAGACGGAGACACAGACACGGGGACAGAGACACAGAGACAGAGACAAAGAGACAGAGACACAGAGACATAGACACAGAGGCAGAGACACAGAGACAGAGACACAGAGACAGAGACACAGAGACAGAGACACAGAGACAGGGAGACAGAGAGAGAGACTCAGAGACAGAGACACAGAGACAGAGACACAGAGACAGAGACACAGAGACAGTGACACAGGGACAGAGACACAGAGACATAGACACAGAGACAGAGACACAGAGACAGAGACACAGAGGCGGAGACACAGGGACAGAGACACAGAGATATGGACACAGAGACAGAGACACAGAGACAGAGACACAGTTAGACAGACAGAGACACAGAAACAGAGACACAGAAACAGAGACACAGAGACAGAGACACAGAGACAGAGACACAGAGACAGAGACACAGAGACAGAGACACAGAGACAGAGACAGAGACAGAGACACAGAGACAGGGACACAGAGAAAGAGAAACAGAGACAGAGACAGAGACAGAGACAGAGTCACAGAGACAGAGACTCAGTGACAGATACACACACACAGAGACACAGACAGAGACACAGAGACGGAGACACAGGGACAGAGACACAGAGAAAGAGAAACAGAGACAGAGACAGAGACAGAGACACAGAGACAGAGACTCAGAGACAGAGACACACGCACAGAGACAGAGACAGAGACACAGAGACGGAGACACAGGGACAGAGACACAGAAACAGGGACACAGAGACAGAGTCACAGACACAGAGTCACAGAGACAGAGACACAGAGACAGGGACACAGACACAGAGACAATGAGACAGAGACACAGAGACGGGGACGCAAGGACAGAGACACAGAGACAGGGACACAGAGAGAGAGACTCAGGGACAGAGACACAGAGACAGAGATACAGAGACGGAGACGCAGAGAAAGATACAGAGGCAGAGACACAGAGACAGAGACACAGAGGCGGAGACACAGGGACAGAGACACAGAGATATGGACACAGAGACAGTGACTCAGAGACAGAGACACCGGGACAGAGGCACAGAGACATAGACACAGAGACAGAGACACAGAGACCCAGACACAGAGGAATAGACACAGAGACAGGGAGACAGAGACAGAGACACAGAGACAGGGACGCCGAGAGAGAGAGACAGAGACACAGAGACGGAGACAGGGGGACAGACACAGAGACAGAGACACAGAGAAAGAGAAACAGAGATAGGGACAGAGACAGAGACAGAGACAGAGACAGAGACAGAGACAGAGACAGAGACAGAGACACAGAGACAGGGACACAGAGAAAGAGAAACAGAGACAGAGACAGAGACAGAGTCACAGAGACAGAGACTCAGACACAGAGACACAGAGACAGAGACACAGAGATAGGGACACAGACACAGAGACAATGACACAGAGACACAGAGACGGAGACGCAAGGACAGAGACACAGAGACAGGGACACAGAGAGAGAGACTCAGGGACACAGACACAGAGACGGAGACGCAGAGAAAGATACAGAGGCAGAGACACAGAGACTGAGACGGAGGCAGAGACACAGAGACGGAGACGCAGCTACAGGGACACAGAGACAGGGACGCAGAGACAGAGACTCGGAGACAGAGACACAGAGACAGAGACAAAGACACAGAGAAAGAGAAACAGAGACAGAGACTCAGAGGCAGAGACACACGCACAGAGGCAGAGACAGAGATACAGGGACGGACACACAAGGACAGAGACCCAGAGACAGGGACACAGAGACAGAGACACAGAGACAGAGACACAGAGACAGAGACACAGAGACCGAGACAGAGGCAGAGACACAGAGACGGAGACGCAGGGACAGGGACACAGAGACAGGGACACAGAGACAGAGACTCAGAGACAGAGACACAGAGAGAGAGACAAAGACACAGAGACAGAGATTCAGAGGCAGAGACAGAGAGAGAGACGCAGAGACAGATACACGGAGGCAGAGACACAGAGGAATAGACACAGAGACAGAGACACGGAGGCAGAGACACAGAGCCAGGGAGACAGAGACAGAGACTCAGAGGCAGGGACATCGAGAGAGAGAGACAGAGACACAGAGACGGAGACAGAGGGTCAGACACAGAGACAGAGACACAGAGAAAGAGAAACAGAGACAGAGACAGAGAGGCAGAGACATAAAGACAGAGACATAGAGACAGAGACACAGAGACAGAGACACAGAGACAGAGACACAGACACAGAGACACAGAGACGCAGAGACAGAGACACAGGGAGAGAGACACAGAAACGGAGACACAGAGACAGAGACAGAGACACAGAGGCAGAGAGACAGAGACAGAGACACAGAGACAGAGACACGGAGACAGAGACACAGAGACAGAGACACAGAGGAATAGACACAGAGACAGGGAGACAGAGACAGAGACACAGACACAGAGACACAGACACAGAGACACAGAGACAGAGACACAGAGACAGAGGCACAGAGACATAGACACAGAGACAGAGACACAGAGCCAGAGACACAGAGACGGAGACGCAAGGACAGAGACACAGAGACAGGGACACAGAGACATAGACACAGAGACAGAGACACAGAGCCAGAGACACAGAGACGGAGACGCAAGGACAGAGACACAGAGACAGGGACACAGAGAGAGAGACTCTGAGACAGAGACACAGAGACAGAGGCAAAGAGACAGAGACACAGAGACGTAGACACAGAGACAGAGACACAGAGACAGAGACACAATGACAGAGATTCAGAGACAGAGACACAGGGAGAGAGACACAGAAACGGGGACACAGAGACAGAGACAGAGACAGAGAGACAGAGACATAGAGACAGAGACACAGAGACGGAGACACAGGGACAGAGACACAGAAAGAGGAGCACAGCGACAAAGTCACAGAGACAAAGACAGAGACAGAGACAGAGACAGAGACAGAGACAGAGACAGAGACAGAGACAGAGACAGAGACAGAGACAGAGACAGAGACAGAGACAGAGACAGAGACAGAGACAGAGACAGAGACGGAGACAGAGACAGAGACAGAGACAGAGACAGAGACAGAGACAGAGACACAGAGACGGAGACACAGGGACAGAGACACAGAGAAAGAGAAACAGAGACAGAGACACAGAGACAGAGACACAGAGACAGAGACACAGAGACGGAGACACAGCGACACGGACACAGAGACAGAGACACAGAGACAGAGACACAGAGACAGAGACAGAGACAGAAACAGAGACAGAGACAGAGACAGAGACACAGAGACAGAGACACAGAGGCAGAGACATAAAGACAGAGACATAGAGACCGTGACACGGAGACGGAGACGCAGGTCCAGAGGCACACGGACAGATGCATAGACACAGAGACAGAGACACAGAGACAGAGACACAGAGACAGAGACACAGAGACAGAGACACAGAGGCAGAGACACAGAGACAGAGACAGACACAGAGACGGAGACACAGGGACAGAGACACAGAGACAGGGACACAGAGACGGAGACTCTGGGACAGAGACACAGAGACAGAGATTCAGAGGCAGAGACAGAGACAGAGAGACGCAGAGGCAGATACACGGAAGCAGAGACACAGAGGAATATACACAGAGACAGAGACACGGAGGCACAGAGACAGAGACAGGGAGACAGAGACAGAGACACAGAGACAGGGACACTGAGAGAGAGGGACAGAGACACAGAGACGGAGACAGAGGGACAGACACAGAGACAGAGACACAGAGACGGAGACACAGGGACAGAGACACAGAGAAAGAGAAACAGAGACAGAGTCACAGACACAGAGTCACAGAGACAGAGACACAGAGACAGGGACACAGACACAGAGACAATGAGACAGAGACACAGAGACGGAGACGCAAGGACAGAGACACAGAGACAGGGACACAGAGAGAGAGACGCAGGGACAGAGACACAGAGACAGAGATACAGAGACGGAGACGCAGAGAAAGATACAGAGGCAGAGACACAGAGACTGAGACAGAGGCAGAGACACAGAGACGGAGACGCAGCGACAGGGACACAGAGACAGGGACACAGAGACAGAGACACAGAGACAGAGACACAGAGACAGAGACACAGAGAAAGAGAAACAGAGATAGGGACAGAGACAGAGACAGAGACACAGGGACAGAGACACAGAGACAGGGACACAGAGAGAGTGACTCAGAGACGGAGACACAGACACGGGGACAGAGACACAGAGACAGAGACAAAGAGACATAGACACAGAGACAGAGACACAGAGACAGAGACACAGAGACAGAGACACAGAGACAGAGACACAGAGACAGGGACACAGAGAGAGAGACTCAGAGACAGAGACACAGAGACAGAGACACAGAGACAGAGACACAGAGACAGTGACACAGGGACAGAGACACAGAGACATAGACACAGAGACAGAGACACAGAGACAGAGACACAGAGGCGGAGACACAGGGACAGAGACACAGAGATATGGACACAGAGACAGTGACTCAGAGACAGAGACACAGGGACAGAGGCACAGAGACATAGACACAGAGACAGAGACACAGAGACCCAGACACAGAGACAGAGATTCGGAGACAGAGACACAGAGAGAGAGACACAGAAACGGAGATACAGAGCCAGAGACACAGAGACAGAGACACAGAGACAGAGACACAGAGACAGAGACACAGAGACAGAGACACGGAGACAGATACACAGAGACAGAGACACAGAGACAGAGACACAGAGACAGAGACACAGAGACAGAGACACAGAGACAGGGACACAGAGACAGAGACACAGAGACAGAGACACAGAGAGAGAGACACAGAGGCAGAGACACACAGACAGAGACAGAGACACAGAAACGGAGACACAGGGACAGAGACACAGAGACAGGGACACAGAGACGGAGACTCTGGGACAGAGACACAGAGACAGAGATTCAGAGGCAGAGACAGAGAGAGAGAGACGCAGAGACAGACACACAGAGGCAGAGACACAGAGACAGAGACACAATGACAGAGATTCAGAGACAGAGACACAGGGAGAGAGACACAGAAACGGAGACACAGAGACAGAGGCATAGGCACAGAGACAGAGACACAGAGACAGAGACACAGAGACAGAGACACAGAGGCAGAGACATAAAGGCAGAGACATAGAGACGGAGACACAGGTCCAGAGACACACGGACAGAGGCATAGACACAGAGACAGAGACACAGAGACAGAGACACAGAGACAGAGACACAGAGACAGAGACAGAGACAGAGACAGAGACACAGAGACAGGGACACAGAGAAAGAGAAACAGAGACAGAGACAGAGACAGAGTCACAGAGACAGAGAATCAGTGACAGATACACACACACAGAGACACAGACAGAGACACAGAGACGGAGACACAGGGACAGAGACACAGAGAAAGAGAAACAGAGACAGAGTCACAGACACAGAGTCACAGAGACAGAGACACAGAGACAGGGACACAGACACAGAGACAATGAGACAGAGACACAGAGACGGAGACGCAAGGACAGAGACACAGAGACAGGGACACAGAGAGAGAGACGCAGGGACAGAGACACAGAGACAGAGATACAGAGACGGAGACGCAGAGAAAGATACAGAGGCAGAGACACAGAGACTGAGACAGAGGCAGAGACACAGAGACGGAGACGCAGCGACAGGGACACAGAGACAGGGACACAGAGACAGAGACACAGAGACAGAGACACAGAGACAGAGACACAGAGAAAGAGAAACAGAGATAGGGACAGAGACAGAGACAGAGACACAGGGACAGAGACACAGAGACAGGGACACAGAGAGAGTGACTCAGAGACGGAGACACAGACACGGGGACAGAGACACAGAGACAGAGACAAAGAGACAGAGACACAGAGACATAGACACAGAGGCAGAGACACAGAGACAGAGACACAGAGACAGAGACACAGAGACAGAGACACAGAGACAGGGAGACAGAGAGAGAGACTCAGAGACAGAGACACAGAGACAGAGACACAGAGACAGAGACACAGAGACAGTGACACAGGGACAGAGACACAGAGACATAGACACAGAGACAGAGACACACAGACAGAGACACAGAGGCGGAGACACAGGGACAGAGACACAGAGATATGGACACAGAGACAGAGACACAGAGACAGAGACACAGTTAGACAGACAGAGACACAGAAACAGAGACACAGAAACAGAGACACAGAGACAGAGACACAGAGACAGAGACACAGAGACAGAGACACAGAGACAGAGACACAGAGACAGAGACACAGAGACAGAGACAGAGACAGAGACACAGAGACAGGGACACAGAGAAAGAGAAACAGAGACAGAGACAGAGACAGAGACAGAGTCACAGAGACAGAGACTCAGTGACAGATACACACACACAGAGACACAGACAGAGACACAGAGACGGAGACACAGGGACAGAGACACAGAGAAAGAGAAACAGAGACAGAGACAGAGACAGAGACACAGAGACAGAGACTCAGAGACAGAGACACACGCACAGAGACAGAGACAGAGACACAGAGACGGAGACACAGGGACAGAGACACAGAAACAGGGACACAGAGACAGAGTCACAGACACAGAGTCACAGAGACAGAGACACAGAGACAGGGACACAGACACAGAGACAATGAGACAGAGACACAGAGACGGGGACGCAAGGACAGAGACACAGAGACAGGGACACAGAGAGAGAGACTCAGGGACAGAGACACAGAGACAGAGATACAGAGACGGAGACGCAGAGAAAGATACAGAGGCAGAGACACAGAGACAGAGACACAGAGGCGGAGACACAGGGACAGAGACACAGAGATATGGACACAGAGACAGTGACTCAGAGACAGAGACACCGGGACAGAGGCACAGAGACATAGACACAGAGACAGAGACACAGAGACCCAGACACAGAGGAATAGACACAGAGACAGGGAGACAGAGACAGAGACACAGAGACAGGGACGCCGAGAGAGAGAGACAGAGACACAGAGACGGAGACAGGGGGACAGACACAGAGACAGAGACACAGAGAAAGAGAAACAGAGATAGGGACAGAGACAGAGACAGAGACAGAGACAGAGACAGAGACAGAGACAGAGACAGAGACACAGAGACAGGGACACAGAGAAAGAGAAACAGAGACAGAGACAGAGACAGAGTCACAGAGACAGAGACTCAGACACAGAGACACAGAGACAGAGACACAGAGATAGGGACACAGACACAGAGACAATGACACAGAGACACAGAGACGGAGACGCAAGGACAGAGACACAGAGACAGGGACACAGAGAGAGAGACTCAGGGACACAGACACAGAGACGGAGACGCAGAGAAAGATACAGAGGCAGAGACACAGAGACTGAGACGGAGGCAGAGACACAGAGACGGAGACGCAGCTACAGGGACACAGAGACAGGGACGCAGAGACAGAGACTCGGAGACAGAGACACAGAGACAGAGACAAAGACACAGACAAGGGGAACAGAGACAGAGACTCAGAGGCAGAGACACACGCACAGAGGCAGAGACAGAGATACAGGGACGGACACACAAGGACAGAGACCCAGAGACAGGGACACAGAGACAGAGACACAGAGACAGAGACACAGAGACAGAGACACAGAGACCGAGACAGAGGCAGAGACACAGAGACGGAGACGCAGGGACAGGGACACAGAGACAGGGACACAGAGACAGAGACTCAGAGACAGAGACACAGAGAGAGAGACAAAGACACAGAGACAGAGATTCAGAGGCAGAGACAGAGAGAGAGACGCAGAGACAGATACACGGAGGCAGAGACACAGAGGAATAGACACAGAGACAGAGACACGGAGGCAGAGACACAGAGCCAGGGAGACAGAGACAGAGACTCAGAGGCAGGGACATCGAGAGAGAGAGACAGAGACACAGAGACGGAGACAGAGGGTCAGACACAGAGACAGAGACACAGAGAAAGAGAAACAGAGACAGAGACAGAGAGGCAGAGACATAAAGACAGAGACATAGAGACAGAGACACAGAGACAGAGACACAGAGACAGAGACACAGACACAGAGACACAGAGACGCAGAGACAGAGACACAGGGAGAGAGACACAGAAACGGAGACACAGAGACAGAGACAGAGACACAGAGGCAGAGAGACAGAGACAGAGACACAGAGACAGAGACACGGAGACAGAGACACAGAGACAGAGACACAGAGGAATAGACACAGAGACAGGGAGACAGAGACAGAGACACAGACACAGAGACACAGACACAGAGACACAGAGACAGAGACACAGAGACAGAGGCACAGAGACATAGACACAGAGACAGAGACACAGAGCCAGAGACACAGAGACGGAGACGCAAGGACAGAGACACAGAGACAGGGACACAGAGACATAGACACAGAGACAGAGACACAGAGCCAGAGACACAGAGACGGAGACGCAAGGACAGAGACACAGAGACAGGGACACAGAGAGAGAGACTCTGAGACAGAGACACAGAGACAGAGGCAAAGAGACAGAGACACAGAGACGTAGACACAGAGACAGAGACACAGAGACAGAGACACAATGACAGAGATTCAGAGACAGAGACACAGGGAGGGAGACACAGAAACGGGGACACAGAGACAGAGACAGAGACAGAGAGACAGAGACATAGAGACAGAGACACAGAGACGGAGACACAGGGACAGAGACACAGAAAGAGGAGCACAGCGACAAAGTCACAGAGACAAAGACAGAGACAGAGATAGAGACAGAGACAGAGACAGAGACAGAGACAGAGACAGAGACAGAGACAGAGACAGAGACAGAGACAGAGACAGAGACAGAGACGGAGACAGAGACAGAGACAGAGACAGAGACAGAGACAGAGACACAGAGACGGAGACACAGGGACAGAGACACAGAGAAAGAGAAACAGAGACAGAGACACAGAGACAGAGACACAGAGACAGAGACACAGAGACGGAGACACAGCGACACGGACACAGAGACAGAGACACAGAGACAGAGACACAGAGACAGAGACAGAGACAGAAACAGAGACAGAGACAGAGACAGAGACACAGAGACAGAGACACAGAGGCAGAGACATAAAGACAGAGACATAGAGACCGTGACACGGAGACGGAGACGCAGGTCCAGAGGCACACGGACAGATGCATAGACACAGAGACAGAGACACAGAGACAGAGACACAGAGACAGAGACACAGAGACAGAGACACAGAGACAGAGACACAGAGGCAGAGACACAGAGACAGAGACAGACACAGAGACGGAGACACAGGGACAGAGACACAGAGACAGGGACACAGAGACGGAGACTCTGGGACAGAGACACAGAGACAGAGATTCAGAGGCAGAGACAGAGACAGAGAGACGCAGAGGCAGATACACGGAAGCAGAGACACAGAGGAATATACACAGAGACAGAGACACGGAGGCACAGAGACAGAGACAGGGAGACAGAGACAGAGACACAGAGACAGGGACACTGAGAGAGAGGGACAGAGACACAGAGACGGAGACAGAGGGACAGACACAGAGACAGAGACACAGAGACGGAGACACAGGGACAGAGACACAGAGAAAGAGAAACAGAGACAGAGTCACAGACACAGAGTCACAGAGACAGAGACACAGAGACAGGGACACAGACACAGAGACAATGAGACAGAGACACAGAGACGGAGACGCAAGGACAGAGACACAGAGACAGGGACACAGAGAGAGAGACGCAGGGACAGAGACACAGAGACAGAGATACAGAGACGGAGACGCAGAGAAAGATACAGAGGCAGAGACACAGAGACTGAGACAGAGGCAGAGACACAGAGACGGAGACGCAGCGACAGGGACACAGAGACAGGGACACAGAGACAGAGACACAGAGACAGAGACACAGAGACAGAGACACAGAGAAAGAGAAACAGAGATAGGGACAGAGACAGAGACAGAGACACAGGGACAGAGACACAGAGACAGGGACACAGAGAGAGTGACTCAGAGACGGAGACACAGACACGGGGACAGAGACACAGAGACAGAGACAAAGAGACATAGACACAGAGACAGAGACACAGAGACAGAGACACAGAGACAGAGACACAGAGACAGAGACACAGAGACAGGGACACAGAGAGAGAGACTCAGAGACAGAGACACAGAGACAGAGACACAGAGACAGAGACACAGAGACAGTGACACAGGGACAGAGACACAGAGACATAGACACAGAGACAGAGACACAGAGACAGAGACACAGAGGCGGAGACACAGGGACAGAGACACAGAGATATGGACACAGAGACAGTGACTCAGAGACAGAGACACAGGGACAGAGGCACAGAGACATAGACACAGAGACAGAGACACAGAGACCCAGACACAGAGACAGAGATTCGGAGACAGAGACACAGAGAGAGAGACACAGAAACGGAGATACAGAGCCAGAGACACAGAGACAGAGACACAGAGACAGAGACACAGAGACAGAGACACAGAGACAGAGACACAGAGACAGAGACACGGAGACAGATACACAGAGACAGAGACACAGAGACAGAGACACAGAGACAGAGACACAGAGACAGAGACACAGAGACAGGGACACAGAGACAGAGACACAGAGACAGAGACACAGAGAGAGAGACACAGAGGCAGAGACACACAGACAGAGACAGAGACACAGAAACGGAGACACAGGGACAGAGACACAGAGACAGGGACACAGAGACGGAGACTCTGGGACAGAGACACAGAGACAGAGATTCAGAGGCAGAGACAGAGAGAGAGAGACGCAGAGACAGACACACAGAGGCAGAGACACAGAGACAGAGACACAATGACAGAGATTCAGAGACAGAGACACAGGGAGAGAGACACAGAAACGGAGACACAGAGACAGAGGCATAGGCACAGAGACAGAGACACAGAGACAGAGACACAGAGACAGAGACACAGAGGCAGAGACATAAAGGCAGAGACATAGAGACGGAGACACAGGTCCAGAGACACACGGACAGAGGCATAGACACAGAGACAGAGACACAGAGACAGAGACACAGAGACAGAGACACAGAGACAGAGACAGAGACAGAGACAGAGACACAGAGACAGGGACACAGAGAAAGAGAAACAGAGACAGAGACAGAGACAGAGTCACAGAGACAGAGAATCAGTGACAGATACACACACACAGAGACACAGACAGAGACACAGAGACGGAGACACAGGGACAGAGACACAGAGAAAGAGAAACAGAGACAGAGTCACAGACACAGAGTCACAGAGACAGAGACACAGAGACAGGGACACAGACACAGAGACAATGAGACAGAGACACAGAGACGGAGACGCAAGGACAGAGACACAGAGACAGGGACACAGAGAGAGAGACGCAGGGACAGAGACACAGAGACAGAGATACAGAGACGGAGACGCAGAGAAAGATACAGAGGCAGAGACACAGAGACTGAGACAGAGGCAGAGACACAGAGACGGAGACGCAGCGACAGGGACACAGAGACAGGGACACAGAGACAGAGACACAGAGACAGAGACACAGAGACAGAGACACAGAGAAAGAGAAACAGAGATAGGGACAGAGACAGAGACAGAGACACAGGGACAGAGACACAGAGACAGGGACACAGAGAGAGTGACTCAGAGACGGAGACACAGACACGGGGACAGAGACACAGAGACAGAGACAAAGAGACAGAGACACAGAGACATAGACACAGAGGCAGAGACACAGAGACAGAGACACAGAGACAGAGACACAGAGACAGAGACACAGAGACAGGGAGACAGAGAGAGAGACTCAGAGACAGAGACACAGAGACAGAGACACAGAGACAGAGACACAGAGACAGTGACACAGGGACAGAGACACAGAGACATAGACACAGAGACAGAGACACACAGACAGAGACACAGAGGCGGAGACACAGGGACAGAGACACAGAGATATGGACACAGAGACAGAGACACAGAGACAGAGACACAGTTAGACAGACAGAGACACAGAAACAGAGACACAGAAACAGAGACACAGAGACAGAGACACAGAGACAGAGACACAGAGACAGAGACACAGAGACAGAGACACAGAGACAGAGACACAGAGACAGAGACAGAGACAGAGACACAGAGACAGGGACACAGAGAAAGAGAAACAGAGACAGAGACAGAGACAGAGACAGAGACAGAGACAGAGTCACAGAGACAGAGACTCAGTGACAGATACACACACACAGAGACACAGACAGAGACACAGAGACGGAGACACAGGGACAGAGACACAGAGAAAGAGAAACAGAGACAGAGACAGAGACAGAGACACAGAGACAGAGACTCAGAGACAGAGACACACGCACAGAGACAGAGACAGAGACACAGAGACGGAGACACAGGGACAGAGACACAGAAACAGGGACACAGAGACAGAGTCACAGACACAGAGTCACAGAGACAGAGACACAGAGACAGGGACACAGACACAGAGACAATGAGACAGAGACACAGAGACGGGGACGCAAGGACAGAGACACAGAGACAGGGACACAGAGAGAGAGACTCAGGGACAGAGACACAGAGACAGAGATACAGAGACGGAGACGCAGAGAAAGATACAGAGGCAGAGACACAGAGACAGAGACACAGAGGCGGAGACACAGGGACAGAGACACAGAGATATGGACACAGAGACAGTGACTCAGAGACAGAGACACCGGGACAGAGGCACAGAGACATAGACACAGAGACAGAGACACAGAGACCCAGACACAGAGGAATAGACACAGAGACAGGGAGACAGAGACAGAGACACAGAGACAGGGACGCCGAGAGAGAGAGACAGAGACACAGAGACGGAGACAGGGGGACAGACACAGAGACAGAGACACAGAGAAAGAGAAACAGAGATAGGGACAGAGACAGAGACAGAGACAGAGACAGAGACAGAGACAGAGACAGAGACAGAGACACAGAGACAGGGACACAGAGAAAGAGAAACAGAGACAGAGACAGAGACAGAGTCACAGAGACAGAGACTCAGACACAGAGACACAGAGACAGAGACACAGAGATAGGGACACAGACACAGAGACAATGACACAGAGACACAGAGACGGAGACGCAAGGACAGAGACACAGAGACAGGGACACAGAGAGAGAGACTCAGGGACACAGACACAGAGACGGAGACGCAGAGAAAGATACAGAGGCAGAGACACAGAGACTGAGACGGAGGCAGAGACACAGAGACGGAGACGCAGCTACAGGGACACAGAGACAGGGACGCAGAGACAGAGACTCGGAGACAGAGACACAGAGACAGAGACAAAGACACAGAGAAAGAGAAACAGAGACAGAGACTCAGAGGCAGAGACACACGCACAGAGGCAGAGACAGAGATACAGGGACGGACACACAAGGACAGAGACCCAGAGACAGGGACACAGAGACAGAGACACAGAGACAGAGACACAGAGACAGAGACACAGAGACCGAGACAGAGGCAGAGACACAGAGACGGAGACGCAGGGACAGGGACACAGAGACAGGGACACAGAGACAGAGACTCAGAGACAGAGACACAGAGAGAGAGACAAAGACACAGAGACAGAGATTCAGAGGCAGAGACAGAGAGAGAGACGCAGAGACAGATACACGGAGGCAGAGACACAGAGGAATAGACACAGAGACAGAGACACGGAGGCAGAGACACAGAGCCAGGGAGACAGAGACAGAGACTCAGAGGCAGGGACATCGAGAGAGAGAGACAGAGACACAGAGACGGAGACAGAGGGTCAGACACAGAGACAGAGACACAGAGAAAGAGAAACAGAGACAGAGACAGAGAGGCAGAGACATAAAGACAGAGACATAGAGACAGAGACACAGAGACAGAGACACAGAGACAGAGACACAGACACAGAGACACAGAGACGCAGAGACAGAGACACAGGGAGAGAGACACAGAAACGGAGACACAGAGACAGAGACAGAGACACAGAGGCAGAGAGACAGAGACAGAGACACAGAGACAGAGACACGGAGACAGAGACACAGAGACAGAGACACAGAGGAATAGACACAGAGACAGGGAGACAGAGACAGAGACACAGACACAGAGACACAGACACAGAGACACAGAGACAGAGACACAGAGACAGAGGCACAGAGACATAGACACAGAGACAGAGACACAGAGCCAGAGACACAGAGACGGAGACGCAAGGACAGAGACACAGAGACAGGGACACAGAGACATAGACACAGAGACAGAGACACAGAGCCAGAGACACAGAGACGGAGACGCAAGGACAGAGACACAGAGACAGGGACACAGAGAGAGAGACTCTGAGACAGAGACACAGAGACAGAGGCAAAGAGACAGAGACACAGAGACGTAGACACAGAGACAGAGACACAGAGACAGAGACACAATGACAGAGATTCAGAGACAGAGACACAGGGAGAGAGACACAGAAACGGGGACACAGAGACAGAGACAGAGACAGAGAGACAGAGACATAGAGACAGAGACACAGAGACGGAGACACAGGGACAGAGACACAGAAAGAGGAGCACAGCGACAAAGTCACAGAGACAAAGACAGAGACAGAGACAGAGACAGAGACAGAGACAGAGACAGAGACAGAGACAGAGACAGAGACAGAGACAGAGACAGAGACAGAGACAGAGACAGAGACGGAGACAGAGACAGAGACAGAGACAGAGACAGAGACAGAGACACAGAGACGGAGACACAGGGACAGAGACACAGAGAAAGAGAAACAGAGACAGAGACACAGAGACAGAGACACAGAGACAGAGACACAGAGACGGAGACACAGCGACACGGACACAGAGACAGAGACACAGAGACAGAGACACAGAGACAGAGACAGAGACAGAAACAGAGACAGAGACAGAGACAGAGACACAGAGACAGAGACACAGAGGCAGAGACATAAAGACAGAGACATAGAGACCGTGACACGGAGACGGAGACGCAGGTCCAGAGGCACACGGACAGATGCATAGACACAGAGACAGAGACACAGAGACAGAGACACAGAGACAGAGACACAGAGACAGAGACACAGAGGCAGAGACACAGAGACAGAGACAGACACAGAGACGGAGACACAGGGACAGAGACACAGAGACAGGGACACAGAGACGGAGACTCTGGGACAGAGACACAGAGACAGAGATTCAGAGGCAGAGACAGAGACAGAGAGACGCAGAGGCAGATACACGGAAGCAGAGACACAGAGGAATATACACAGAGACAGAGACACGGAGGCACAGAGACAGAGACAGGGAGACAGAGACAGAGACACAGAGACAGGGACACTGAGAGAGAGGGACAGAGACACAGAGACGGAGACAGAGGGACAGACACAGAGACAGAGACACAGAGACGGAGACACAGGGACAGAGACACAGAGAAAGAGAAACAGAGACAGAGTCACAGACACAGAGTCACAGAGACAGAGACACAGAGACAGGGACACAGACACAGAGACAATGAGACAGAGACACAGAGACGGAGACGCAAGGACAGAGACACAGAGACAGGGACACAGAGAGAGAGACGCAGGGACAGAGACACAGAGACAGAGATACAGAGACGGAGACGCAGAGAAAGATACAGAGGCAGAGACACAGAGACTGAGACAGAGGCAGAGACACAGAGACGGAGACGCAGCGACAGGGACACAGAGACAGGGACACAGAGACAGAGACACAGAGACAGAGACACAGAGACAGAGACACAGAGAAAGAGAAACAGAGATAGGGACAGAGACAGAGACAGAGACACAGGGACAGAGACACAGAGACAGGGACACAGAGAGAGTGACTCAGAGACGGAGACACAGACACGGGGACAGAGACACAGAGACAGAGACAAAGAGACATAGACACAGAGACAGAGACACAGAGACAGAGACACAGAGACAGAGACACAGAGACAGAGACACAGAGACAGGGACACAGAGAGAGAGACTCAGAGACAGAGACACAGAGACAGAGACACAGAGACAGAGACACAGAGACAGTGACACAGGGACAGAGACACAGAGACATAGACACAGAGACAGAGACACAGAGACAGAGACAGAGACAGAGACAGAGACAGAGACAGAGACAGAGACAGAGACAGAGACACAGAGACAGGGACACAGAGAAAGAGGAACAGAGACAGAGACAGAGACAGAGTCACAGAGACAGAGACTCAGACACAGAGACACAGAGACAGAGACACAGAGATAGGGACACAGACACAGAGACAATGACACAGAGACACAGAGACGGAGACGCAAGGACAGAGACACAGAGACAGGGACACAGAGAGAGAGACTCAGGGACACAGACACAGAGACAGAGATACAGAGACGGAGACGCAGAGAAAGATACAGAGGCAGAGACACAGAGACTGAGACGGAGGCAGAGACACAGAGACGGAGACGCAGCTACAGGGACACAGAGACAGGGACGCAGAGACAGAGACTCGGAGACAGAGACACAGAGACAGAGACAAAGACACAGAGAAAGAGAAACAGAGACAGAGACTCAGAGGCAGAGACACACGCACAGAGGCAGAGACAGAGATACAGGGACGGACACACAAGGACAGAGACACAGAGACAGGGACACAGAGACAGAGACACAGAGACAGAGACACAGAGACAGAGACACAGAGACCGAGACAGAGGCAGAGACACAGAGACGGAGACGCAGGGACAGGGACACAGAGACAGGGACACAGAGACAGAGACTCAGAGACAGAGACACAGATAGAGAGACAAAGACACAGAGACAGAGATTCAGAGGCAGAGACAGAGAGAGAGACGCAGAGACAGATACACGGAGGCAGAGACACAGAGGAATAGACACAGAGACAGAGACACGGAGGCAGAGACACAGAGCCAGGGAGACAGAGACAGAGACTCAGAGGCAGGGACATCGAGGGAGAGAGACAGAGACACAGAGACGGAGACAGAGGGACAGACACAGAGACAGAGACACAGAGAAAGAGAAACAGAGACAGAGACAGAGAGGCAGAGACATAAAGACAGAGACATAGAGACAGAGACACAGAGACAGAGACACAGAGACAGAGACACAGACACAGAGACACAGAGACGCAGAGACAGAGACACAGGGAGAGAGACACAGAAACGGAGACACAGAGACAGAGACAGAGACACAGAGGCAGAGAGACAGAGACAGAGACACAGAGACAGAGACACAGAGACAGAGACACGGAGACAGAGACACAGAGACAGAGACACAGAGACAGAGACACAGAGGAATAGACACAGAGACAGGGAGACAGAGACAGAGACACAGACACAGAGACACAGACACAGAGACACAGACACAGAGACACAGAGACAGAGACACAGAGACAGAGGCACAGAGACATAGACACAGAGACAGAGACACAGAGCCAGAGACACAGAGACGGAGACGCAAGGACAGAGACACAGAGACAGGGACACAGAGACATAGACACAGAGACAGAGACACAGAGCCAGAGACACAGAGACGGAGACGCAAGGACAGAGACACAGAGACAGGGACACAGAGAGAGAGACTCTGAGACAGAGACACAGAGACAGAGGCAAAGAGACAGAGACACAGAGACGTAGACACAGAGACAGAGACACAGAGACAGAGACACAGAGACAGAGACACAATGACAGAGATTCAGAGACAGAGACACAGGGAGAGAGACACAGAAACGGGGACACAGAGACAGAGACAGAGACAGAGAGACAGAGACATAGAGACAGAGACACAGAGACGGAGACACAGGGACAGAGACACAGAAAGAGGAGCACAGCGACAAAGTCACAGAGACAAAGACAGAGACAGAGACAGAGACAGAGACAGAGACAGAGACAGAGACAGAGACAGAGACAGAGACAGAGACAGAGACAGAGACGGAGACGGAGACAGAGACAGAGACAGAGACAGAGACAGAGACAGAGACAGAGACACAGAGACGGAGACACAGGGACAGAGACACAGAGAAAGAGAAACAGAGACAGAGACACAGAGACAGAGACAGAGACAGAGACACAGAGACAGAGACACAGAGACAGAGACACAGAGACAGAGACACAGAGCCAGAGACAGAGACAGAGACACAGAGACAGGGACACAGAGAAAGTGAAACAGAGACAGAGACAGAGACAGAGACAGAGACAGAGTCACAGAGACAGAGACTCAGTGACAGATACACACACACAGAGACACAGACAGAGACACAGAGACGGAGACACAGGGACAGAGACACAGAGAAAGAGAAACAGAGACAGAGACAGAGACAGAGACACAGAGACAGAGATTCAGAGACAGAGACACACGCACAGAGACAGAGACAGAGACACAGAGACGGAGACACAGGGACAGAGACACAGAAACAGGGACACAGAGACAGAGTCACAGACACAGAGTCACAGAGACAGAGACACAGAGACAGGGACACAGACACAGAGACAATGAGACAGAGACACAGAGACGGGGACGCAAGGACAGAGACACAGAGACAGGGACACAGAGAGAGAGAATCAGGGACAGAGACACAGAGACAGAGATACAGAGACGGAGACGCAGAGAAAGATACAGAGGCAGAGACACAGAGACAGAGACACAGAGGCGGAGACACAGGGACAGAGACACAGAGATATGGACACAGAGACAGTGACTCAGAGACAGAGACACCGGGACAGAGGCACAGAGACATAGACACAGAGACAGAGACACAGAGACCCAGACACAGAGGAATAGACACAGAGACAGGGAGACAGAGACAGAGACACAGAGACAGGGACGCCGAGAGAGAGAGACAGAGACACAGAGACGGAGACAGAGGGACAGACACAGAGACAGAGACACAGAGAAAGAGAAACAGAGATAGGGACAGAGACAGAGACAGAGACAGAGACAGAGACAGAGACAGAGACAGAGACAGAGACAGAGACACAGAGACAGAGACACAGAGACAGAGACACAGAGACAGAGACACAGAGACAGAGACACAGAGAAAGAGAAACAGAGATAGGGACAGAGACAGAGACAGAGACAGAGACAGAGACAGAGACAGAGACAGAGACAGAGACACAGACAGAGACACAGAGCCGGAGACACAGGGACAGAGACACAGAGAAAGAGAAACAGAGACAGAGGCAGAGACAGAGACACAGAGACAGAGACTCAGAGACAGAGACACACGCACAGAGACAGAGACAGAGACACAGAGACGGAGACGCAAGGACAGAGACACAGAGACAGGGACACAGAGACATAGACACAGAGACAGAGACACAGAGCCAGAGACACAGAGACGGACACGCAAGGACAGAGACACAGAGACAGGGACACAGAGAGAGAGACTCTGAGACAGAGACACAGAGACAGAGGCAAAGAGACAGAGACACAGAGACGTAGACACAGAGACAGAGACACAGAGACAGAGACACAGAGACAGAGACACAATGACAGAGATTCAGAGACAGAGACACAGGGAGAGAGACACAGAAACGGGGACACAGAGACAGAGACAGAGACAGAGAGACAGAGACATAGAGACAGAGACACAGAGACGGAGACACAGGGACAGAGACACAGAAAGAGGAGCACAGCGACAAAGTCACAGAGACAAAGACAGAGACAGAGACAGAGACAGAGACAGAGACAGAGACAGAGACAGAGACAGAGACAGAGACAGAGACAGAGACAGAGACAGAGACAGAGACGGAGACAGAGACAGAGACAGAGACAGAGACAGAGACAGAGACACAGAGACGGAGACACAGGGACAGAGACACAGAGAAAGAGAAACAGAGACAGAGACACAGAGACAGAGACAGAGACAGAGACACAGAGACAGAGACACAGAGGCAGAGACATAAAGACAGAGACATAGAGACCGTGACACGGAGACGGAGACGCAGGTCCAGAGACACACGGACAGATGCATAGACACAGAGAGAGAGACACAGAGACAGAGACACAGAGACAGAGACACAGAGGCAGAGACACAGAGACAGAGACAGACACAGAGACGGAGACACAGGGACAGAGACACAGAGACAGGGACACAGAGACGGAGACTCTGGGACAGAGACACAGAGACAGAGATTCAGAGGCAGAGACAGAGACAGAGAGACGCAGAGGCAGATACACGGAAGCAGAGACACAGAGGAATATACACAGAGACAGAGACACGGAGGCAGAGAGACAGAGACAGGGAGACAGAGACAGAGACACAGAGACAGGGACACTGAGAGAGAGGGACAGAGACACAGAGACGGAGACAGAGGGACAGACACAGAGACAGAGACACAGAGAAAGAGAAACAGAGACAGAGACAGAGACACAGAGACAGAGACTCAGAGGCAGGGACATCGGGAGAGAGAGACGGAGACACAGAGACGGAGACAGAGGGACAGACACAGAGACAGAGACACAGAGAAAGAGAAACAGAGACAGAGACAGAGAGGCAGAGACATAAAGACAGAGACATAGAGACAGAGACACAGAGACAGAGACACAGAGACAGAGACACAGAGACAGAGACACAGAGACAGAGACACAGAGACAGAGACACAGAGGCAGAGACACAGAGACAGAGACACAGAGACAGAGGCACAGAGACAGAGACACAGAGACAGAGACACAGAGACAGAGACACAGAGACGGAGACACAGGGACGGATACTGTGGGACAGAGAAACAGAGACAGAGACACAGTTAGACAGACAGAGACATAGAGACAGGGACACAGGGAGAGAGACTCAGAGACAGAGACACAGAGACAGAGACACAGAGACAGAGACACAGAGACAGAGACACAGAGACAGAGACACAGAGACAGAGACACAGAGACAGAGACACAGAGACAGAGACACAGAGACAGAGACGCAGAGACAGAGACACAGAGACAGAGACACAGAGACAGAGACACAGAGAAAGAGAAACAGAGACAGAGGCAGAGACAGAGACACAGAGACAGAGACTCAGAGACAGAGACACACGCACAGAGACAGAGACAGAGACACAGAGACGGAGACGCAGGCACAGAGACACAGAAACAGGGACACAGAGACAGAGTCACAGAGGCAGAGTCACAGAGACAGAGTCACAGAGACAGAGACACAGAGACAGGGACACAGACACAGAGACAATGACACAGAGACACAGAGACGGAGACACAGAGACACAGCGACAGAGACACAGAGACAGAGACGCAGAGACCGAGACACAGAGAAAGACACAGAGACACAGACACAGAGACACAGAGACAGAGACACAGAGACACAGCGACAGAGACACAGAGACAGAGACGCAGAGACCGAGACACAGAGACAGAGACACAGAGACAGAGACACAGAGACAGAGACACAGAGACAGAGACACAGAGATAGAGACACAGAGACAGAGACACAGAGGCAGAGACACAGAGACAGAGACACAGAGACAGAGGCACAGAGACAGAGACACAGAGACAGAGACACAGAGACAGAGACACAGAGACGGAGACACAGGGACGGATACTGTGGGACAGAGAAACAGAGACAGAGACACAGTTAGACAGACAGAGACACAGAGACAGGGACACAGGGAGAGAGACTCAGAGACAGAGACACAGAGACAGAGACACAGAGACAGAGACACAGAGACAGGGACACAGAGACAGAGACACAGAGACAGAGACACAGAGACAGAGACACAGAGACAGCGACACAGAGACAGAGACACAGAGACAGAGACACAGAGACAGAGACACAGAGACAGAGACACAGAGACAGAGACACAGAGACAGAGTAACGGAGACAGACCACGGAGACAGAGACACAGATACAGAGACACAGAGACAGAGACACAGAGGAATAGACACAGAGACAGGGAGACAGAGACAGAGACACAGAGACACAGAGACAGGGACGCCGAGAGAGAGAGACAGAGACACAGAGACGGAGACAGAGGGACAGACACAGAGACAGAGACACAGAGAAAGAGAAACAGAGATAGGGACAGAGACAGAGACAGAGACAGAGACAGAGACAGAGACAGAGACAGAGACAGAGACAGAGACAGAGACAGAGACAGAGACACAGAGACAGGGACACAGAGAAAGAGAAACAGAGACAGAGACAGAGACAGAGACAGAGTCACAGAGACAGAGACTCAGTGACAGATACACACACACAGAGACACAGACAGAGACACAGAGACGGAGACACAGGGACAGAGACACAGAGAAAGAGAAACAGAGACATAGGCAGAGACAGAGACACAGAGACAGAGACTCAGAGACAGAGACACACGCACAGAGACAGAGACAGAGACACAGAGACGGAGACGCAGGGACAGAGACACAGAAACAGGGACACAGAGACAGAGTCACAGAGGCAGAGTCACAGAGACAGAGTCACAGAGACAGAGACACAGAGACAGGGACACAGACACAGAGACAATGACACAGAGACACAGAGACGGAGACGCAAGGACAGAGAAACAGAGACAGGGACACAGAGAGAGAGACTCAGGGACCGAGACACAGAGACAGAGATACAGAGACGGAGACGCAGAGAAAGACACAGAGACACAGACACAGAGACACAGAGACAGAGACACAGAGACACAGCGACAGAGACATAGAGACAGAGACGCAGAGACCGAGACACAGAGGCAGAGGCACAGAGGCAGAGGCACAGAGACAGAGACACAGAGACAGAGACACAGGGACAGAGACATAGAGACAGAGACACAGAGACAGAGACACAGAGACAGAGGCACAGAGACATAGACACAGAGACAGAGACACAGAGCCAGAGACACAGAGACGGAGACGCAAGGACAGAGACACAGAGACAGGGACACAGAGACATAGACACAGAGACAGAGACACAGAGCCAGAGACACAGAGACGGAGACGCAAGGACAGAGACACAGAGACAGGGACACAGAGAGAGAGACTCTGAGACAGAGACACAGAGACAGAGGCAAAGAGACAGAGACATAGAGACGTAGACACAGAGACAGAGACACAGAGACAGAGACACAGAGACAGAGATACAGAGACAGAGACACAGAGACAGAGACACAGAGACAGAGACACAATGACAGAGATTCAGAGACAGAGACACAGGGAGAGAGACACAGAAACGGAGACACAGAGACAGAGACAGAGACAGAGAGACAGAGACAGAGACAGAGACACGGAGACAGAGACACAGAGGCAGAGACATAAAGACAGAGACATAGAGACCGAGACACGGAGACGGAGACGCAGGTCCAGAGACACACGGACAGAGGCATAGACACAGACACAGAGGCACAGAGACAGAGACACAGAGGCAGAGACACAGAGACAGAGACGCAGAGACAGAGTCACAGAGACAGAGACACACAGGCAGAGACACAGAGACAGAGACAGACACAGAGACGGAGACGCAGGGACAGAGACACAGAGACAGGGACACAGAGACGGAGACTCTGGGACAGAGACACAGAGACAGAGATTCAGAGGCAGAGACAGAGACAGAGAGACGCAGAGGCAGATACACGGAAGCAGAGACACAGAGGAATATACACAGAGACAGAGACACGTAGGCAGAGACACAGAGACAGCGAGACAGAGACAGAGACACAGAGACAGGGACACTGAGAGAGAGGGACAGAGACACAGAGACGGAGACAGAGGGACAGACACAGAGACAGAGACACAGAGAAAGAGAAACAGAGACAGAGACAGAGACACAGAGACAGAGACTCAGAGGCAGGGACATAGGGAGAGAGAGACAGAGACACAGAGACGGAGACAGAGGGACAGACACAGAGACAGAGACACAGAGAAAGAGAAACAGAGACAGAGACAGAGAGGCAGAGACATAAAGACAGAGACATAGAGACAGAGACACAGAGACAGAGACACAGAGACAGAGACACAGAGACAGAGACACAGACACAGAGACACAGAGACACAGAGACACAGAGACAGAGACACAGGGAGAGAGACACAGAAACGGAGACACAGAGACAGAGACAGAGACACAGAGACAGAGACACAGAGACAGAGACACAGAGACGGAGACACAGAGACAGAGACACAGAGACACAGCGACAGAGACACAGAGACAGAGACGCAGAGACCGAGACACAGAGGCAGAGGCACAGAGGCAGAGGCACAGAGACGTAGACACAGAGACAGAGACACAGGGACGGAGACACAAGGACAGAGACACAGAGACAGAGAAACAGAGACAGAGACACAGACACAGAGACACAGACACAGAGACACAGACACAGAGACACAGAGACAGAGACACAGAGACACAGCGACAGAGACACAGAGACAGAGACGCAGGGACCGAGACACAGTGGCAGAGGCACAGAGGCAGAGGCACAGAGACAGAGACACAGAGACAGAGACACAGGGACAGAGACATAGAGACAGAGACACAGAGACAGAGACACAGAGACAGAGGCACAGAGACATAGACACAGAGACAGAGACACAGAGCCAGAGACACAGAGACGGAGACGCAAGGACAGAGACACAGAGACAGGGACACAGAGAGAGAGACACAGAGACAGAGACACAATGACAGAGATTCAGAGACAGAGACACAGGGAGAGAGACACAGAAACGGAGACACAGACACAGAGACAGAGACACAGGGACAGAGACACAGACACAGAGACAGAGACACAGAGACAGAGACACAGAGACAGAGACACAGAGACAGAGACACAATGACAGAGATTCAGAGACAGAGACACAGGGAGAGAGACACAGAAACGGAGACACAGAGACAGAGACAGAGACAGAGAGACAGAGACAGAGACAGAGACACGGAGACAGAGACACAGAGGCAGAGACATAAAGACAGAGACATAGAGACCGAGACACGGAGACGGAGACGCAGGTCCAGAGACACACGGACAGAGGCATAGACACAGACACAGAGACACAGAGACAGAGACACAGAGGCAGAGACACAGAGACAGAGACGCAGAGACAGAGACACAGAGACAGAGACACAGAGGCAGAGACACAGAGACAGAGACAGACACAGAGACGGAGACACAGGGACAGAGACACAGAGACAGGGACACAGAGACAGAGACTCAGAGGCAGGGACATAGGGAGAGAGAGACAGAGACACAGAGACGGAGACAGAGGGACAGGCACAGAGACAGAGACACAGAGAAAGAGAAACAGAGACAGAGACAGAGACACAGAGACAGAGACTCAGAGGCAGGGACATAGGGAGAGAGAGACAGAGACACAGAGACGGAGACAGAGGGACAGACACAGAGACAGAGACACAGAGAAAGAGAAACAGAGACAGAGACAGAGAGGCAGAGACATAAAGACAGAGACATAGAGACAGAGACACAGAGACAGAGACACAGAGACAGAGACACAGAGAAAGAGAAACAGAGACAGAGACAGAGAGGCAGAGACATAAAGACAGAGACATAGAGACAGAGACACAGAGACAGAGACACAGGGACAGAGACACCGAGACAGAGACACAGAGACAGAGACACAGAGGCAGGGACATAGGGAGAGAGAGACAGAGACACAGAGACGGAGACAGAGGGACAGACACAGAGACAGAGACACAGAGAAAGAGAAACAGAGACAGAGACAGAGAGGCAGAGACATAAAGACAGAGACATAGAGACAGAGACACAGAGACAGAGACACAGAGACAGAGACACAGAGACAGAGACACAGACACAGAGACACAGAGACACAGAGACAGAGACACAGGGAGAGAGACACAGAAACGGAGACACAGAGACAGAGGCAGAGGCACAGAGACAGAGACACAGAGACAGAGACACAGAGACAGAGTCACTGACACAGAGACACAGACACAGAGACACAGAGACAGAGACACAGAGACAGAGACACAGAGACAGAGACACAGAGGCAGAGACACAGAGACAGAGACACAGAGACAGAGACACAGGGGCAGAGACACCGAGACAGAGACACAGAGACAGAGACACAGAGAGAGAGACAAAGACACAGAGACAGAGATTCAGAGGCAGAGACAGAGAGATTGAGAGACACAGAGACAGATACACGGAGGCAGAGACACAGAGGAATAGACACAGAGACAGAGACACGGAGGCAGAGACACAGAGCCAGGGAGACAGAGACAGAGACTCAGAGGCAGGGACATCGAGAGAGAGAGACAGAGACACAGAGACGGAGACAGAGGGACAGACACAGAGACAGAGACACAGAGAAAGAGAAACAGAGACAGAGACAGAGAGGCAGAGACATAAAGACAGAGACATAGAGACAGAGACACAGAGACAGAGACACAGGGACAGAGACACAGACACAGAGACACAGAGACACAGAGACACAGAGACAGAGACACAGGGAGAGAGACACAGAAACGGAGACACAGAGACAGAGACAGAGACACAGAGACAGAGACACAGAGACAGAGACACAGAGACGGAGACACAGAGACAGAGACACAGAGACACAGCGACAGAGACACAGAGACAGAGACGCAGAGACCGAGACACAGAGGCAGAGGCACAGAGGCAGAGGCACAGAGACGTAGACACAGAGACAGAGACACAGGGACGGAGACACAAGGACAGAGACACAGAGACAGAGAAACAGAGACAGAGACACAGACACAGAGACACAGACACAGAGACACAGACACAGAGACACAGAGACAGAGACACAGAGACACAGCGATAGAGACACAGAGACAGAGACGCAGGGACCGAGACACAGTGGCAGAGGCACAGAGGCAGAGGCACAGAGACAGAGACACAGAGACAGAGACACAGGGACAGAGACATAGAGACAGAGACACAGAGACAGAGACACAGAGACAGAGGCACAGAGACATAGACACAGAGACAGAGACACAGAGCCAGAGACACAGAGACGGAGACGCAAGGACAGAGACACAGAGACAGGGACACAGAGAGAGAGACACAGAGACAGAGACACAATGACAGAGATTCAGAGACAGAGACACAGGGAGAGAGACACAGAAACGGAGACACAGAGACAGAGACAGAGACAGAGAGACAGAGACATAGAGACAGAGACACAGAGACGGAGACACAGGGACAGAGACACAGACACAGAGACACAGAGACACAGAGACAGAGATACAGGGAGAGAGACACAGAAACGGCGACACAGAGACAGAGACACAGAGACACAGCGACAGAGACACAGAGACAGAGACGCAGGGACCGAGACACAGTGGCAGAGGCACAGAGGCAGAGGCACAGAGACAGAGACACAGAGACAGAGACACAGAGACAGAGACACAGGGACGGATACTGTGGGACAGAGAAACAGAGACAGAGACACAGAGACAGCGACACAGGGAGAGAGACACAGAGACATGGACACAGAGACGGAGACTCTGGGACAGAGACACAGAGACAGAGATTCAGAGGCAGAGACAGAGACAGAGACACAGAGACAGAGACACAGAGGCAGAGACACAGAGACAGAGACAGACACAGAGACGGAGACACAGGGACAGAGACACAGAGACAGGGACACAGAGACGGAGACTCTGGGACAGAGACACAGAGACAGAGATTCAGAGGCAGAGACAGAGACAGAGAGACGCAGAGGCAGATACACGGAAGCAGAGACACAGAGGAATATACACAGAGACAGAGACACGGAGGCAGAGACACAGAGACAGGGAGACAGAGACAGAGACACAGAGACAGAGACACAGAGCCAGAGACACAGAGACGGAGACGCAAGGACAGAGACACAGAGACAGGGACACAGAGAGAGAGACTCTGAGACAGAGGCACAGAGACAGAGGCAAAGAGACAGAGACACAGAGACGTAGACACAGAGACAGAGACACAGAGACAGAGACACAGAGACAGAGACACAATGACAGAGATTCAGAGACAGAGACACAGGGAGAGAGACACAGAAACGGAGACACAGAGACAGAGACAGAGACAGAGACAGAGACACAGAGACAGAGACACAGAGGCAGAGACATAAAGACAGAGACATAGAGACCGAGACACGGAGACGGAGACGCAGGTCCAGAGACACACGGACAGAGGCATAGACACAGACACAGAGACACAGAGACAGAGACACAGAGGCAGTGACACAGAGACAGAGACACAGAGACAGAGACACAGAGGCAGAGACACAGAGACAGAGACAGACACAGAGACGGAGACACAGGGACAGAGACACAGAGACAGGGACACAGAGACGGAGACTCTGGGACAGAGACACAGAGACAGAGATTCAGAGGCAGAGACAGAGACAGAGAGACGCAGAGGCAGATACACGGAAGCAGAGACACAGAGGAATATACACAGAGACAGAGACACGTAGGCAGAGACACAGAGACAGGGAGACAGAGACAGAGACACAGAGACAGGGACACTGAGAGAGAGGGACAGAGACACAGAGACGGAGACAGAGGGACAGACACAGAGACAGAGACACAGAGAAAGAGAAACAGAGACAGAGACAGAGACACAGAGACAGAGACTCAGAGGCAGGGACATCGGGAGAGAGAGACAGAGACACAGAGACGGAGACAGAGGGACAGACACAGAGACAGAGACACAGAGAAAGAGAAACAGAGACAGAGACAGAGAGGCAGAGACATAAAGACAGAGACATAGAGACAGAGACACAGAGACAGAGACACAGAGACAGAGACACAGAGACAGAGACACAGAGACAGAGACACAGACACAGAGACACAGACACAGAGACACAGATACACAGAGACAGAGACACAGGGAGAGAGACACAGAAACGGAGACACAGAGACAGAGGCAGAGACACAGAGACAGAGACACAGAGACAGAGTCACAGACACAGAGACACAGACACAGAGACACAGACACAGAGACACAGAGACAGAGACACAGAGACAGAGACACAGAGACAGAGACAAAGAGACAGAGACACAGAGGCAGAGACACAGAGACAGAGACACAGAGACAGAGACAGACACAGAGACGGAGACACTGTGACAGAGACACAGAGACAGGGACACAGAGACGGACACTCTGGGACAGAGACACAGAGACAGAGATTCAGAGGCAGAGACAGAGACAGAGAGACGCAGAGCCAGATACACGGAAGCAGAGACACAGAGGAATATACACAGAGACAGAGACACGGAGGCAGAGACACAGAGACAGGGAGACAGAGACAGAGACACAGAGACAAGGACTCTGAGAGAGAGGGACAGAGACACAGAGACGGAGACAGAGGGACAGACACAGAGACAGAGACACAGACAAAGAGAAACAGAGACAGAGACTCAGAGGCAGAGACACACGCACAGAGGCAGAGACAGAGATACAGGGACGGAGACACAAGGACAGAGACACAGAGACAGGGACACAGAGACAGAGACACAGAGACAGAGACACAGAGACAGAGACACAGAGACCGAGACAGAGGCAGAGACACAGAGACGGAGACGCAGGGACAGGGACACAGAGACAGGGACACAGAGACAGAGACTCAGAGACAGAGACACAGAGAGAGAGACAAAGACACAGAGACAGAGATTCAGAGGCAGAGACAGAGAGATTGAGAGACGCAGAGACAGATACACGGAGGCAGAGACACAGAGGAATAGACACAGAGACAGAGACACGGAGGCAGAGACACAGAGCCAGGGAGACAGAGACAGAGACTCAGAGGCAGGGACATCGAGAGAGAGAGACAGAGACACAGAGACGGAGACAGAGGGACAGACACAGAGACAGAGACACAGAGAAAGAGAAACAGAGACAGAGACAGAGAGGCAGAGACATAAAGACAGAGACATAGAGACAGAGACACAGAGACAGAGACACAGAGACAGAGACACAGACACAGAAACACAGAGACACAGAGACAGAGACACAGGGAGAGAGACACAGAAACGGAGACACAGAGACAGAGACAGAGACACAGAGACAGAGACACAGAGACAGAGACACAGAGACAGAGGCACAGAGACAGAGACACAGAGACAGAGACACAGAGACAGAGACACAGAGACAGAGACACAGAGACAGAGACACAGAGACAGAGACACAGAGACAGAGACACAGAGACAGAGAAACAGAGACAGAGACACAGACACAGAGGCACAGACACAGAGACACAGAGACAGAGACACAGAGACACAGCGACAGAGACACAGAGACAGAGACGCAGAGACCGAGACACAGAGGCAGAGGCACAGAGGCAGAGGCACAGAGACGTAGACACAGAGACAGAGACACAGGGACGGAGACACAAGGACAGAGACACAGAGACAGAGAAACAGAGACAGAGACACAGACACAGAGACACAGACACAGAGACACAGACACAGAGACACAGAGACAGAGACACAGAGACACAGCGACAGAGACACAGAGACAGAGACGCAGGGACCGAGACACAGAGGCAGAGGCACAGAGGCAGAGACACAGAGACAGAGACACAGGGACGGAGACACAGGGACGGATACTGTGGGACAGAGAAACAGAGACAGAGACACAGTTAGACAGACAGAGACACAGAGACAGGGACACAGGGAGAGAGACTCAGAGACAGAGACACAGAGACAGAGACACAGAGACAGAGACACAGAGGCAGAGACACAGAGACAGAGACAGACACAGAGACGGAGACACTGGGACAGAGACACAGAGACAGGGACACAGAGACGGACACTCTGGGACAGAGACACAGAGACAGAGATTCAGAGGCAGAGACAGAGACAGAGAGACGCAGAGCCAGATACACGGAAGCAGAGACACAGAGGAATATACACAGAGACAGAGACACGGAGGCAGAGACACAGAGACAGGGAGACAGAGACAGAGACACAGAGACAAGGACACTGAGAGAGAGGGACAGAGACACAGAGACGGAGACAGAGGGACAGACACAGAGACAGAGACACAGAGAAAGAGAAACAGAGACAGAGACTCAGAGGCAGAGACACACGCACAGAGGCAGAGACAGAGATACAGGGACGGAGACACAAGGACAGAGACACAGAGACAGGGACACAGAGACAGAGACACAGAGACAGAGACACAGAGACAGAGACACAGAGACCGAGACAGAGGCAGAGACACAGAGACGGAGACGCAGGGACAGGGACACAGAGACAGGGACACAGAGACAGAGACTCAGAGACAGAGACACAGAGAGAGAGACAAAGACACAGAGACAGAGATTCAGAGGCAGAGACAGAGAGATTGAGAGACGCAGAGACAGATACACGGAGGCAGAGACACAGAGGAATAGACACAGAGACAGAGACACGGAGGCAGAGACACAGAGCCAGGGAGACAGAGACAGAGACTCAGAGGCAGGGACATCGAGAGAGAGAGACAGAGACACAGAGACGGAGACAGAGGGACAGATACAGAGACAGAGACACAGAGAAAGAGAAACAGAGACAGAGACAGAGAGGCAGAGACATAAAGAAAGAGACATAGAGACAGAGACACAGAGACAGAGACACAGAGACAGAGACACAGACACAGAAACACAGAGACACAGAGACAGAGACACAGGGAGAGAGACACAGAAACGGAGACACAGAGACAGAGACAGAGACACAGAGACAGAGACACAGAGACAGAGACACAGAGACAGAGACACAGAGTCAGAGACACAGAGACAGAGACACAGAGACAGAGACACAGAGACAGAGACACAGAGACAGGGACACAGAGACAGAGACACAGAGACAGAGACACAGAGACAGAGACACAGAGACAGAGACACAGAGACAGAGACACAGAGACAGAGACACAGAGACAGAGACACAGAGACAGAGACACAGAGACAGAGACACAGAGACAGAGACACAGAGACAGAGAAACAGAGACAGAGACACAGACACAGAGGCACAGACACAGAGACACAGAGACAGAGACACAGAGACACAGCGACAGAGACACAGAGACAGAGACGCAGAGACCGAGACACAGAGGCAGAGGCACAGAGGCAGAGGCACAGAGACGTAGACACAGAGACAGAGACACAGGGACGGAGACACAAGGACAGAGACACAGAGACAGAGAAACAGAGACAGAGACACTGACACAGAGACACAGACACAGAGACACAGACACAGAGACACAGAGACAGAGACACAGAGACACAGCGACAGAGACACAGAGACAGAGACGCAGGGACCGAGACACAGAGGCAGAGGCACGGAGGCAGAGGCACAGAGACAGAGACACAGAGACAGAGACACAGGGACAGAGACATAGAGACAGAGACACAGAGACAGAGACACAGAGACAGAGGCACAGAGACATAGACACAGAGACAGAGACACAGAGCCAGAGACACAGAGACGGAGACGCAAGGACAGAGACACAGAGACAGGGACACAGAGACATAGGCACAGAGACAGAGACACAGAGCCAGAGACACAGAGACGGAGACGCAAGGACAGAGACACAGAGACAGGGACACAGAGAGAGAGACTCTGAGACAGAGGCACAGAGACAGAGGCAAAGAGACAGAGACACAGAGACAGAGACACAGAGACAGAGACACAGAGACAGAGACACAGAGACAGAGACGCAGAGACAGAGACACAGAGACAGAGACACAGAGACAGAGACACAGAGAAAGAGAAACAGAGACAGAGGCAGAGACAGAGACACAGAGACAGAGACTCAGAGACAGAGACACACGCACAGAGACAGAGACAGAGACACAGAGACGGAGACGCAGGCACAGAGACACAGAAACAGGGACACAGAGACAGAGTCACAGAGGCAGAGTCACAGAGACAGAGTCACAGAGACAGAGACACAGAGACAGGGACACAGACACAGAGACAATGACACAGAGACACAGAGACGGAGACACAGAGACACAGCGACAGAGACACAGAGACAGAGACGCAGAGACCGAGACACAGAGAAAGACACAGAGACACAGACACAGAGACACAGAGACAGAGACACAGAGACACAGCGACAGAGACACAGAGACAGAGACGCAGAGACCGAGACACAGAGACAGAGACACAGAGACAGAGACACAGAGACAGAGACACAGAGACAGAGACACAGAGACAGAGACACAGAGATAGAGACACAGAGACAGAGACACAGAGGCAGAGACACAGAGACAGAGACACAGAGACAGAGGCACAGAGACAGAGACACAGAGACAGAGACACAGAGACAGAGACACAGAGACGGAGACACAGGGACGGATACTGTGGGACAGAGAAACAGAGACAGAGACACAGTTAGACAGACAGAGACACAGAGACAGGGACACAGGGAGAGAGACTCAGAGACAGAGACACAGAGACAGAGACACAGAGACAGAGACACAGAGACAGGGACACAGAGACAGAGACACAGAGACAGAGACACAGAGACAGAGACACAGAGACAGAGACACAGAGACAGAGACACAGAGACAGAGACACAGAGACAGAGACACAGAGACAGAGACACAGAGACAGAGACACAGAGACAGAGTAACGGAGACAGACCACGGAGACAGAGACACAGATACAGAGACACAGAGACAGAGACACAGAGGAATAGACACAGAGACAGGGAGACAGAGACAGAGACACAGAGACACAGAGACAGGGACGCCGAGAGAGAGAGACAGAGACACAGAGACGGAGACAGAGGGACAGACACAGAGACAGAGACACAGAGAAAGAGAAACAGAGATAGGGACAGAGACAGAGACAGAGACAGAGACAGAGACAGAGACAGAGACAGAGACAGAGACAGAGACAGAGACAGAGACAGAGACAGAGACACAGAGACAGGGACACAGAGAAAGAGAAACAGAGACAGAGACAGAGACAGAGACAGAGTCACAGAGACAGAGACTCAGTGACAGATACACACACACAGAGACACAGACAGAGACACAGAGACGGAGACACAGGGACAGAGACACAGAGAAAGAGAAACAGAGACATAGGCAGAGACAGAGACACAGAGACAGAGACTCAGAGACAGAGACACACGCACAGAGACAGAGACAGAGACACAGAGACGGAGACGCAGGGACAGAGACACAGAAACAGGGACACAGAGACAGAGTCACAGAGGCAGAGTCACAGAGACAGAGTCACAGAGACAGAGACACAGAGACAGGGACACAGACACAGAGACAATGACACAGAGACACAGAGACGGAGACGCAAGGACAGAGAAACAGAGACAGGGACACAGAGAGAGAGACTCAGGGACCGAGACACAGAGACAGAGATACAGAGACGGAGACGCAGAGAAAGACACAGAGACACAGACACAGAGACACAGAGACAGAGACACAGAGACACAGCGACAGAGACATAGAGACAGAGACGCAGAGACCGAGACACAGAGGCAGAGGCACAGAGGCAGAGGCACAGAGACAGAGACACAGAGACAGAGACACAGGGACAGAGACATAGAGACAGAGACACAGAGACAGAGACACAGAGACAGAGGCACAGAGACATAGACACAGAGACAGAGACACAGAGCCAGAGACACAGAGACGGAGACGCAAGGACAGAGACACAGAGACAGGGACACAGAGACATAGACACAGAGACAGAGACACAGAGCCAGAGACACAGAGACGGAGACGCAAGGACAGAGACACAGAGACAGGGACACAGAGAGAGAGACTCTGAGACAGAGACACAGAGACAGAGGCAAAGAGACAGAGACATAGAGACGTAGACACAGAGACAGAGACACAGAGACAGAGACACAGAGACAGAGATACAGAGACAGAGACACAGAGACAGAGACACAGAGACAGAGACACAATGACAGAGATTCAGAGACAGAGACACAGGGAGAGAGACACAGAAACGGAGACACAGAGACAGAGACAGAGACAGAGAGACAGAGACAGAGACAGAGACACGGAGACAGAGACACAGAGGCAGAGACATAAAGACAGAGACATAGAGACCGAGACACGGAGACGGAGACGCAGGTCCAGAGACACACGGACAGAGGCATAGACACAGACACAGAGGCACAGAGACAGAGACACAGAGGCAGAGACACAGAGACAGAGACGCAGAGACAGAGTCACAGAGACAGAGACACACAGGCAGAGACACAGAGACAGAGACAGACACAGAGACGGAGACGCAGGGACAGAGACACAGAGACAGGGACACAGAGACGGAGACTCTGGGACAGAGACACAGAGACAGAGATTCAGAGGCAGAGACAGAGACAGAGAGACGCAGAGGCAGATACACGGAAGCAGAGACACAGAGGAATATACACAGAGACAGAGACACGTAGGCAGAGACACAGAGACAGCGAGACAGAGACAGAGACACAGAGACAGGGACACTGAGAGAGAGGGACAGAGACACAGAGACGGAGACAGAGGGACAGACACAGAGACAGAGACACAGAGAAAGAGAAACAGAGACAGAGACAGAGACACAGAGACAGAGACTCAGAGGCAGGGACATAGGGAGAGAGAGACAGAGACACAGAGACGGAGACAGAGGGACAGACACAGAGACAGAGACACAGAGAAAGAGAAACAGAGACAGAGACAGAGAGGCAGAGACATAAAGACAGAGACATAGAGACAGAGACACAGAGACAGAGACACAGAGACAGAGACACAGAGACAGAGACACAGACACAGAGACACAGAGACACAGAGACACAGAGACAGAGACACAGGGAGAGAGACACAGAAACGGAGACACAGAGACAGAGACAGAGACACAGAGACAGAGACACAGAGACAGAGACACAGAGACGGAGACACAGAGACAGAGACACAGAGACACAGCGACAGAGACACAGAGACAGAGACGCAGAGACCGAGACACAGAGGCAGAGGCACAGAGGCAGAGGCACAGAGACGTAGACACAGAGACAGAGACACAGGGACGGAGACACAAGGACAGAGACACAGAGACAGAGAAACAGAGACAGAGACACAGACACAGAGACACAGACACAGAGACACAGACACAGAGACACAGAGACAGAGACACAGAGACACAGCGACAGAGACACAGAGACAGAGACGCAGGGACCGAGACACAGTGGCAGAGGCACAGAGGCAGAGGCACAGAGACAGAGACACAGAGACAGAGACACAGGGACAGAGACATAGAGACAGAGACACAGAGACAGAGACACAGAGACAGAGGCACAGAGACATAGACACAGAGACAGAGACACAGAGCCAGAGACACAGAGACGGAGACGCAAGGACAGAGACACAGAGACAGGGACACAGAGAGAGAGACACAGAGACAGAGACACAATGACAGAGATTCAGAGACAGAGACACAGGGAGAGAGACACAGAAACGGAGACACAGAGACAGAGACAGAGACAGAGAGACAGAGACATAGAGACAGAGACACAGAGACGGAGACACAGGGACAGAGACACAGACACAGAGACACAGAGACACAGAGACAGAGATACAGGGAGAGAGACACAGAAACGGCGACACAGAGACAGAGACACAGAGACACAGCGACAGAGACACAGAGACAGAGACGCAGGGACCGAGACACAGTGGCAGAGGCACTGAGGCAGAGGCACAGAGGCAGAGGCACAGAGACAGGGACACAGAGACAGAGACACAGGGACAGAGACATAGAGACAGAGACACAGAGACAGAGACACAGGGACAGAGACACAGACACAGAGACAGAGACACAGAGACAGAGACACAGAGACAGAGACACAGAGACAGAGACACAATGACAGAGATTCAGAGACAGAGACACAGGGAGAGAGACACAGAAACGGAGACACAGAGACAGAGACAGAGACAGAGAGACAGAGACAGAGACAGAGACACGGAGACAGAGACACAGAGGCAGAGACATAAAGACAGAGACATAGAGACCGAGACACGGAGACGGAGACGCAGGTCCAGAGACACACGGACAGAGGCATAGACACAGACACAGAGACACAGAGACAGAGACACAGAGGCAGAGACACAGAGACAGAGACGCAGAGACAGAGACACAGAGACAGAGACACAGAGGCAGAGACACAGAGACAGAGACAGACACAGAGACGGAGACACAGGGACAGAGACACAGAGACAGGGACACAGAGACAGAGACTCAGAGGCAGGGACATAGGGAGAGAGAGACAGAGACACAGAGACGGAGACAGAGGGACAGACACAGAGACAGAGACACAGAGAAAGAGAAACAGAGACAGAGACAGAGACACAGAGACAGAGACTCAGAGGCAGGGACATAGGGAGAGAGAGACAGAGACACAGAGACGGAGACAGAGGGACAGACACAGAGACAGAGACACAGAGAAAGAGAAACAGAGACAGAGACAGAGAGGCAGAGACATAAAGACAGAGACATAGAGACAGAGACACAGAGACAGAGACACAGAGACAGAGACACAGAGAAAGAGAAACAGAGACAGAGACAGAGAGGCAGAGACATAAAGACAGAGACATAGAGACAGAGACACAGAGACAGAGACACAGGGACAGAGACACCGAGACAGAGACACAGAGACAGAGACACAGAGGCAGGGACATAGGGAGAGAGAGACAGAGACACAGAGACGGAGACAGAGGGACAGACACAGAGACAGAGACACAGAGAAAGAGAAACAGAGACAGAGACAGAGAGGCAGAGACATAAAGACAGAGACATAGAGACAGAGACACAGAGACAGAGACACAGAGACAGAGACACAGAGACAGAGACACAGACACAGAGACACAGAGACACAGAGACAGAGACACAGGGAGAGAGACACAGAAACGGAGACACAGAGACAGAGGCAGAGGCACAGAGACAGAGACACAGAGACAGAGACACAGAGACAGAGTCACTGACACAGAGACACAGACACAGAGACACAGAGACAGAGACACAGAGACAGAGACACAGAGACAGAGACACAGAGGCAGAGACACAGAGACAGAGACACAGAGACAGAGACACAGGGGCAGAGACACCGAGACAGAGACACAGAGACAGAGACACAGAGAGAGAGACAAAGACACAGAGACAGAGATTCAGAGGCAGAGACAGAGAGATTGAGAGACACAGAGACAGATACACGGAGGCAGAGACACAGAGGAATAGACACAGAGACAGAGACACGGAGGCAGAGACACAGAGCCAGGGAGACAGAGACAGAGACTCAGAGGCAGGGACATCGAGAGAGAGAGACAGAGACACAGAGACGGAGACAGAGGGACAGACACAGAGACAGAGACACAGAGAAAGAGAAACAGAGACAGAGACAGAGAGGCAGAGACATAAAGACAGAGACATAGAGACAGAGACACAGAGACAGAGACACAGGGACAGAGACACAGACACAGAGACACAGAGACACAGAGACACAGAGACAGAGACACAGGGAGAGAGACACAGAAACGGAGACACAGAGACAGAGACAGAGACACAGAGACAGAGACACAGAGACAGAGACACAGAGACGGAGACACAGAGACAGAGACACAGAGACACAGCGACAGAGACACAGAGACAGAGACGCAGAGACCGAGACACAGAGGCAGAGGCACAGAGGCAGAGGCACAGAGACGTAGACACAGAGACAGAGACACAGGGACGGAGACACAAGGACAGAGACACAGAGACAGAGAAACAGAGACAGAGACACAGACACAGAGACACAGACACAGAGACACAGACACAGAGACACAGAGACAGAGACACAGAGACACAGCGATAGAGACACAGAGACAGAGACGCAGGGACCGAGACACAGTGGCAGAGGCACAGAGGCAGAGGCACAGAGACAGAGACACAGAGACAGAGACACAGGGACAGAGACATAGAGACAGAGACACAGAGACAGAGACACAGAGACAGAGGCACAGAGACATAGACACAGAGACAGAGACACAGAGCCAGAGACACAGAGACGGAGACGCAAGGACAGAGACACAGAGACAGGGACACAGAGAGAGAGACACAGAGACAGAGACACAATGACAGAGATTCAGAGACAGAGACACAGGGAGAGAGACACAGAAACGGAGACACAGAGACAGAGACAGAGACAGAGAGACAGAGACATAGAGACAGAGACACAGAGACGGAGACACAGGGACAGAGACACAGACACAGAGACACAGAGACACAGAGACAGAGATACAGGGAGAGAGACACAGAAACGGCGACACAGAGACAGAGACACAGAGACACAGCGACAGAGACACAGAGACAGAGACGCAGGGACCGAGACACAGTGGCAGAGGCACAGAGGCAGAGGCACAGAGACAGAGACACAGAGACAGAGACACAGAGACAGAGACACAGAGACGGAGACACAGGGACGGATACTGTGGGACAGAGAAACAGAGACAGAGGCACAGAGACAGCGACACAGGGAGAGAGACACAGAGACATGGACACAGAGACGGAGACTCTGGGACAGAGACACAGAGACAGAGATTCAGAGGCAGAGACAGAGACAGAGACACAGAGACAGAGACACAGAGGCAGAGACACAGAGACAGAGACAGACACAGAGACGGAGACACAGGGACAGAGACACAGAGACAGGGACACAGAGACGGAGACTCTGGGACAGAGACACAGAGACAGAGATTCAGAGGCAGAGACAGAGACAGAGAGACGCAGAGGCAGATACACGGAAGCAGAGACACAGAGGAATATACACAGAGACAGAGACACGGAGGCAGAGACACAGAGACAGGGAGACAGAGACAGAGACACAGAGACAGAGACACAGAGCCAGAGACACAGAGACGGAGACGCAAGGACAGAGACACAGAGACAGGGACACAGAGAGAGAGACTCTGAGACAGAGGCACAGAGACAGAGGCAAAGAGACAGAGACACAGAGACGTAGACACAGAGACAGAGACACAGAGACAGAGACACAGAGACAGAGACACAATGACAGAGATTCAGAGACAGAGACACAGGGAGAGAGACACAGAAACGGAGACACAGAGACAGAGACAGAGACAGAGACAGAGACACAGAGACAGAGACACAGAGGCAGAGACATAAAGACAGAGACATAGAGACCGAGACACGGAGACGGAGACGCAGGTCCAGAGACACACGGACAGAGGCATAGACACAGACACAGAGACACAGAGACAGAGACACAGAGGCAGTGACACAGAGACAGAGACACAGAGACAGAGACACAGAGGCAGAGACACAGAGACAGAGACAGACACAGAGACGGAGACACAGGGACAGAGACACAGAGACAGGGACACAGAGACGGAGACTCTGGGACAGAGACACAGAGACAGAGATTCAGAGGCAGAGACAGAGACAGAGAGACGCAGAGGCAGATACACGGAAGCAGAGACACAGAGGAATATACACAGAGACAGAGACACGTAGGCAGAGACACAGAGACAGGGAGACAGAGACAGAGACACAGAGACAGGGACACTGAGAGAGAGGGACAGAGACGCAGAGACGGAGACAGAGGGACAGACACAGAGACAGAGACACAGAGAAAGAGAAACAGAGACAGAGACAGAGACACAGAGACAGAGACTCAGAGGCAGGGACATCGGGAGAGAGAGACAGAGACACAGAGACGGAGACAGAGGGACAGACACAGAGACAGAGACACAGAGAAAGAGAAACAGAGACAGAGACAGAGAGGCAGAGACATAAAGACAGAGACATAGAGACAGAGACACAGAGACAGAGACACAGAGACAGAGACACAGAGACAGAGACACAGAGACAGAGACACAGACACAGAGACACAGATACACAGAGACAGAGACACAGGGAGAGAGACACAGAAACGGAGACACAGAGACAGAGGCAGAGACACAGAGACAGAGACACAGAGACAGAGTCACAGACACAGAGACACAGACACAGAGACACAGACACAGAGACACAGAGACAGAGACACAGAGACAGAGACACAGAGACAGAGACAAAGAGACAGAGACACAGAGGCAGAGACACAGAGACAGAGACACAGAGGCAGAGACACAGAGACAGAGACAGACACAGAGACGGAGACACTGTGACAGAGACACAGAGACAGGGACACAGAGACGGACACTCTGGGACAGAGACACAGAGACAGAGATTCAGAGGCAGAGACAGAGACAGAGAGACGCAGAGCCAGATACACGGAAGCAGAGACACAGAGGAATATACACAGAGACAGAGACACGGAGGCAGAGACACAGAGACAGGGAGACAGAGACAGAGACACAGAGACAAGGACACTGAGAGAGAGGGACAGAGACACAGAGACGGAGACAGAGGGACAGACACAGAGACAGAGACAGACACAGAGACGGAGACACAGGGACAGAGACACAGAGACAGGGACACAGAGACAGAGACTCAGAGGCAGGGACATAGGGAGAGAGAGACAGAGACACAGAGACGGAGACAGAGGGACAGACACAGAGACAGAGACACAGAGAAAGAGAAACAGAGACAGAGACAGAGACACAGAGACAGAGACTCAGAGGCAGGGACATAGGGAGAGAGAGACAGAGACACAGAGACGGAGACAGAGGGACAGACACAGAGACAGAGACACAGAGAAAGAGAAACAGAGACAGAGACAGAGAGGCAGAGACATAAAGACAGAGACATAGAGACAGAGACACAGAGACAGAGACACAGAGACAGAGACACAGAGAAAGAGAAACAGAGACAGAGACAGAGAGGCAGAGACATAAAGACAGAGACATAGAGACAGAGACACAGAGACAGAGACACAGGGACAGAGACACCGAGACAGAGACACAGAGACAGAGACACAGAGGCAGGGACATAGGGAGAGAGAGACAGAGACACAGAGACGGAGACAGAGGGACAGACACAGAGACAGAGACACAGAGAAAGAGAAACAGAGACAGAGACAGAGAGGCAGAGACATAAAGACAGAGACATAGAGACAGAGACACAGAGACAGAGACACAGAGACAGAGACACAGAGACAGAGACACAGACACAGAGACACAGAGACACAGAGACAGAGACACAGGGAGAGAGACACAGAAACGGAGACACAGAGACAGAGGCAGAGGCACAGAGACAGAGACACAGAGACAGAGACACAGAGACAGAGTCACTAACACAGAGACACAGACACAGAGACACAGAGACAGAGACACAGAGACAGAGACACAGAGACAGAGACACAGAGGCAGAGACACAGAGACAGAGACACAGAGACAGAGACACAGGGGCAGAGACACCGAGACAGAGACACAGAGACAGAGACACAGAGAGAGAGACAAAGACACAGAGACAGAGATTCAGAGGCAGAGACAGAGAGATTGAGAGACACAGAGACAGATACACGGAGGCAGAGACACAGAGGAATAGACACAGAGACAGAGACACGGAGGCAGAGACACAGAGCCAGGGAGACAGAGACAGAGACTCAGAGGCAGGGACATCGAGAGAGAGAGACAGAGACACAGAGACGGAGACAGAGGGACAGACACAGAGACAGAGACACAGAGAAAGAGAAACAGAGACAGAGACAGAGAGGCAGAGACATAAAGACAGAGACATAGAGACAGAGACACAGAGACAGAGACACAGGGACAGAGACACAGACACAGAGACACAGAGACACAGAGACACAGAGACAGAGACACAGGGAGAGAGACACAGAAACGGAGACACAGAGACAGAGACAGAGACACAGAGACAGAGACACAGAGACAGAGACACAGAGACGGAGACACAGAGACAGAGACACAGAGACACAGCGACAGAGACACAGAGACAGAGACGCAGAGACCGAGACACAGAGGCAGAGGCACAGAGGCAGAGGCACAGAGACGTAGACACAGAGACAGAGACACAGGGACGGAGACACAAGGACAGAGACACAGAGACAGAGAAACAGAGACAGAGACACAGACACAGAGACACAGACACAGAGACACAGACACAGAGACACAGAGACAGAGACACAGAGACACAGCGATAGAGACACAGAGACAGAGACGCAGGGACCGAGACACAGTGGCAGAGGCACAGAGGCAGAGGCACAGAGACAGAGACACAGAGACAGAGACACAGGGACAGAGACATAGAGACAGAGACACAGAGACAGAGACACAGAGACAGAGGCACAGAGACATAGACACAGAGACAGAGACACAGAGCCAGAGACACAGAGACGGAGACGCAAGGACAGAGACACAGAGACAGGGACACAGAGAGAGAGACACAGAGACAGAGACACAATGACAGAGATTCAGAGACAGAGACACAGGGAGAGAGACACAGAAACGGAGACACAGAGACAGAGACAGAGACAGAGAGACAGAGACATAGAGACAGAGACACAGAGACGGAGACACAGGGACAGAGACACAGACACAGAGACACAGAGACACAGAGACAGAGATACAGGGAGAGAGACACAGAAACGGCGACACAGAGACAGAGACACAGAGACACAGCGACAGAGACACAGAGACAGAGACGCAGGGACCGAGACACAGTGGCAGAGGCACAGAGGCAGAGGCACAGAGACAGAGACACAGAGACAGAGACACAGAGACAGAGACACAGAGACGGAGACACAGGGACGGATACTGTGGGACAGAGAAACAGAGACAGAGACACAGAGACAGCGACACAGGGAGAGAGACACAGAGACATGGACACAGAGACGGAGACTCTGGGACAGAGACACAGAGACAGAGATTCAGAGGCAGAGACAGAGACAGAGACACAGAGACAGAGACACAGAGGCAGAGACACAGAGACAGAGACAGACACAGAGACGGAGACACAGGGACAGAGACACAGAGACAGGGACACAGAGACGGAGACTCTGGGACAGAGACACAGAGACAGAGATTCAGAGGCAGAGACAGAGACAGAGAGACGCAGAGGCAGATACACGGAAGCAGAGACACAGAGGAATATACACAGAGACAGAGACACGGAGGCAGAGACACAGAGACAGGGAGACAGAGACAGAGACACAGAGACAGAGACACAGAGCCAGAGACACAGAGACGGAGACGCAAGGACAGAGACACAGAGACAGGGACACAGAGAGAGAGACTCTGAGACAGAGGCACAGAGACAGAGGCAAAGAGACAGAGACACAGAGACGTAGACACAGAGACAGAGACACAGAGACAGAGACACAGAGACAGAGACACAATGACAGAGATTCAGAGACAGAGACACAGGGAGAGAGACACAGAAACGGAGACACAGAGACAGAGACAGAGACAGAGACAGAGACACAGAGACAGAGACACAGAGGCAGAGACATAAAGACAGAGACATAGAGACCGAGACACGGAGACGGAGACGCAGGTCCAGAGACACACGGACAGAGGCATAGACACAGACACAGAGACACAGAGACAGAGACACAGAGGCAGTGACACAGAGACAGAGACACAGAGACAGAGACACAGAGGCAGAGACACAGAGACAGAGACAGACACAGAGACGGAGACACAGGGACAGAGACACAGAGACAGGGACACAGAGACGGAGACTCTGGGACAGAGACACAGAGACAGAGATTCAGAGGCAGAGACAGAGACAGAGAGACGCAGAGGCAGATACACGGAAGCAGAGACACAGAGGAATATACACAGAGACAGAGACACGTAGGCAGAGACACAGAGACAGGGAGACAGAGACAGAGACACAGAGACAGGGACACTGAGAGAGAGGGACAGAGACACAGAGACGGAGACAGAGGGACAGACACAGAGACAGAGACACAGAGAAAGAGAAACAGAGACAGAGACAGAGACACAGAGACAGAGACTCAGAGGCAGGGACATCGGGAGAGAGAGACAGAGACACAGAGACGGAGACAGAGGGACAGACACAGAGACAGAGACACAGAGAAAGAGAAACAGAGACAGAGACAGAGAGGCAGAGACATAAAGACAGAGACATAGAGACAGAGACACAGAGACAGAGACACAGAGACAGAGACACAGAGACAGAGACACAGAGACAGAGACACAGACACAGAGACACAGATACACAGAGACAGAGACACAGGGAGAGAGACACAGAAACGGAGACACAGAGACAGAGGCAGAGACACAGAGACAGAGACACAGAGACAGAGTCACAGACACAGAGACACAGACACAGAGACACAGACACAGAGACACAGAGACAGAGACACAGAGACAGAGACACAGAGACAGAGACAAAGAGACAGAGACACAGAGGCAGAGACACAGAGACAGAGACACAGAGGCAGAGACACAGAGACAGAGACAGACACAGAGACGGAGACACTGTGACAGAGACACAGAGACAGGGACACAGAGACGGACACTCTGGGACAGAGACACAGAGACAGAGATTCAGAGGCAGAGACAGAGACAGAGAGACGCAGAGCCAGATACACGGAAGCAGAGACACAGAGGAATATACACAGAGACAGAGACACGGAGGCAGAGACACAGAGACAGGGAGACAGAGACAGAGACACAGAGACAAGGACACTGAGAGAGAGGGACAGAGACACAGAGACGGAGACAGAGGGACAGACACAGAGACAGAGACACAGACAAAGAGAAACAGAGACAGAGACTCAGAGGCAGAGACACACGCACAGAGGCAGAGACAGAGATACAGGGACGGAGACACAAGGACAGAGACACAGAGACAGGGACACAGAGACAGAGACACAGAGACAGAGACACAGAGACAGAGACACAGAGACCGAGACAGAGGCAGAGACACAGAGACGGAGACGCAGGGACAGGGACACAGAGACAGGGACACAGAGACAGAGACTCAGAGACAGAGACACAGAGAGAGAGACAAAGACACAGAGACAGAGATTCAGAGGCAGAGACAGAGAGATTGAGAGACGCAGAGACAGATACACGGAGGCAGAGACACAGAGGAATAGACACAGAGACAGAGACACGGAGGCAGAGACACAGAGCCAGGGAGACAGAGACAGAGACTCAGAGGCAGGGACATCGAGAGAGAGAGACAGAGACACAGAGACGGAGACAGAGGGACAGATACAGAGACAGAGACACAGAGAAAGAGAAACAGAGACAGAGACAGAGAGGCAGAGACATAAAGACAGAGACATAGAGACAGAGACACAGAGACAGAGACACAGAGACAGAGACACAGACACAGAAACACAGAGACACAGAGACAGAGACACAGGGAGAGAGACACAGAAACGGAGACACAGAGACAGAGACAGAGACACAGAGACAGAGACACAGAGACAGAGACACAGAGACAGAGACACAGAGTCAGAGACACAGAGACAGAGACACAGAGACAGAGACACAGAGACAGAGACACAGAGACAGGGACACAGAGACAGAGACACAGAGACAGAGACACAGAGACAGAGACACAGAGACAGAGACACAGAGACAGAGACACAGAGACAGAGACACAGAGACAGAGACACAGAGACAGAGACACAGAGACAGAGACACAGAGACAGAGAAACAGAGACAGAGACACAGACACAGAGGCACAGACACAGAGACACAGAGACAGAGACACAGAGACACAGCGACAGAGACACAGAGACAGAGACGCAGAGACCGAGACACAGAGGCAGAGGCACAGAGGCAGAGGCACAGAGACGTAGACACAGAGACAGAGACACAGGGACGGAGACACAAGGACAGAGACACAGAGACAGAGAAACAGAGACAGAGACACTGACACAGAGACACAGACACAGAGACACAGACACAGAGACACAGAGACAGAGACACAGAGACACAGCGACAGAGACACAGAGACAGAGACGCAGGGACCGAGACACAGAGGCAGAGGCACGGAGGCAGAGGCACAGAGACAGAGACACAGAGACAGAGACACAGGGACAGAGACATAGAGACAGAGACACAGAGACAGAGACACAGAGACAGAGGCACAGAGACATAGACACAGAGACAGAGACACAGAGCCAGAGACACAGAGACGGAGACGCAAGGACAGAGACACAGAGACAGGGACACAGAGACATAGACACAGAGACAGAGACACAGAGCCAGAGACACAGAGACGGAGACGCAAGGACAGAGACACAGAGACAGGGACACAGAGAGAGAGACTCTGAGACAGAGGCACAGAGACAGAGGCAAAGAGACAGAGACACAGAGACGTAGACACAGAGACAGAGACACGGAGACAGAGACACAGAGACAGAGACACAGAGACAGAGACACAATGACAGAGATTCAGAGACAGAGACACAGGGAGAGAGACACAGAAACGGAGACACAGAGACAGAGACAGAGACAGAGAGACAGAGACATAGAGACAGAGACACAGAGACGGAGACACAGGGACAGAGACACAGACACAGAGACACAGAGACACAGAGACAGAGATACAGGGAGAGAGACACAGAAACGGAGACACAGAGACAGAGTCACAGAGACAGAGACACAGAGACAGAGACAGAGACAGAGACAGAGTCACAGAGACAGAGACACAGAGACAGAGACAGAGACAGAGACAGAGACAGAGACAGAGACAGAGACAGAGTCACAGAGACAGAGACACAGAGACAGGGAGACAGAGACAGAGACACAGAGACAGGGACGCCGAGAGAGAGAGACAGAGACACAGAGACGGAGACACAGGGACAGACACAGAGACAGAGACACAGAGAAAGAGAAACAGAGATAGGGACAGAGACAGAGACAGAGACAGAGACAGAGACAGAGACAGAGGCAGAGACAGAGACAGAGACAGAGACACAGCGACAGAGACACAGAGAAAGAGAAACAGAGACAGAGGCAGAGACAGAGACACAGAGACAGAGACTCAGAGACAGAGACACACGCACAGAGACAGAGACAGAGACACAGAGACGGAGACGCAGGGACACAGACACAGAAACAGGGACACAGAGACAGAGTCACAGAGGCAGAGTCACAGAGACAGAGTCACAGAGACAGAGACACAGAGACAGGGACACAGACACAGAGACAATGACACAGAGACACAGAGACGGATACGCAAGGACAGAGAAACAGAGACAGGGACACAGAGAGAGAGACTCAGGGACCGAGACACAGAGACAGAGATACAGAGACGGAGACGCAGAGAAAGACACAGAGACACAGACACAGAGACACAGAGACACAGCGACAGAGACACAGAGACAGAGACGCAGAGACCGAGACACAGAGGCAGAGGCACAGAGGCAGAGGCACAGAGACAGAGACACAGAGACAGAGACACAGGGACAGAGACATAGAGACAGAGACACAGAGACAGAGACACAGAGACAGAGGCACAGAGACATAGACACAGAGACAGAGACACAGAGCCAGAGACACAGAGACGGAGACGCAAGGACAGAGACACAGAGACAGGGACACAGAGACATAGACACAGAGACAGAGACACAGAGCCAGAGACACAGAGACGGAGACGCAAGGACAGAGACACAGAGACAGGGACACAGAGAGAGAGACTCTGAGACAGAGACACAGAGACAGAGGCAAAGAGACAGAGACATAGAGACGTAGACACAGAGACAGAGACACAGAGACAGAGACACAGAGACAGAGACACAGAGACAGAGACACAGAGACAGAGACACAATGACAGAGATTCAGAGACAGAGACACAGGGAGAGAGACACAGAAACGGAGACACAGAGACAGAGACAGAGACAGAGAGACAGTGACATAGAGACAGAGACACAGAGACGGAGACACAGGGACAGAGACACAGAAAGAGGAACGCAGAGGCAGAGTCACAGAGACAGAGACAGAGACAGAGACAGAGACAGAGACAGAGACAGAGACAGAGACAGAGACAGAGACAGAGACAGAGACAGAGACACAGACAGAGACAGAGACAGAGGCAGAGACACAGAGACGGAGACACAGGGACAGAGACACAGAGAAAGAGAAACAGAGACAGAGACACAGAGACAGAGACACAGAGACAGAGACACAGGGGCAGAGACACCGAGACAGAGACACAGAGGCAGAGGCACAGAGACAGAGACACAGAGAGAGAGACACAGAGACAGAGACACAGACACGGAGACACAGCGACACGGACACAGAGACAGAGACACAGAGACAGAGGCAGAGACAGAGACAGAGACACAGAGACAGAGACACAGAGGCAGAGACATAAAGACAGAGACATAGAGACCGAGACACGGAGACGGAGACGCAGGTCCAGAGACACACGGACAGAGGCATAGACACAGACACAGAGACACAGAGACAGAGACACAGAGGCAGAGACACGGAGACAGAGACACAGAGACAGAGACACAGAGACAGAGACACAGAGGCAGAGACACAGAGACAGAGACAGACACAGAGACGGAGACACAGGGACAGAGACACAGAGACAGGGACACAGAGACGGAGACTCTGGGACAGAGACACAGAGACAGAGATTCAGAGGCAGAGACAGAGACAGAGAGACGCAGAGGCAGATACACGGAAGCAGAGACACAGAGGAATATACACAGAGACAGAGACACGTAGGCAGAGACACAGAGACAGGGAGACAGAGACAGAGACACAGAGACAGGGACACTGAGAGAGAGGGACAGAGACACAGAGACGGAGACAGAGGGACAGACACAGAGACAGAGACACAGAGAAAGAGAAACAGAGACAGAGACAGAGACACAGAGACAGAGACTCAGAGGCAGGGACATCGGGAGAGAGAGACAGAGACACAGAGACGGAGACAGAGGGACAGACACAGAGACAGAGACACAGAGAAAGAGAAACAGAGACAGAGACAGAGAGGCAGAGACATAAAGACAGAGACATAGAGACAGAGACACAGAGACAGAGACACAGAGACAGAGACACAGAGACAGAGACACAGAGACAGAGACACAGACACAGAGACACAGAGACGCAGAGACAGAGACACAGGGAGAGAGACACAGAAACGGAGACACAGAGACAGAGGCAGAGACACAGAGACAGAGACACAGAGACAGAGACACAGAGACAGAGTCACAGACACAGAGACACAGAGACAGAGACACAGAGACAGAGACACAGAGACAGAGATACAGAGACAGAGACACAGAGGCAGAGACACAGAGACAGAGACACAGAGACAGAGACACAGGGGCAGAGACACCGAGACAGAGACACAGAGACAGAGGCACAGGGACAGAGACACAGAGACAGGGACACAGGGAGAGAGACTCAGAGACAGAGACACAGAGACAGAGACACAGAGACAGAGACACAGAGGCAGAGACACAGAGACAGAGACAGACACAGAGACGGAGACACTGGGACAGAGACACAGAGACAGGGACACAGAGACGGAGACTCTGGGACAGAGACACAGAGACAGAGATTCAGAGGCAGAGACAGAGACAGAGGGACGCAGAGGCAGATACACGGAAGCAGAGACACAGAGGAATATACACAGAGACAGAGACACGGAGGCAGAGACACAGAGACAGGGAGACAGAGACAGAGACACAGAGACAGGGACACTGAGAGAGAGGGACAGAGACACAGAGACGGAGACAGAGGGACAGACACAGAGACAGAGACACAGAGAAAGAGAAACAGAGACAGAGACTCAGAGGCAGAGACACACGCACAGAGACAGAGACACAGAGAAAGAGAAACAGAGACAGAGACTCAGAGGCAGAGACACACGCACAGAGGCAGAGACAGAGATACAGGGACGGAGACACAAGGACAGAGACACAGAGACAGGGACACAGAGACAGAGACACAGAGACAGAGACACAGAGACAGAGAAACAGAGACCGAGACAGAGGCAGAGACACAGAGACGGAGACGCAGGGACAGGGACACAGAGACAGGGACACAGAGACAGAGACTCAGAGACAGAGACACAGAGAGACAGACAAAGACACAGAGACAGAGATTCAGAGGCAGAGACAGGGAGATTGAGAGACGCAGAGACAGATACACGGAGGCAGAGACACAGAGGAATAGACATAGACACAGAGACACAGAGACACAGAGACAGAGACACAGGGAGAGAGACACAGAAACGGAGACACAGAGACAGAGACACAGAGACAGAGACACAGAGACAGAGACACAGAGACAGAGACACAGACACAGAGACACAGACACAGAGACACAGAGACAGAGACACAGAGACACAGCGACAGAGACACAGAGACAGAGACGCAGAGACCGAGACACAGAGGCAGAGGCACAGAGGCAGAGGCACAGAGACAGAGACACAGAGACAGAGACACAGGGACAGAGACATAGAGACAGAGACACAGAGACAGAGACACAGAGACAGAGACACAATGACAGAGATTCAGAGACAGAGACACAGGGAGAGAGACATAGAAACGGAGACACAGAAACAGAGACACAGACAGAGAGACAGAGACATAGAGACAGAGACACAGAGACGGAGACACAGGGACAGAGACACAGAAAGAGGAACACAGAGACAGAGTCACAGAGACAGAGACAGAGACAGAGACAGAGACAGAGACAGAGACAGAGACAGAGACAGACACAGAGACAGAGACAGAGACAGAGACAGAGACAGAGACAGAGACAGAGACAGAGACAGAGACAGAGACAGAGACAGCGACAGAGACAGAGACAGAGACAGAGACAGAGACAGAGACAGAGACAGAGACAGAGACAGAGACGGAGACAGAGACAGAGACACAGAGACGGAGACACAGAGACAGAGACACAGAGAAAGAGAAACAGAGACAGAGACACAGAGACGGAGACACAGCGACACGGACACAGATACAGAGACACAGAGACAGAGACACAGAGACAGAGACAGAGACAGAGAGAGAGACAGAGACACAGAGACAGAGACACAGAGGCAGAGACATAAAGACAGAGACATAGAGACCGAGACACGGAGACGGAGACGCAGGTCCAGAGACACACGGACAGAGGCATAGACACAGAGACAGAGACACAGAGACAGAGACACAGAGACAGAGGAACAGAGACATAGACACAGAGACAGAGACACAGAGCCAGAGACACAGAGACGGAGACGCAAGGACAGAGACACAGAGACAGGGACACAGAGACATAGACACAGAGACGGAGACACAGAGCCAGAGACACAGAGACGGAGACACAGAGACAGGGACACAGACACAGAGACAATGACACAGAGACACAGAGACGGAAACGCAAGGACAGAGACACAGAGACAGGGACACAGAGACATAGACACAGAGACGGAGACACAGAGCCAGAGACACAGAGACGGAGACGCAAGGACAGAGACACAGAGACAGGGACACAGAGAGAGAGACTCTGAGACAGAGACACAGAGACAGAGGCAAAGAGACAGAGACACAGACACAGAGACACAGACACAGAGACACAGAGACAGAGACACAGACACAGAGACACAGAGACAGAGACACAGAGACACAGCGACAGAGACACAGAGACAGAGACGCAGAGACCGAGACACAGAGGCAGAGGCACAGAGGCAGAGGCACAGAGACAGAGACACAGAGACAGAGACACAGGGACAGGGACACAGAGAGAGAGACTCTGAGACAGAGACACAGAGACAGAGGCAAAGAGACAGAGACACAGAGACGTAGACACAGAGACGTAGACACAGAGACAGAGACACAGAGACAGAGACACAATGACAGAGATTCAGAGACAGAGACACAGGGAGAGAGACACAGAAACGGAGACACAGAGACAGAGACAGAGACAGAGAGACAGAGACATAGAGACAGAGATACAGGGAGAGAGACACAGAAACGGAGACACAGAGACAGAGTCACAGAGACAGAGACACAGAGACAGGGACATAGACACAGAGACAATGACACAGAGACACAGAGACGGAAACGCAAGGACAGAGACACAGAGACAGGGACACAGAGAGAGAGACTCAGGGACAGAGACACAGAGACAGAGATACAGAGACGGAGACGCAGAGAAAGATACAGAGGCAGAGACACAGAGACTGAGACCGAGGCAGAGACACAGAGACGGAGACGCAGCGACAGAGACAAAGACACAGAGACAGAGACTCAGAGACAGAGACACACAGACATAGACACAGAGACAGAGACACAGAGACAGAGACACAGAGACAGAGACACAGAGACAGAGACACAGAGACAGAGACACAGAGACGGAGACTCTGGGACAGAGACACAGAGACAGAGATTCAGAGGCAGAGAGAGAGAGAGAGAGAGACGCAGAGACAGATACACGGAGGCAGAGACACAGAGGAATAGATACAGAGACAGAGACACGGAGGCAGAGACACAGAGCCAGGGAGACAGAGACAGAGACTCAGAGGCAGGGACATCGAGAAAGAGAAACAGAGACAGAGACTCAGAGGCAGAGACACACGCACAGAGGCAGAGACAGAGATACAGGGACGGAGACACAAGGACAGAGACACAGAGGCAGGGACACAGAGACAGAGACACAGAGACAGAGACACAGAGACAGAGACACAGAGACCGAGACAGAGGCAGAGACACAGAGACGGAGACGCAGGGACAGGGACACAGAGACAGGGACACAGAGACAGAGACTCAGAGACAGAGACACAGAGAGACAGACAAAGACACAGAGACAGAGATTCAGAGGCAGAGACAGAGAGATTGAGAGACGCAGAGACAGATACACGGAGGCAGAGACACAGAGGAATAGACATAGACACAGAGACACAGAGACACAGAGACAGAGACACAGGGAGAGAGACACAGAAACGGAGACACAGAGACAGAGACACAGAGACAGAGACACAGAGACAGAGACACAGAGACAGAGACACAGACACAGAGACACAGACACAGAGACACAGAGACAGAGACACAGAGACACAGCGACAGAGACACAGAGACAGAGACGCAGAGACCGAGACACAGAGGCAGAGGCACAGAGGCAGAGGCACAGAGACAGAGACACAGAGACAGAGACACAGGGACAGAGACATAGAGACAGAGACACAGAGACAGAGACACAGAGACAGAGGAACAGAGACATAGACACAGAGACAGAGACACAGAGCCAGAGACACAGAGACGGAGACGCAAGGACAGAGACACAGAGACAGGGACACAGAGACATAGACACAGAGACAGAGACACAGAGCCAGAGACACAGAGACGGAGACGCAAGGACAGAGACACAGAGACAGGGACACAGAGAGAGAGACTCTGAGACAGAGACACAGAGACAGAGGCAAAGAGACAGAGACACAGAGACGTAGACACAGAGACAGAGACACAGAGACAGAGACACAATGACAGAGATTCAGAGACAGAGACACAGGGAGAGAGACATAGAAACGGAGACACAGAAACAGAGACACAGACAGAGAGACAGAGACATAGAGACAGAGACACAGAGACGGAGACACAGGGACAGAGACACAGAAAGAGGAACACAGAGACAGAGTCACAGAGACAGAGACAGAGACAGAGACAGAGACAGAGACAGAGACAGAGACAGAGACAGAGACAGAGACAGAGACAGAGACAGAGACAGAGACGGAGACAGAGACAGAGACACAGAGACGGAGACACAGAGACAGAGACACAGAGAAAGAGAAACAGAGACAGAGACACAGAGACGGAGACACAGCGACACGGACACAGAGACAGAGACACAGAGACAGAGACACAGAGACAGAGACAGAGACAGAGAGAGAGACAGAGACACAGAGACAGAGACACAGAGGCAGAGACATAAAGACAGAGACATAGAGACCGAGACACGGAGACGGAGACGCAGGTCCAGAGACACACGGACAGAGGCATAGACACAGAGACAGAGACACAGAGACAGAGACACAGAGACAGAGGAACAGAGACATAGACACAGAGACAGAGACACAGAGCCAGAGACACAGAGACGGAGACGCAAGGACAGAGACACAGAGACAGGGACACAGAGACATAGACACAGAGACGGAGACACAGAGCCAGAGACACAGAGACGGAGACGCAAGGACAGAGACACAGAGACAGGGACACAGAGAGAGAGACTCTGAGACAGAGACACAGAGACAGAGGCAAAGAGACAGAGACACAGAGACGTAGACACAGAGACAGAGACACAGAGACAGAGAGACAGAGACATAGAGACAGAGACACAGAGACGGAGACACAGGGACAGAGACACAGACACAGAGACACAGAGACACAGAGACAGAGATACAGGGAGAGAGACACAGAAACGGAGACACAGAGACAGAGTCACAGAGACAGAGACACAGAGACAGGGACACAGACACAGAGACAATGACACAGAGACACAGAGACTGAAACGCAAGGACAGAGACACAGAGACAGGGACACAGAGAGAGAGACTCAGGGACAGAGACACAGAGACAGAGATACAGAGACGGAGACGCAGAGAAAGATACAGAGGCAGAGACACAGAGACTGAGACGGAGGCAGAGACACAGAGACGGAGACGCAGCGACAGAGACAAAGACACAGAGACCGAGACTCAGAGACAGAGACACACAGACATAGACACAGAGACAGAGACACAGAGAAAGAGAAACAGAGACAGAGACACAGAGACGGAGACACAGCGACACGGACACAGAGACAGAGACACAGAGACAGAGACACAGAGACAGAGACAGAGACAGAGAGAGAGACAGAGACACAGAGACAGAGACACAGAGGCAGAGACATAAAGACAGAGACATAGAGACCGAGACACGGAGACGGAGACGCAGGTCCAGAGACACACGGACAGAGGCATAGACACAGAGACAGAGACACAGAGACAGAGACACAGAGACAGAGGAACAGAGACATAGACACAGAGACAGAGACACAGAGCCAGAGACACAGAGACGGAGACGCAAGGACAGAGACACAGAGACAGGGACACAGAGACATAGACACAGAGACGGAGACACAGAGCCAGAGACACAGAGACGGAGACGCAAGGACAGAGACACAGAGACAGGGACACAGAGAGAGAGACTCTGAGACAGAGACACAGAGACAGAGGCAAAGAGACAGAGACACAGAGACGTAGACACAGAGACAGAGAAACAGAGACAGAGAGACAGAGACATAGAGACAGAGACACAGAGACGGAGACACAGGGACAGAGACACAGACACAGAGACACAGAGACACAGAGACAGAGATACAGGGAGAGAGACACAGAAACGGAGACACAGAGACAGAGTCACAGAGACAGAGACACAGAGACAGGGACACAGACACAGAGACAATGACACAGAGACACAGAGACGGAAACGCAAGGACAGAGACACAGAGACAGGGACACAGAGAGAGAGACTCAGGGACAGAGACACAGAGACAGAGATACAGAGACGGAGACGCAGAGAAAGATACAGAGGCAGAGACACAGAGACTGAGACGGAGGCAGAGACACAGAGACGGAGACGCAGCGACAGAGACAAAGACACAGAGACCGAGACTCAGAGACAGAGACACACAGACATAGACACAGAGACAGAGACACAGAGAGAGACACAGAGAGAGAGACACCGAGACAGAGACACAGAGGCAGAGACATAAAGGCAGAGACATAGAGACCGAGACACGGAGACGGAGACGCAGGTCCAGAGACACACGGACAGAGGCATAGACACAGAGACAGAGACACAGAGACAGAGACACAGAGACAGAGGAACAGAGACATAGACACAGAGACAGAGACACAGAGCCAGAGACACAGAGACGGAGACGCAAGGACAGAGACACAGAGACAGGGACAGAGAGACATAGACACAGAGACAGAGACACAGAGCCAGAGACACAGAGACGGAGACGCAAGGACAGAGACACAGAGACAGGGACACAGAGAGAGAGACTCTGAGACAGAGACACAGAGACTGAGGCAAAGAGACAGAGACACAGAGACGTAGACACAGAGACAGAGACACAGAGACAGAGAGACAGAAACATAGAGACAGAGACACAGAGACGGAGACACAGGGACAGAGACACAGACACAGAGACACAGAGACACAGAGACAGAGATACAGGGAGAGAGACACAGAAACGGAGACACAGAGACAGAGTCACAGAGACAGAGACACAGAGACAGGGACACAGAGCCAGAGACACAGAGACGGAGACGCAAGGACAGAGACACAGAGACAGGGACACAGAGACATAGACACAGAGACGGAGACACAGAGCCAGAGACACAGAGACGGAGACGCAAGGACAGAGACACAGAGACAGGGACACAGAGAGAGAGACTCTGAGACAGAGACACAGAGACAGAGGCAAAGAGACAGAGACACAGAGACGTAGACACAGAGACAGAGACACAGAGACAGAGAGACAGAGACATAGAGACAGAGACACAGAGACGGAGACACAGGGACAGAGACACAGACACAGAGACACAGAGACACAGAGACAGAGATACAGGGAGAGAGACACAGAAACGGAGACACAGAGACAGAGTCACAGAGACAGAGACACAGAGACAGGGACACAGACACAGAGACAATGACACAGAGACACAGAGACGGAAACGCAAGGACAGAGACACAGAGACAGGGACACAGAGAGAGAGACTCAGGGACAGAGACACAGAGACAGAGATACAGAGACGGAGACGCAGAGAAAGATACAGAGGCAGAGACACAGAGACTGAGACGGAGGCAGAGACACAGAGACGGAGACGCAGCGACAGAGACAAAGACACAGAGACCGAGACTCAGAGACAGAGACACACAGACATAGACACAGAGACAGAGACACAGAGAGAGACACAGAGAGAGAGACACCGAGACAGAGACACAGAGGCAGAGACATAAAGGCAGAGACATAGAGACCGAGACACGGAGACGGAGACGCAGGTCCAGAGACACACGGACAGAGGCATAGACACAGAGACAGAGACACAGAGACAGAGACACAGAGACAGAGGAACAGAGACATGGACACAGAGACAGAGACACAGAGCCAGAGACACAGAGACGGAGACGCAAGGACAGAGACACAGAGACAGGGACACAGAGACATAGACACAGAGACAGAGACACAGAGCCAGAGACACAGAGACGGAGACGCAAGGACAGAGACACAGAGACAGGGACACAGAGAGAGAGACTCTGAGACAGAGACACAGAGACAGAGGCAAAGAGACAGAGACACAGAGACGTAGACACAGAGACAGAGACACAGAGACAGAGAGACAGAAACATAGAGACAGAGACACAGAGACGGAGACACAGGGACAGAGACACAGACACAGAGACACAGAGACACAGAGACAGAGATACAGGGAGAGAGACACAGAAACGGAGACACAGAGACAGAGTCACAGAGACAGAGACACAGAGACAGGGACACAGACACAGAGACAATGACACAGAGACACAGAGACGGAAACGCAAGGACAGAGACACAGAGACAGGGACACAGAGAGAGAGACTCAGGGACAGAGACACAGAGACAGAGATACAGAGACGGAGACGCAGAGAAAGATACAGAGGCAGAGACACAGAGACTGAGACGGAGGCAGAGACACAGAGACGGAGACGCAGCGACAGAGACAAAGACACAGAGACAGAGACTCAGAGACAGAGACACACAGACATAGACACAGAGACAGAGACACAGAGACAGAGACACAGAGACAGAGACACCGAGACAGAGACACAGAGGCAGAGACATAAAGGCAGAGACATAGAGACCGAGACACGGAGACGGAGACGCAGGTCCAGAGACACACGGACAGAGGCATAGACACAGAGACAGAGACACAGAGACAGAGACACAGAGACAGAGACACAGAGACAGAGACACAGAGGCAGACACACAGTGACAGAGACAGACACAGAGACGGAGACACAGGGACAGAGACACAGAGACAGGGACACAGAGACGGAGACTCTGGGACAGAGACACAGAGACAGAGATTCAGAGGCAGAGACAGAGACAGAGAGACGCAGAGCCAGATACACGGAAGCAGAGACACAGAGGAATATACACAGAGACGGAGACACGGAGGCAGAGACACAGAGACAGGGAGACAGAGACAGAGACACAGAGACAGGGACACTGAGAGAGAGGGACAGAGACACAGAGACGGAGATAGAAGGACAGACACAGAGACAGAGGCACAGAGAAAGAGAAACAGAGACAGAGACTCAGAGGCAGAGACACACGCACAGAGGCAGAGACAGAGATACAGGGACGGAGACACAAGGACAGAGACACAGAGACAGGGACACAGAGACAGAGGCACAGAGACAGAGACACAGAGACAGAGACACAGAGACCGAGACAGAGGCAGAGACACATAGACGGAGACGCAGGGACAGGGACACAGAGACAGGGACACAGAGACAGAGACTCAGAGACAGAGACACAGGGAGAGAGACAAAGACACAGAGACAGAGATTCAGAGGCAGAGACAGAGAGAGAGAGAGACGCAGAGACAGATACACGGAGGCAGAGACACAGAGGAATAGACACAGAGACAGAGACACGGAGGCAGAGACACAGAGCCAGGGAGACAGAGACAGAGACTCAGAGGCAGGGACATCGAGAGAGAGAGAGACAGAGACACAGAGACGGAGACAGAGGGACAGACACAGAGGCAGAGACACAGAGAAAGAGAAACAGAGACAGAGACAGAGACAGAGAGGCAGAGACATAAAGACAGAGACATAGAGACAGAGACATAGAGACAGAGACACAGAGACAGAGACACAGAGACAGAGACACAGACACAGAGACACAGAGACACAGAGACAGCGACACAGGGAGAGAGACACAGAAACGGAGACACAGAGACAGAGACACAGAGACAGAGACACAGACACAGAGACACAGACACAGAGACACAGAGACAGAGACACAGAGGCACAGCGACAGAGACACAGAGACAGAGACGCAGAGACCGAGACACAGAGGCAGAGGCACAGAGGCAGAGGCACAGAGACAGAGACACAGAGACAGAGAAACAGAGACGTAGACACAGAGACAGAGACACAGAGACAGAGACACAGAGACAGAGACACAATGACAGAGATTCAGAGACAGAGACACAGGGAGAGAGACACAGAAACGGAGACACAGAGACAGAGACACAGACAGAGAGACAGAGACATAGAGACAGAGACACAGAGACGGAGACACAGGGACAGAGACACAGAAAGAGGAACACAGAGACAGAGTCACAGAGACAGAGACAGAGACAGAGACAGAGACAGAGACAGAGACAGAGACAGAGACAGAGACAGAGACAGAGACAGAGACAGAGACAGAGACAGAGACAGAGACAGAGACAGAGACAGAGACAGAGACAGAGACAGAGACAGAGACAGAGACAGAGACAGAGACAGAGACAGAGACAGAGACAGAGACAGAGACAGAGACAGAGACAGAGACAGAGACAGAGACACAGAGACGGAGACACAGGGACAGAGACACAGAGAAAGGGAAACAGAGACAGAGACACAGAGACAGAGACACAGGGGCACAGACACCGAGACAGAGACACAGAGACAGAGGCACAGAGACAGAGACACAGAGACAGAGACACAGAGACAGAGACAGAGACAGAGACAGAGACAGAGACAGAGACACAGAGACAGAGACGCAGAGGCAGAGACATAAAGACAGAGACATAGAGACCGAGACACGGAGACGGAGATGCAGGTCCAGAGACACACGGACAGAGGCATAGACACAGAGACAGAGACACAGAGACAGAGACACAGAGACAGAGACACAGAGGCAGAGACACAGAGACAGAGACAGACACAGAGACGGAGACACAGGGACAGAGACACAGAGACAGGGACACAGAGACGGAGACTCTGGGACAGAGACACAGAGAAAGAGATTCAGAGGCAGAGACAGAGACAGAGAGACGCAGAGGCAGATACACGGAAGCAGAGACACAGAGGAATATACACAGAGACAGAGACACAGAGGCAGAGACACAGAGACAGGGAGACAGAGACAGAGACACAGAGACAGGGACACTGAGAGAGAGGGAGAGAGACACAGAGACGGAGACAGAGGGACAGACACAGAGACAGAGACACAGAGAAAGAGAAACAGAGACAGAGACAGAGACACAGAGACGGAGACACAGGGACAGAGACACAGAAAGAGGAACACAGAGACAGAGTCACAGCGACAGAGACAGAGACAGAGACAGAGACAGAGACAGAGACAGAGACAGAGACAGAGACAGAGACAGAGACAGAGACCGAGACAGAGACAGAGACAGAGACAGAGACAGAGACAGAGACAGAGACAGAGACAGAGACAGAGACAGAGACAGAGACAGAGACAGAGACAGAGACAGAGACAGAGACAGAGACAGAGACAGAGACAGAGACACAGAGACGGAGACACAGGGACAGAGACACAGAGAAAGAGAAACAGAGACAGAGACACAGAGACAGAGACACAGAGACAGAGACACAGGGGCAGAGACACCGAGACAGAGATACAGAGACAGAGGCACAGAGACAGAGACACAGAGACAGAGACACGGATACAGAGACACAGAGACAGAGACAAAGACACAGAGACAGAGACTCAGAGACAGAGACACACAGACATAGACACAGAGACAGAGACACAGAGACAGAGACACAGAGACCGAGACACAGAGGCAGAGGCACAGAGGCAGAGGCACAGAGACAGAGACACAGAGACAGAGACACAGGGACAGGGACACAGAGAGAGAGACTCTGAGACAGAGACACAGAGACAGAGGCAAAGAGACAGAGACACAGAGACGTAGACACAGAGACGTAGACACAGAGACAGAGACACAGAGACAGAGACACAATGACAGAGATTCAGAGACAGAGACACAGGGAGAGAGACACAGAAACGGAGACACAGAGACAGAGACAGAGACAGAGAGACAGAGACATAGAGACAGAGATACAGGGAGAGAGACACAGAAACGGAGACACAGAGACAGAGTCACAGAGACAGAGACACAGAGACAGGGACATAGACACAGAGACAATGACACAGAGACACAGAGACGGAAACGCAAGGACAGAGACACAGAGACAGGGACACAGAGAGAGAGACTCAGGGACAGAGACACAGAGACAGAGATACAGAGACGGAGACGCAGAGAAAGATACAGAGGCAGAGACACAGAGACTGAGACCGAGGCAGAGACACAGAGACGGAGACGCAGCGACAGAGACAAAGACACAGAGACAGAGACTCAGAGACAGAGACACACAGACATAGACACAGAGACAGAGACACAGAGACAGAGACACAGAGACAGAGACACAGAGACAGAGACACAGAGACAGAGACACAGAGACGGAGACTCTGGGACAGAGACACAGAGACAGAGATTCAGAGGCAGAGAGAGAGAGAGAGAGAGACGCAGAGACAGATACACGGAGGCAGAGACACAGAGGAATAGATACAGAGACAGAGACACGGAGGCAGAGACACAGAGCCAGGGAGACAGAGACAGAGACTCAGAGGCAGGGACATCGAGAAAGAGAAACAGAGACAGAGACTCAGAGGCAGAGACACACGCACAGAGGCAGAGACAGAGATACAGGGACGGAGACACAAGGACAGAGACACAGAGACAGGGACACAGAGACAGAGACACAGAGACAGAGACACAGAGACAGAGACACAGAGACCGAGACAGAGGCAGAGACACAGAGACGGAGACGCAGGGACAGGGACACAGAGACAGGGACACAGAGACAGAGACTCAGAGACAGAGACACAGAGAGACAGACAAAGACACAGAGACAGAGATTCAGAGGCAGAGACAGAGAGATTGAGAGACGCAGAGACAGATACACGGAGGCAGAGACACAGAGGAATAGACATAGACACAGAGACACAGAGACACAGAGACAGAGACACAGGGAGAGAGACACAGAAACGGAGACACAGAGACAGAGACACAGAGACAGAGACACAGAGACAGAGACACAGAGACAGAGACACAGACACAGAGACACAGACACAGAGACACAGAGACAGAGACACAGAGACACAGCGACAGAGACACAGAGACAGAGACGCAGAGACCGAGACACAGAGGCAGAGGCACAGAGGCAGAGGCACAGAGACAGAGACACAGAGACAGAGACACAGGGACAGAGACATAGAGACAGAGACACAGAGACAGAGACACAGAGACAGAGGAACAGAGACATAGACACAGAGACAGAGACACAGAGCCAGAGACACAGAGACGGAGACGCAAGGACAGAGACACAGAGACAGGGACACAGAGACATAGACACAGAGACAGAGACACAGAGCCAGAGACACAGAGACGGAGACGCAAGGACAGAGACACAGAGACAGGGACACAGAGAGAGAGACTCTGAGACAGAGACACAGAGACAGAGGCAAAGAGACAGAGACACAGAGACGTAGACACAGAGACAGAGACACAGAGACAGAGACACAGAGACAGAGACACAATGACAGAGATTCAGAGACAGAGACACAGGGAGAGAGACATAGAAACGGAGACACAGAAACAGAGACACAGACAGAGAGACAGAGACATAGAGACAGAGACACAGAGACGGAGACACAGGGACAGAGACACAGAAAGAGGAACACAGAGACAGAGTCACAGAGACAGAGACAGAGACAGAGACAGAGACAGAGACAGAGACAGAGACAGAGACAGAGACAGAGACAGAGACAGAGACAGAGACAGAGACGGAGACAGAGACAGAGACACAGAGACGGAGACACAGAGACAGAGACACAGAGAAAGAGAAACAGAGACAGAGACACAGAGACGGAGACACAGCGACACGGACACAGAGACAGAGACACAGAGACAGAGACACAGAGACAGAGACAGAGACAGAGAGAGAGACAGAGACACAGAGACAGAGACACAGAGGCAGAGACATAAAGACAGAGACATAGAGACCGAGACACGGAGACGGAGACGCAGGTCCAGAGACACACGGACAGAGGCATAGACACAGAGACAGAGACACAGAGACAGAGACACAGAGACAGAGGAACAGAGACATAGACACAGAGACAGAGACACAGAGCCAGAGACACAGAGACGGAGACGCAAGGACAGAGACACAGAGACAGGGACACAGAGACATAGACACAGAGACGGAGACACAGAGCCAGAGACACAGAGACGGAGACGCAAGGACAGAGACACAGAGACAGGGACACAGAGAGAGAGACTCTGAGACAGAGACACAGAGACAGAGGCAAAGAGACAGAGACACAGAGACGTAGACACAGAGACAGAGACACAGAGACAGAGAGACAGAGACATAGAGACAGAGACACAGAGACGGAGACACAGGGACAGAGACACAGACACAGAGACACAGAGACACAGAGACAGAGATACAGGGAGAGAGACACAGAAACGGAGACACAGAGACAGAGTCACAGAGACAGAGACACAGAGACAGGGACACAGACACAGAGACAATGACACAGAGACACAGAGACGGAAACGCAAGGACAGAGACACAGAGACAGGGACACAGAGAGAGAGACTCAGGGACAGAGACACAGAGACAGAGATACAGAGACGGAGACGCAGAGAAAGATACAGAGGCAGAGACACAGAGACTGAGACGGAGGCAGAGACACAGAGACGGAGACGCAGCGACAGAGACAAAGACACAGAGACCGAGACTCAGAGACAGAGACACACAGACATAGACACAGAGACAGAGACACAGAGAAAGAGAAACAGAGACAGAGACACAGAGACGGAGACACAGCGACACGGACACAGAGACAGAGACACAGAGACAGAGACACAGAGACAGAGACAGAGACAGAGAGAGAGACAGAGACACAGAGACAGAGACACAGAGGCAGAGACATAAAGACAGAGACATAGAGACCGAGACACGGAGACGGAGACGCAGGTCCAGAGACACACGGACAGAGGCATAGACACAGAGACAGAGACACAGAGACAGAGACACAGAGACAGAGGAACAGAGACATAGACACAGAGACAGAGACACAGAGCCAGAGACACAGAGACGGAGACGCAAGGACAGAGACACAGAGACAGGGACACAGAGACATAGACACAGAGACGGAGACACAGAGCCAGAGACACAGAGACGGAGACGCAAGGACAGAGACACAGAGACAGGGACACAGAGAGAGAGACTCTGAGACAGAGACACAGAGACAGAGGCAAAGAGACAGAGACACAGAGACGTAGACACAGAGACAGAGAAACAGAGACAGAGAGACAGAGACATAGAGACAGAGACACAGAGACGGAGACACAGGGACAGAGACACAGACACAGAGACACAGAGACACAGAGACAGAGATACAGGGAGAGAGACACAGAAACGGAGACACAGAGACAGAGTCACAGAGACAGAGACACAGAGACAGGGACACAGACACAGAGACAATGACACAGAGACACAGAGACGGAAACGCAAGGACAGAGACACAGAGACAGGGACACAGAGAGAGAGACTCAGGGACAGAGACACAGAGACAGAGATACAGAGACGGAGACGCAGAGAAAGATACAGAGGCAGAGACACAGAGACTGAGACGGAGGCAGAGACACAGAGACGGAGACGCAGCGACAGAGACAAAGACACAGAGACCGAGACTCAGAGACAGAGACACACAGACATAGACACAGAGACAGAGACACAGAGAGAGACACAGAGAGAGAGACACCGAGACAGAGACACAGAGGCAGAGACATAAAGGCAGAGACATAGAGACCGAGACACGGAGACGGAGACGCAGGTCCAGAGACACACGGACAGAGGCATAGACACAGAGACAGAGACACAGAGACAGAGACACAGAGACAGAGGAACAGAGACATAGACACAGAGACAGAGACACAGAGCCAGAGACACAGAGACGGAGACGCAAGGACAGAGACACAGAGACAGGGACAGAGAGACATAGACACAGAGACAGAGACACAGAGCCAGAGACACAGAGACGGAGACGCAAGGACAGAGACACAGAGACAGGGACACAGAGAGAGAGACTCTGAGACAGAGACACAGAGACTGAGGCAAAGAGACAGAGACACAGAGACGTAGACACAGAGACAGAGACACAGAGACAGAGAGACAGAAACATAGAGACAGAGACACAGAGACGGAGACACAGGGACAGAGACACAGACACAGAGACACAGAGACACAGAGACAGAGATACAGGGAGAGAGACACAGAAACGGAGACACAGAGACAGAGTCACAGAGACAGAGACACAGAGACAGGGACACAGAGCCAGAGACACAGAGACGGAGACGCAAGGACAGAGACACAGAGACAGGGACACAGAGACATAGACACAGAGACGGAGACACAGAGCCAGAGACACAGAGACGGAGACGCAAGGACAGAGACACAGAGACAGGGACACAGAGAGAGAGACTCTGAGACAGAGACACAGAGACAGAGGCAAAGAGACAGAGACACAGAGACGTAGACACAGAGACAGAGACACAGAGACAGAGAGACAGAGACATAGAGACAGAGACACAGAGACGGAGACACAGGGACAGAGACACAGACACAGAGACACAGAGACACAGAGACAGAGATACAGGGAGAGAGACACAGAAACGGAGACACAGAGACAGAGTCACAGAGACAGAGACACAGAGACAGGGACACAGACACAGAGACAATGACACAGAGACACAGAGACGGAAACGCAAGGACAGAGACACAGAGACAGGGACACAGAGAGAGAGACTCAGGGACAGAGACACAGAGACAGAGATACAGAGACGGAGACGCAGAGAAAGATACAGAGGCAGAGACACAGAGACTGAGACGGAGGCAGAGACACAGAGACGGAGACGCAGCGACAGAGACAAAGACACAGAGACCGAGACTCAGAGACAGAGACACACAGACATAGACACAGAGACAGAGACACAGAGAGAGACACAGAGAGAGAGACACCGAGACAGAGACACAGAGGCAGAGACATAAAGGCAGAGACATAGAGACCGAGACACGGAGACGGAGACGCAGGTCCAGAGACACACGGACAGAGGCATAGACACAGAGACAGAGACACAGAGACAGAGACACAGAGACAGAGGAACAGAGACATGGACACAGAGACAGAGACACAGAGCCAGAGACACAGAGACGGAGACGCAAGGACAGAGACACAGAGACAGGGACACAGAGACATAGACACAGAGACAGAGACACAGAGCCAGAGACACAGAGACGGAGACGCAAGGACAGAGACACAGAGACAGGGACACAGAGAGAGAGACTCTGAGACAGAGACACAGAGACAGAGGCAAAGAGACAGAGACACAGAGACGTAGACACAGAGACAGAGACACAGAGACAGAGAGACAGAAACATAGAGACAGAGACACAGAGACGGAGACACAGGGACAGAGACACAGACACAGAGACACAGAGACACAGAGACAGAGATACAGGGAGAGAGACACAGAAACGGAGACACAGAGACAGAGTCACAGAGACAGAGACACAGAGACAGGGACACAGACACAGAGACAATGACACAGAGACACAGAGACGGAAACGCAAGGACAGAGACACAGAGACAGGGACACAGAGAGAGAGACTCAGGGACAGAGACACAGAGACAGAGATACAGAGACGGAGACGCAGAGAAAGATACAGAGGCAGAGACACAGAGACTGAGACGGAGGCAGAGACACAGAGACGGAGACGCAGCGACAGAGACAAAGACACAGAGACAGAGACTCAGAGACAGAGACACACAGACATAGACACAGAGACAGAGACACAGAGACAGAGACACAGAGACAGAGACACCGAGACAGAGACACAGAGGCAGAGACATAAAGGCAGAGACATAGAGACCGAGACACGGAGACGGAGACGCAGGTCCAGAGACACACGGACAGAGGCATAGACACAGAGACAGAGACACAGAGACAGAGACACAGAGACAGAGACACAGAGACAGAGACACAGAGACAGAGACACAGAGACAGAGACACAGAGGCAGACACACAGTGACAGAGACAGACACAGAGACGGAGACACAGGGACAGAGACACAGAGACAGGGACACAGAGACGGAGACTCTGGGACAGAGACACAGAGACAGAGATTCAGAGGCAGAGACAGAGACAGAGAGACGCAGAGCCAGATACACGGAAGCAGAGACACAGAGGAATATACACAGAGACGGAGACACGGAGGCAGAGACACAGAGACAGGGAGACAGAGACAGAGACACAGAGACAGGGACACTGAGAGAGAGGGACAGAGACACAGAGACGGAGATAGAAGGACAGACACAGAGACAGAGGCACAGAGAAAGAGAAACAGAGACAGAGACTCAGAGGCAGAGACACACGCACAGAGGCAGAGACAGAGATACAGGGACGGAGACACAAGGACAGAGACACAGAGACAGGGACACAGAGACAGAGGCACAGAGACAGAGACACAGAGACAGAGACACAGAGACCGAGACAGAGGCAGAGACACATAGACGGAGACGCAGGGACAGGGACACAGAGACAGGGACACAGAGACAGAGACTCAGAGACAGAGACACAGGGAGAGAGACAAAGACACAGAGACAGAGATTCAGAGGCAGAGACAGAGAGAGAGAGAGACGCAGAGACAGATACACGGAGGCAGAGACACAGAGGAATAGACACAGAGACAGAGACACGGAGGCAGAGACACAGAGCCAGGGAGACAGAGACAGAGACTCAGAGGCAGGGACATCGAGAGAGAGAGAGACAGAGACACAGAGACGGAGACAGAGGGACAGACACAGAGGCAGAGACACAGAGAAAGAGAAACAGAGACAGAGACAGAGACAGAGAGGCAGAGACATAAAGACAGAGACATAGAGACAGAGACATAGAGACAGAGACACAGAGACAGAGACACAGAGACAGAGACACAGACACAGAGACACAGAGACACAGAGACAGCGACACAGGGAGAGAGACACAGAAACGGAGACACAGAGACAGAGACACAGAGACAGAGACACAGACACAGAGACACAGACACAGAGACACAGAGACAGAGACACAGAGGCACAGCGACAGAGACACAGAGACAGAGACGCAGAGACCGAGACACAGAGGCAGAGGCACAGAGGCAGAGGCACAGAGACAGAGACACAGAGACAGAGAAACAGAGACGTAGACACAGAGACAGAGACACAGAGACAGAGACACAGAGACAGAGACACAATGACAGAGATTCAGAGACAGAGACACAGGGAGAGAGACACAGAAACGGAGACACAGAGACAGAGACACAGACAGAGAGACAGAGACATAGAGACAGAGACACAGAGACGGAGACACAGGGACAGAGACACAGAAAGAGGAACACAGAGACAGAGTCACAGAGACAGAGACAGAGACAGAGACAGAGACAGAGACAGAGACAGAGACAGAGACAGAGACAGAGACAGAGACAGAGACAGAGACAGAGACAGAGACAGAGACAGAGACAGAGACAGAGACAGAGACAGAGACAGAGACAGAGACAGAGACAGAGACAGAGACAGAGACAGAGACAGAGACAGAGACAGAGACAGAGACACAGAGACGGAGACACAGGGACAGAGACACAGAGAAAGGGAAACAGAGACAGAGACACAGAGACAGAGACACAGGGGCACAGACACCGAGACAGAGACACAGAGACAGAGGCACAGAGACAGAGACACAGAGACAGAGACACAGAGACAGAGACAGAGACAGAGACAGAGACAGAGACAGAGACACAGAGACAGAGACGCAGAGGCAGAGACATAAAGACAGAGACATATAGACCGAGACACGGAGACGGAGATGCAGGTCCAGAGACACACGGACAGAGGCATAGACACAGAGACAGAGACACAGAGACAGAGACACAGAGACAGAGACACAGAGGCAGAGACACAGAGACAGAGACAGACACAGAGACGGAGACACAGGGACAGAGACACAGAGACAGGGACACAGAGACGGAGACTCTGGGACAGAGACACAGAGAAAGAGATTCAGAGGCAGAGACAGAGACAGAGAGACGCAGAGGCAGATACACGGAAGCAGAGACACAGAGGAATATACACAGAGACAGAGACACAGAGGCAGAGACACAGAGACAGGGAGACAGAGACAGAGACACAGAGACAGGGACACTGAGAGAGAGGGAGAGAGACACAGAGACGGAGACAGAGGGACAGACACAGAGACAGAGACACAGAGAAAGAGAAACAGAGACAGAGACAGAGACACAGAGACGGAGACACAGGGACAGAGACACAGAAAGAGGAACACAGAGACAGAGTCACAGCGACAGAGACAGAGACAGAGACAGAGACAGAGACAGAGACAGAGACAGAGACAGAGACAGAGACAGAGACAGAGACCGAGACAGAGACAGAGACAGAGACAGAGACAGAGACAGAGACAGAGACAGAGACAGAGACAGAGACAGAGACAGAGACAGAGACAGAGACAGAGACAGAGACAGAGACAGAGACAGAGACAGAGACACAGAGACGGAGACACAGGGACAGAGACACAGAGAAAGAGAAACAGAGACAGAGACACAGAGACAGAGACACAGAGACAGAGACACAGGGGCAGAGACACCGAGACAGAGATACAGAGACAGAGGCACAGAGACAGAGACACAGAGACAGAGACACGGATACAGAGACACAGAGACAGAGACAAAGACACAGAGACAGAGACTCAGAGACAGAGACACACAGACATAGACACAGAGACAGAGACACAGAGACAGAGACACAGAGACAGAGACACAGAGACAGAGACACCGAGACAGAGACACAGAGGCAGAGACATAAAGGCAGAGACATAGAGACCGAGACACGGAGACGGAGACGCAGGTCCAGAGACACACGCACAGAGGCAGAGACAGAGATACAGGGACGGAGACACAAGGGCAGAGACACAGAGACAGGGACACAGAGACAGAGACACAGAGACAGAGACACAGAGACAGAGACACAGAGACAGAGACACAGAGACCGAGACAGAGGCAGAGACACATAGACGGAGACGCAGGGACAGGGACACAGAGACAGGGACACAGAGACAGAGACTCAGAGACAGAGACACAGAGAGAGAGACAAAGACACAGAGACAGAGATTCAGAGGCAGAGACAGAGAGAGAGAGAGACGCAGAGACAGATACACGGAGGCAGAGACACAGAGGAATAGATACAGAGACAGAGACACGGAGGCAGAGACACAGAGCCAGGGAGACAGAGACAGAGACTCAGAGGCAGGGACATCGAGAGAGAGAGAGACAGAGACACAGAGACGGAGACAGAGGGACAGACACAGATACAGAGACACAGAGAAAGAGAAACAGAGACAGAGACAGAGACAGAGAGGCAGAGACATAAAGACAGAGACATAGAGACAGAGACATAGAGACAGAGACACAGAGACAGCGACACAGAGACAGAGACACAGACACAGAGGCACAGAGACACAGAGACAGAGACACAGGGAGAGAGACACAGAAACGGAGTCACAGAGACAGAGACACAGAGACAGAGACACAGACACAGAGACACAGACACAGAGACACAGAGACACAGCGACAGAGACACAGAGACAGAGACGCAGAGACCGAGACACAGAGGCAGAGGCACAGAGGCAGAGGTACAGAGACAGAGACACAGAGACAGAGACACAGAGACAGAGACAGAGACAGAGACAGAGACAGAGACAGAGACACAGAGACAGAGACACAGAGGCAGAGACTTAAAGACAGAGACATAGAGACCGAGACACGGAGACGGAGACGCAGGTCCAGAGACACACGGACAGAGGCATAGACACAGAGACAGAGACACAGAGACAGAGACACAGAGACAGAGGAACAGAGACATAGACACAGAGACAGAGACACAGAGCCAGAGACACAGAGACGGAGACGCAAGGACAGAGACACAGAGACAGGGACACAGAGACATAGACACAGAGACAGAGACACAGAGCCAGAGACACAGAGACGGAGACGCAAGGACAGAGACACAGAGACAGGGACACAGAGAGAGAGACTCTGAGACAGAGACACAGAGACAGAGGCAAAGAGACAGAGACACAGAGACGTAGACACAGAGACAGAGACACAGAGACAGAGACACAGAGACAGGGACACTGAGAGAGAGGGACAGAGACACAGAGACGGAGACAGAGGGACAGACACAGAGACAGAGACACAGAGAAAGAGAAACAGAGACAGAGACAGAGGCACAGAGACAGAGACTCAGAGGCAGGGACATCGGGAGAGAGAGACAGAGACACAGAGACGGAGACAGAGGGACAGACACAGAGACAGAGACACAGAGAAAGAGAAACAGAGACAGAGACAGAGAGGCAGAGACATAAAGACAGAGACGGAGACAGAGGGACAGACACAGAGACAGAGACACAGAGAAAGAGAAACAGAGACAGAGACAGAGAGGCAGGGACACAGAGAGAGAGACTCTGAGACAGAGACACAGAGACAGAGGCAAAGAGACAGAGACACAGAGACGTAGACACAGAGACAGAGACACAGAGACAGAGACACAGAGACAGAGACACAATGACAGAGATTCAGAGACAGAGACACAGGGAGAGAGACACAGAAACGGAGACACAGAGACAGAGACAGAGACAGAGAGACAGAGACATAGAGACAGAGACACAGAGACGGAGACACAGGGACAGAGACACAGAAAGAGGAACACAGAGACAGAGTCACAGCGACAGAGACAGAGACAGAGACAGAGACAGAGACAGAGACAGAGACAGAGACAGAGACAGAGACAGAGACAGAGACAGAGACAGAGACAGAGACAGAGACAGAGACAGAGACAGAGACAGAGACAGAGACAGAGACAGAGACAGAGACAGAGACAGAGACAGAGACACAGAGACGGAGACACAGGGACAGAGACACAGAGAAAGAGAAACAGAGACAGAGACACAGAGACAGAGACACAGAGACAGAGACACAGGGGCAGAGACACCGAGACAGAGACACAGAGACAGAGGCACAGAGACAGAGACACAGAGACAGAGACACGGAGACAGAGACACAGAGACAGAGACAAAGACACAGAGACAGAGACTCAGAGACAGAGACACACAGACATAGACACAGAGACAGAGACACAGAGACAGAGACACAGAGACAGAGACACAGAGACAGAGACACAGAGACAGAGACACAGAGACAGAGACACAGAGGCAGACACACAGAAACAGAGACAGACACAGAGACGGAGACACAGGGACAGAGACACAGAGACAGGGACACAGAGACGGAGACTCTGGGACAGAGACACAGAGACAGAGATTCAGAGGCAGAGACAGAGACAGAGAGACGCAGAGCCAGATACACGGAAGCAGAGACACAGAGGAATATACACAGAGACGGAGACACGGAGGCAGAGACACAGAGACAGGGACACTGAGAGAGAGGGACAGAGACACAGAGACGGAGATAGAAGGACAGACACAGAGACAGAGACACAGAGAAAGAGAAACAGAGACAGAGACTCAGAGGCAGAGACACACGCACAGAGGCAGAGACAGAGATACAGGGACGGAGACACAAGGACAGAGACACAGAGACAGGGACACAGAGACAGAGGCACAGAGACAGAGACACAGAGACAGAGACACAGAGACCGAGACAGAGGCAGAGACACATAGACGGAGACGCAGGGTCAGGGACACAGAGACAGGGACACAGAGACAGAGACTCAGAGACAGAGACACAGGGAGAGAGACAAAGACACAGAGACAGAGATTCAGAGGCAGAGACAGAGAGAGAGAGAGACGCAGAGACAGATACACGGAGGCAGAGACACAGAGGAATAGACACAGAGACAGAGACACGGAGGCAGAGACACAGAGCCAGGGAGACAGAGACAGAGACTCAGAGGCAGGGACATCGAGAGAGAGAGAGACAGAGACAAAGAGACGGAGACAGAGGGACAGACACAGAGACAGACACACAGAGAAAGAGAAACAGAGACAGAGACAGAGACAGAGAGGCAGAGACATAAAGACAGAGACATAGAGACAGAGACATAGAGACAGAGACACAGAGACAGAGACACAGAGACAGAGACACAGACACAGAGACACAGAGACACAGAGACAGCGACACAGGGAGAGAGACACAGAAACGGAGACACAGAGACAGGGACACAGAGACAGAGACACAGAGACAGAGACACAGAGACAGAGACACAGACACAGAGACACAGACACAGAGACACAGAGACAGAGACACAGAGACACAGCGACAGAGACACAGAGACAGAGACGCAGAGACCGAGACACAGAGACAGAGACACAGAGACAGAGACACAGAGACAGAGACACAATGACAGAGATTCAGAGACAGAGACACAGGGAGAGAGACACAGAAACGGAGACACATAGACAGAGACACAGACAGAGAGACAGAGACATAGAGACAGAGACACAGAGACGGAGACACAGGGACAGAGACACAGAAAGAGGAACACAGAGACAGAGTCACAGAGACAGAGACAGAGACAGAGACAGAGACAGAGACAGAGACAGAGACAGAGACAGAGACAGAGACAGAGACAGAGACAGAGACAGAGACAGAGACAGAGACAGAGACAGAGACAGAGACAGAGACAGAGACAGAGACAGAGACAGAGACACAGAGACGGAGACACAGGGACAGAGACACAGAGAAAGAGAAACAGAGACAGAGACACAGAGACAGAGACACAGAGACAGAGACACAGGGGCAGAGACACCGGGACAGAGACACAGAGACAGAGGCACAGAGACAGAGACACAGAGACAGAGACACGGAGACAGAGACACAGAGACAGAGACAAAGACACAGAGACAGAGACTCAGAGACAGAGACACACAGACATAGACACAGAGACAGAGACACAGAGACAGAGACACAGAGACAGAGACACAGAGACAGAGACACAGAGACAGAGACACAGAGACAGAGACACAGAGACAGAGACACCGAGACAGAGACACAGAGGCAGAGACATAAAGGCAGAGACATAGAGACCGAGACACGGAGACGGAGACGCAGGTCCAGAGACACACGGACAGAGGCATAGACACAGAGACAGAGACACAGAGACAGAGACACAGAGACAGAGACACAGAGACAGAGACACAGAGACAGAGACACAGAGACAGAGACACAGAGACAGAGACACAGAGACAGAGACACAGAGGCAGACACACAGAGACAGAGACAGACACAGAGACGGAGACACAGGGACAGAGACACAGAGACAGGGACACAGAGACGGAGACTCTGGGACAGAGACACAGAGACAGAGATTCAGAGGCAGAGACAGAGACAGAGAGACGCAGAGCCAGATACACGGAAGCAGAGACACAGAGGAATATACACAGAGACGGAGACACGGAGGCAGAGACACAGAGACAGGGACACTGAGAGAGAGGGACAGAGACACAGAGACGGAGATAGAAGGACAGACACAGAGACAGAGACACAGAGAAAGAGAAACAGAGACAGAGACTCAGAGGCAGAGACACACGCACAGAGGCAGAGACAGAGATACAGGGACGGAGACACAAGGACAGAGACACAGAGACAGGGACACAGAGACAGAGACACAGAGACAGAGACACAGAGACAGAGACACAGAGACCGAGACAGAGGCAGAGACACATAGACGGAGACGCAGGGACAGGGACACAGAGACAGGGACACAGAGACAGAGACTCAGAGACAGAGACACAGAGAGAGAGACAAAGACACAGAGACAGAGATTCAGAGGCAGAGACAGAGAGAGAGAGAGACGCAGAGACAGATACACGGAGGCAGAGACACAGAGGAATAGATACAGAGACAGGGACACGGAGGCAGAGACACAGAGCCAGGGAGACAGAGACAGAGACTCAGAGGCAGGGACATCGAGAGAGAGAGAGACAGAGACACAGAGACGGAGACAGAGGGACAGACACAGAGACAGAGACACAGAGAAAGAGAAACAGAGACAGAGACAGAGACAGAGAGGCAGAGACATAAAGACAGAGACATAGAGACAGAGACATAGAGACAGAGACACAGAGACAGAGACACAGAGACAGAGACACAGACACAGAGACACAGAGACACAGAGACAGAGACACAGGGAGAGAGACACAGAAACGGAGTCACAGAGACAGAGACACAGAGACAGAGACACAGACACAGAGACACAGACACAGAGACACAGAGACAGAGACACAGAGACACAGCGACAGAGACACAGAGACAGAGACGCAGAGACCGAGACACAGAGGCAGAGGCACAGAGGCAGAGGCACAGAGACAGAGACACAGAGACAGAGACACAGAGACAGAGACAGAGACAGAGACAGAGACAGAGACAGAGACACAGAGACAGAGACACAGAGGCAGAGACTTAAAGACAGAGACATAGAGACCGAGACACGGAGACGGAGACGCAGGTCCAGAGACACACGGACAGAGGCATAGACACAGAGACAGAGACACAGAGACAGAGACACAGAGACAGAGGAACAGAGACATAGACACAGAGACAGAGACACAGAGCCAGAGACACAGGGGCAGAGACACCGAGACAGAGACACAGAGACAGAGGCACAGGGACAGAGACACAGAGACAGAGACACAGAGACAGAGACACAGAGACAGAGACACAGAGACGGAGACACAGGGACGGATACTGTGGGACAGAGAAACAGAGACAGAGACACAGAGACAGCGACATGGGGAGAGACACACAGAGACAGGGACACAGAGACGGAGACTCTGGGACAGAGACACAGAGACAGAGATTCAGAGGCAGAGACAGAGACAGAGACACAGAGACAGAGACACAGAGGCAGAGACACAGAGACAGAGACAGACACAGAGACGGAGACACAGGGACAGAGACACAGAGACAGGGACACAGAGACGGAGACTCTGGGACAGAGACACAGAGACAGAGATTCAGAGGCAGAGACAGAGACAGAGAGACGCAGAGGCAGATACACGGAAGCAGAGACACAGAGGAATATACACAGAGACAGAGACACGGAGGCAGAGACACAGAGACAGGGAGACAGAGACAGAGACACAGAGACAGAGACACAGAGCCAGAGACACAGAGACGGAGACGCAAGGACAGAGACACAGAGACAGGGACACAGAGAGAGAGACTCTGAGACAGAGGCACAGAGACAGAGGCAAAGAGACAGAGACACAGAGACGTAGACACAGAGACAGAGACACAGAGACAGAGACACAGAGACAGAGACACAATGACAGAAATTCAGAGACAGAGACACAGGGAGAGAGACACAGAAACGGAGACACAGAGACAGAGACAGAGACAGAGACAGAGACACAGAGACAGAGACACAGAGGCAGAGACATAAAGACAGAGACATAGAGACCGAGACACGGAGACGGAGACGCAGGTCCAGAGACACACGGACAGAGGCATAGACACAGACACAGAGACACAGAGACAGAGACACAGAGGCAGTGACACAGAGACAGAGACACAGAGACAGAGACACAGAGGCAGAGACAGACACAGAGACGGAAACACAGGGACAGAGACACAGAGACAGGGACACAGAGACGGAGACTCTGGGACAGAGACACAGAGACAGAGATTCAGAGGCAGAGACAGAGACAGAGAGACGCAGAGGCAGATACACGGAAGCAGAGACACAGAGGAATATACACAGAGACAGAGACACGTAGGCAGAGACACAGAGACAGGGAGACAGAGACAGAGACACAGAGACAGGGACACTGAGAGAGAGGGACAGAGACACAGAGACGGAGACAGAGGGACAGACACAGAGACAGAGACACAGAGAAAGAGAAACAGAGACAGAGACAGAGACACAGAGACAGAGACTCAGAGGCAGGGACATCGGGAGAGAGAGACAGAGACACAGAGACGGAGACAGAGGGACAGACACAGAGACAGAGACACAGAGAAAGAGAAACAGAGACGGAGACAGAGAGGCAGAGACATAAAGACAGAGACATAGAGACAGAGACACAGAGACAGAGACACAGAGACAGAGACACAGAGACAGAGACACAGAGACAGAGACACAGACACAGAGACACAGATACACAGAGACAGAGACACAGGGAGAGAGACACAGAAACGGAGACACAGAGACAGAGGCAGAGACACAGAGACAGAGACACAGAGACAGAGTCACAGACACAGAGACACAGACACAGAGACACAGAGACAGAGACACAGAGACAGAGACACAGAGACAGAGACAAAGAGACAGAGACACAGAGGCAGAGACACAGAGACAGAGACACAGAGGCAGAGACACAGAGACAGAGACAGACACAGAGACGGAGACACTGTGACAGAGACACAGAGACAGGGACACAGAGACGGACACTCTGGGACAGAGACACAGAGACAGAGATTCAGAGGCAGAGACAGAGACAGAGAGACGCAGAGCCAGATACACGGAAGCAGAGACACAGAGGAATATACACAGAGACAGAGACACGGAGGCAGAGACACAGAGACAGGGAGACAGAGACAGAGACACAGAGACAAGGACACTGAGAGAGAGGGACAGAGACACAGAGACGGAGACAGAGGGACAGACACAGAGACAGAGACACAGAGAAAGAGAAACAGAGACAGAGACTCAGAGGCAGAGACACACGCACAGAGGCAGAGACAGAGATACAGGGACGGAGACACAAGGACAGAGACACAGAGACAGGGACACAGAGACAGAGACACAGAGACAGAGACACAGAGACAGGGACACAGAGACCGAGACAGAGGCAGAGACACAGAGACGGAGACGCAGGGACAGGGACACAGAGACAGGGACACAGAGACAGAGACTCAGAGACAGAGACACAGAGAGAGAGACAAAGACACAGAGACAGAGATTCAGAGGCAGAGACAGAGAGATTGAGAGACGCAGAGACAGATACACGGAGGCAGAGACACAGAGGAATAGACACAGAGACAGAGACACGGAGGCAGAGACACAGAGCCAGGGAGACAGAGACAGAGACTCAGAGGCAGGGACATCGAGAGAGAGAGACAGAGACACAGAGACGGAGACAGAGGGACAGACACAGAGACAGAGACACAGAGAAAGAGAAACAGAGACAGAGACAGAGAGGCAGAGACATAAAGACAGAGACATAGAGACAGAGACACAGAGACAGAGACACAGAGACAGAGACACAGACACAGAAACACAGAGACACAGAGACAGAGACACAGGGAGAGAGACACAGAAACGGAGACACAGAGACAGAGACAGAGACACAGAGACAGAGACACAGAGACAGAGACACAGAGACAGAGACACAGAGACAGAGACACAGAGACAGAGACACAGAGACAGAGACACAGAGACAGAGACACAGAGACAGAGACACAGAGACAGAGACACAGAGACAGAGACACAGAGACAGAGACACAGAGACAGAGACACAGAGACAGAGACACAGAGACAGAGACACAGAGACAGAGACACAGAGACAGAGACACAGAGACAGAGAAACAGAGACAGAGACACAGACACAGAGGCACAGACACAGAGACACAGAGACAGAGACACAGAGACACAGCGACAGAGACACAGAGACAGAGACGCAGAGACCGAGACACAGAGGCAGAGGCACAGAGGCAGAGGCACAGAGACGTAGACACAGAGACAGAGACACAGGGACGGAGACACAAGGACAGAGACACAGAGACAGAGAAACAGAGACAGAGACACAGACACAGAGACACAGACACAGAGACACAGACACAGAGACACAGAGACAGAGACACAGAGACACAGCGGCAGAGACACAGAGACAGAGACGCAGGGACCGAGACACAGAGGCAGAGGCACGGAGGCAGAGGCACAGAGACAGAGACACAGAGACAGAGACACAGGGACAGAGACATAGAGACAGAGACACAGAGACAGAGACACAGAGACAGAGGCACAGAGACATAGACACAGAGACAGAGACACAGAGCCAGAGACACAGAGACGGAGACGCAAGGACAGAGACACAGAGACAGGGACACAGAGACATAGACACAGAGACAGAGACACAGAGCCAGAGACACAGAGACGGAGACGCAAGGACAGAGACACAGAGACAGGGACACAGAGAGAGAGACTCTGAGACAGAGGCACAGAGACAGAGGCAAAGAGACAGAGACACAGCGACAGAGACACAGAGACAGAGACGCAGAGACCGAGACACAGAGGCAGAGGCACAGAGGCAGAGGCACAGAGACAGAGACACAGAGACAGAGACACAGGGACAGAGACATAGAGACAGAGACACAGAGACAGAGACACAGAGACAGAGGCACAGAGACATAGACACAGAGACAGAGACACAGAGCCAGAGACACAGAGACGGAGACGCAAGGACAGAGACACAGAGACAGGGACACAGAGACATAGACACAGAGACAGAGACACAGAGCCAGAGACACAGAGACGGAGACGCAAGGACAGAGACACAGAGACAGGGACACAGAGAGAGAGACTCTGAGACAGAGACACAGAGACAGAGGCAAAGAGACAGAGACATAGAGACGTAGACACAGAGACAGAGACACAGAGACAGAGACACAGAGACAGAGACACAGAGACAGAGACACAGAGACAGAGACACAATGACAGAGATTCAGAGACAGAGACACAGGGAGAGAGACACAGAAACGGAGACACAGAGACAGAGACAGAGACAGAGAGACAGTGACATAGAGACAGAGACACAGAGACGGAGACACAGGGACAGAGACACAGAAAGAGGAACGCAGAGGCAGAGTCACAGAGACAGAGACAGAGACAGAGACAGAGACAGAGACAGAGACAGAGACAGAGACAGAGACAGAGACAGAGACAGAGACAGAGACAGAGACAGAGACAGAGGCAGAGACACAGAGACGGAGACACAGGGACAGAGACACAGAGAAAGAGAAACAGAGACAGAGACACAGAGACAGAGACACAGAGACAGAGACACAGGGGCAGAGACACCGAGACAGAGACACAGAGGCAGAGGCACAGAGGAATATACACAGAGATAGAGACACGTAGGCAGAGACACAGAGACAGGGAGACAGAGACAGAGACACAGAGACAGGGACACTGAGAGAGAGGGACAGAGACACAGAGACGGAGACAGAGGGACAGACACAGAGACAGAGACACAGAGAAAGAGAAACAGAGACAGAGACAGAGACACAGAGACAGAGACTCAGAGGCAGGGACATCGGGAGAGAGAGACAGAGACACAGAGACGGAGACAGAGGGACAGACACAGAGACAGAGACACAGAGAAAGAGAAACAGAGACAGAGACAGAGAGGCAGAGACATAAAGACAGAGACATAGAGACAGAGACACAGAGACAGAGACACAGAGACAGAGACACAGAGACAGAGACACAGAGACAGAGACACAGAGACAGAGACACAGACACAGAGACACAGAGACGCAGAGACAGAGACACAGGGAGAGAGACACAGAAACGGAGACACAGAGACAGAGGCACAGACACAGAGACAGAGACACAGAGACAGAGACACAGAGACAGAGTCACAGACACAGAGACACAGAGACAGAGACACAGAGACAGAGACACAGAGACAGAGATACAGAGACAGAGACACAGAGGCAGAGACACAGAGACAGAGACACAGAGACAGAGACACAGGGGCAGAGACACCGAGACAGAGACACAGAGACAGAGGCACAGGGACAGAGACACAGAGACAGGGACACAGGGAGAGAGACTCAGAGACAGAGACACAGAGACAGAGACACAGAGACAGAGACACAGAGGCAGAGACACAGAGACAGAGACAGACACAGAGACGGAGACACTGGGACAGAGACACAGAGACAGGGACACAGAGACGGAGACTCTGGGACAGAGACGCAGAGACAGAGATTCAGAGGCAGAGACAGAGACAGAGAGACGCAGAGGCAGATACACGGAAGCAGAGACACAGAGGAATATACACAGAGACAGAGACACGGAGGCAGAGACACAGAGACAGGGAGACAGAGACAGAGACACAGAGACAGGGACACTGAGAGAGAGGGACAGAGACACAGAGACGGAGACAGAGGGACAGACACAGAGACAGAGACACAGAGAAAGAGAAACAGAGACAGAGACTCAGAGGCAGAGACACACGCACAGAGACAGAGACACAGAGAAAGAGAAACAGAGACAGAGACTCAGAGGCAGAGACACACGCACAGAGGCAGAGACAGAGATACAGGGACGGAGACACAAGGACAGAGACACAGAGACAGGGACACAGAGACAGAGACACAGAGACAGAGACACAGAGACAGAGACACAGAGACCGAGACAGAGGCAGAGACACAGAGACGGAGACGCAGGGACAGGGACACAGAGACAGGGACACAGAGACAGAGACTCAGAGACAGAGACACAGAGAGACAGACAAAGACACAGAGACAGAGATTCAGAGGCAGAGACAGAGAGATTGAGAGACGCAGAGACAGATACACGGAGGCAGAGACACAGAGGAATAGACATAGACAGAGAGACACAGAGACACAGAGACAGAGACACAGGGAGAGAGACACAGAAACGGAGACACAGAGACAGAGACACAGAGACAGAGACACAGAGACAGAGACACAGAGACAGAGACACAGACACAGAGACACAGACACAGAGACACAGAGACAGAGACACAGAGACACAGCGACAGAGACACAGAGACAGAGACGCAGAGACCGAGACACAGAGGCAGAGACACAGAGACAGAGACAGAGACAGAGAGAGAGACAGAGACACAGAGACAGAGACACAGAGGCAGAGACATAAAGACAGAGGCATAGAGACCGAGACACGGAGACGGAGACGCAGGTCCAGAGGCACACGGACAGAGGCATAGACACAGAGACAGAGACACAGAGACAGAGACACAGAGACAGAGACACAGAGACAGAGGAACAGAGACATAGACACAGAGACAGAGACACAGAGCCAGAGACACAGAGACGGAGACGCAAGGACAGAGACACAGAGACAGGGACACAGAGACATAGACACAGAGACGGAGGCACAGAGCCAGAGACACAGAGACGGAGACGCAAGGACAGAGACACAGAGACAGGGACACAGAGAGAGAGACTCTGAGACAGAGACACAGAGACAGAGGCAAAGAGACAGAGACACAGAGACGTAGACACAGAGACAGAGACACAGAGACAGAGAGACAGAGACATAGAGACAGAGACACAGAGACGGAGACACAGGGACAGAGACACAGACACAGAGACACAGAGACACAGAGACAGAGATACAGGGAGAGAGACACAGAAACGGAGACACAGAGACAGAGTCACAGAGACAGAGACACAGAGACAGGGACACAGACACAGAGACAATGACACAGAGACACAGAGACGGAAACGCAAGGACAGAGACACAGAGACAGGGACACAGAGAGAGAGACTCAGGGACAGGGACACAGAGACAGAGATACAGAGACGGAGACGCAGAGAAAGATACAGAGGCAGAGACACAGAGACTGAGACGGAGGCAGAGACACAGAGACGGAGACGCAGCGACAGAGACAAAGACACAGAGACACACAGACATAGACACAGAGACAGAGACACAGAGAGAGACACAGAGAGAGAGACACCGAGACAGAGACACAGAGGCAGAGACATAAAGGCAGAGACATAGAGACCGAGACACGGAGACGGAGACGCAGGTCCAGAGACACACGGACAGAGACACAGAGACAGAGACACAGACACAGAGACACAGACACAGAGACACAGAGACAGAGACACAGAGACACAGCGACAGAGACACAGAGATAGAGACGCAGAGACCGAGACACAGAGGCAGAGGCACAGAGGCACAGAGACAGAGACACAGAGACAGAGGAACAGAGACATAGACACAGAGACAGAGACACAGAGCCAGAGACACAGAGACGGAGACGCAAGGACAGAGACACAGAGACAGGGACACAGAGACATAGACACAGAGACAGAGACACAGAGCCAGAGACACAGAGACGGAGACGCAAGGACAGAGACACAGAGACAGGGACACAGAGAGAGAGACTCTGAGACAGAGACACAGAGACAGAGGCAAAGAGACAGAGACACAGAGACGTAGACACAGAGACAGAGACACAGAGACAGAGACACAGAGACAGAGACACAATGACAGAGATTCAGAGACAGAGACACAGGGAGAGAGACATAGAAACGGAGACACAGAAACAGAGACACAGACAGAGAGACAGAGACATAGAGACAGAGACACAGAGACGGAGACACAGGGACAGAGACACAGAAAGAGGAACACAGAGACAGAGTCACAGAGACAGAGACAGAGACAGAGACAGAGACAGAGACAGAGACAGAGACAGAGACAGAGACAGAGACAGAGACAGAGACAGAGACAGAGACAGAGACAGAGACAGAGACAGAGACAGAGACAGAGACAGAGACAGAGACGGAGACAGAGACAGAGACACAGAGACGGAGACACAGAGACAGAGACACAGAGAAAGAGAAACAGAGACAGAGACACAGAGACGGAGACACAGCGACACGGACACAGAGACAGAGACACAGAGACAGAGACACAGAGACAGAGACAGAGACAGAGAGAGAGACAGAGACACAGAGACAGAGACACAGAGGCAGAGACATAAAGACAGAGACATAGAGACCGAGACACGGAGACGGAGACGCAGGTCCAGAGACACACGGACAGAGGCATAGACACAGAGACAGAGACACAGAGACAGAGACACAGAGACAGAGGAACAGAGACATAGACACAGAGACAGAGACACAGAGCCAGAGACACAGAGACGGAGACGCAAGGACAGAGACACAGAGACAGGGACACAGAGACATAGACACAGAGACGGAGACACAGAGCCAGAGACACAGAGACGGAGACGCAAGGACAGAGACACAGAGACAGGGACACAGAGAGAGAGACTCTGAGACAGAGACACAGAGACAGAGGCAAAGAGACAGAGACACAGAGACGTAGACACAGAGACAGAGACACAGAGACAGAGAGACAGAGACATAGAGACAGAGACACAGAGACGGAGACACAGGGACAGAGACACAGACACAGAGACACAGAGACACAGAGACAGAGATACAGGGAGAGAGACACAGAAACGGAGACACAGAGACAGAGTCACAGAGACAGAGACACAGAGACAGGGACACAGACACAGAGACAATGACACAGAGACACAGAGACGGAAACGCAAGGACAGAGACACAGAGACAGGGACACAGAGAGAGAGACTCAGGGACAGAGACACAGAGACAGAGATACAGAGACGGAGACGCAGAGAAAGATACAGAGGCAGAGACACAGAGACTGAGACGGAGGCAGAGACACAGAGACGGAGACGCAGCGACAGAGACAAAGACACAGAGACCGAGACTCAGAGACAGAGACACACAGACATAGACACAGAGACAGAGACACAGAGAGAGACACAGAGAGAGAGACACCGAGACAGAGACACAGAGGCAGAGACATAAAGGCAGAGACATAGAGACCGAGACACGGAGACGGAGACGCAGGTCCAGAGACACACGGACAGAGGCATAGACACAGAGACAGAGACACAGAGACAGAGACACAGAGACAGAGGAACAGAGACATAGACACAGAGACAGAGACACAGAGCCAGAGACACAGAGACGGAGACGCAAGGACAGAGACACAGAGACAGGGACACAGAGACATAGACACAGAGACAGAGACACAGAGCCAGAGACACAGAGACGGAGACGCAAGGACAGAGACACAGAGACAGGGACACAGAGAGAGAGACTCTGAGACAGAGACACAGAGACAGAGGCAAAGAGACAGAGACACAGAGACGTAGACACAGAGACAGAGACACAGAGACAGAGAGACAGAAACATAGAGACAGAGACACAGAGACGGAGACACAGGGACAGAGACACAGACACAGAGACACAGAGACACAGAGACAGAGATACAGGGAGAGAGACACAGAAACGGAGACACAGAGACAGAGTCACAGAGACAGAGACACAGAGACAGGGACACAGAGCCAGAGACACAGAGACGGAGACGCAAGGACAGAGACACAGAGACAGGGACACAGAGACATAGACACAGAGACGGAGACACAGAGCCAGAGACACAGAGACGGAGACGCAAGGACAGAGACACAGAGACAGGGACACAGAGAGAGAGACTCTGAGACAGAGACACAGAGACAGAGGCAAAGAGACAGAGACACAGAGACGTAGACACAGAGACAGAGACACAGAGACAGAGAGACAGAGACATAGAGACAGAGACACAGAGACGGAGACACAGGGACAGAGACACAGACACAGAGACACAGAGACACAGAGACAGAGATACAGGGAGAGAGACACAGAAACGGAGACACAGAGACAGAGTCACAGAGACAGAGACACAGAGACAGGGACACAGACACAGAGACAATGACACAGAGACACAGAGACGGAAACGCAAGGACAGAGACACAGAGACAGGGACACAGAGAGAGAGACTCAGGGACAGAGACACAGAGACAGAGATACAGAGACGGAGACGCAGAGAAAGATACAGAGGCAGAGACACAGAGACTGAGACGGAGGCAGAGACACAGAGACGGAGACGCAGCGACAGAGACAAAGACACAGAGACCGAGACTCAGAGACAGAGACACACAGACATAGACACAGAGACAGAGACACAGAGAGAGACACAGAGAGAGAGACACCGAGACAGAGACACAGAGGCAGAGACATAAAGGCAGAGACATAGAGACCGAGACACGGAGACGGAGACGCAGGTCCAGAGACACACGGACAGAGGCATAGACACAGAGACAGAGACACAGAGACAGAGACACAGAGACAGAGGAACAGAGACATAGACACAGAGACAGAGACACAGAGCCAGAGACACAGAGACGGAGACGCAAGGACAGAGACACAGAGACAGGGACACAGAGACATAGACACAGAGACAGAGACACAGAGCCAGAGACACAGAGACGGAGACGCAAGGACAGAGACACAGAGACAGGGACACAGAGAGAGAGACTCTGAGACAGAGACACAGAGACAGAGGCAAGGAGACAGAGACACAGAGACGTAGACACAGAGACAGAGACACAGAGACAGAGAGACAGAAACATAGAGACAGAGACACAGAGACGGAGACACAGGGACAGAGACACAGACACAGAGACACAGAGACACAGAGACAGAGACACAGAGACAGAGACACAGAGGCAGAGACACAGGGACAGAGACAGACACAGAGACGGAGACACAGGGACAGAGACACAGAGACAGGGACACAGAGACGGAGACTCTGGGACAGAGACACAGAGACAGAGATTTAGAGGCAGAGACAGAGACAGAGAGACGCATAGCCAGATACACGGAAGCAGAGACACAGAGGGATATACACAGAGACGGAGACACGGAGGCAGAGACATAGAGACAGGGAGACAGAGACAGAGACACAGAGACAGGGACACTGAGAGAGAGGGACAGAGACACAGAGACGGAGACAGAAGGACAGACACAGAGACAGAGACACAGAGAAAGAGAAACAGAGACAGAGACTCAGAGGCAGAGACACAGAGACAGAGACATAGAGACAGAGACACAGACACAGAGACACAGACACAGAGACACAGAGACAGAGACACAGACACAGAGACACAGAGACAGAGACACAGAGACACAGCGACAGAGACACAGAGACAGAGACGCAGAGACCGAGACACAGAGGCAGAGGCACAGAGGCAGAGGCAGAGAGACAGAGACACAGAGACAGAGACACAGGGACAGGGACACAGAGAGAGAGACTCTGAGACAGAGACACAGAGACAGAGGCAAAGAGACAGAGACACAGAGACGTAGACACAGAGACGTAGACACAGAGACAGAGACACAGAGACAGAGACACAATGACAGAGATTCAGAGACAGAGACACAGGGAGAGAGACACAGAAACGGAGACACAGAGACAGAGACAGAGACAGAGAGACAGAGACATAGAGACAGAGATACAGGGAGAGAGACACAGAAACGGAGACACAGAGACAGAGTCACAGAGACAGAGACACAGAGACAGGGACATAGACACAGAGACAATGACACAGAGACACAGAGACGGAAACGCAAGGACAGAGACACAGAGACAGGGACACAGAGAGAGAGACTCAGGGACAGAGACACAGAGACAGAGATACAGAGACGGAGACGCAGAGAAAGATACAGAGGCAGAGACACAGAGACTGAGACCGAGGCAGAGACACAGAGACGGAGACGCAGCGACAGAGACAAAGACACAGAGACAGAGACTCAGAGACAGAGACACACAGACATAGACACAGAGACAGAGACACAGAGACAGAGACACAGAGACAGAGACACAGAGACAGAGACACAGAGACGGAGACTCTGGGACAGAGACACAGAGACAGAGATTCAGAGGCAGAGACAGAGAGAGAGAGAGACGCAGAGACAGATACACGGAGGCAGAGACACAGAGGAATAGATACAGAGACAGAGACACGGAGGCAGAGACACAGAGCCAGGGAGACAGAGACAGAGACTCAGAGGCAGGGACATCGAGAAAGAGAAACAGAGACAGAGACTCAGAGGCAGAGACACACGCACAGAGGCAGAGACAGAGATACAGGGACGGAGACACAAGGACAGAGACACAGAGACAGGGACACAGAGACAGAGACACAGAGACAGAGACACAGAGACAGAGACACAGAGACCGAGACAGAGGCAGAGACACAGAGACGGAGACGCAGGGACAGGGACACAGAGACAGGGACACAGAGACAGAGACTCAGAGACAGAGACACAGAGAGACAGACAAAGACACAGAGACAGAGATTCAGAGGCAGAGACAGAGAGATTGAGAGACGCAGAGACAGATACACGGAGGCAGAGACACAGAGGAATAGACATAGACACAGAGACACAGAGACACAGAGACAGAGACACAGGGAGAGAGACACAGAAACGGAGACACAGAGACAGAGACACAGAGACAGAGACACAGAGACAGAGACACAGAGACAGAGACACAGAGACAGAGACACAGACACAGAGACACAGACACAGAGACACAGAGACAGAGACACAGAGACACAGCGACAGAGACACAGAGACAGAGACGCAGAGACCGAGACACAGAGGCAGAGGCACAGAGGCAGAGGCACAGAGACAGAGACACAGAGACAGAGACACAGGGACAGAGACATAGAGACAGAGACACAGAGACAGAGACACAGAGACAGAGGAACAGAGACATAGACACAGAGACAGAGACACAGAGCCAGAGACACAGAGACGGAGACGCAAGGACAGAGACACAGAGACAGGGACACAGAGACATAGACACAGAGACAGAGACACAGAGCCAGAGACACAGAGACGGAGACGCAAGGACAGAGACACAGAGACAGGGACACAGAGAGAGAGACTCTGAGACAGAGACACAGAGACAGAGGCAAAGAGACAGAGACACAGAGACGTAGACACAGAGACAGAGACACAGAGACAGAGACACAGAGACAGAGACACAATGACAGAGATTCAGAGACAGAGACAGAGACAGAGACAGAGACAGAGACAGAGACAGAGACAGAGACAGAGACAGAGACAGAGAGAAAAGACAGAGACAGAGACAGAGACAGAGACAGAGACAGAGACAGAGACAGAGACAGAGACAGAGACAGAGACAGAGACAGAGACAGAGACAGAGACAGAGACAGAGACAGAGACAGAGACAGAGACAGAGACAGAGACAGAGACAGAGACGGAGACAGAGACAGAGACACAGAGACGGAGACACAGAGACAGAGACACAGAGAAAGAGAAACAGAGACAGAGACACAGAGACGGAGACACAGCGACACGGACACAGATACAGAGACACAGAGACAGAGACACAGAGACAGAGACAGAGACAGAGAGAGAGACAGAGACACAGAGACAGAGACACAGAGGCAGAGACATAAAGACAGAGACATAGAGACCGAGACACGGAGACGGAGACGCAGGTCCAGAGACACACGGACAGAGGCATAGACACAGAGACAGAGACACAGAGACAGAGACACAGAGACAGAGGAACAGAGACATAGACACAGAGACAGAGACACAGAGCCAGAGACACAGAGACGGAGACGCAAGGACAGAGACACAGAGACAGGGACACAGAGACATAGACACAGAGACGGAGACACAGAGCCAGAGACACAGAGACGGAGACGCAAGGACAGAGACACAGAGACAGGGACACAGAGAGAGAGACTCTGAGACAGAGACACAGAGACAGAGGCAAAGAGACAGAGACACAGAGACGTAGACACAGAGACAGAGACACAGAGACAGAGAGACAGAGACATAGAGACAGAGACACAGAGACGGAGACACAGGGACAGAGACACAGACACAGAGACACAGAGACACAGAGACAGAGATACAGGGAGAGAGACACAGAAACGGAGACACAGAGACAGAGTCACAGAGACAGAGACACAGAGACAGGGACACAGACACAGAGACAATGACACAAAGACACAGAGACGGAAACGCAAGGACAGAGACACAGAGACAGGGACACAGAGAGAGAGACTCAGGGACAGGGACACAGAGACAGAGATACAGAGACGGAGACGCAGAGAAAGATACAGAGGCAGAGACACAGAGACTGAGACGGAGGCAGAGACACAGAGACGGAGACGCAGCGACAGAGACAAAGACACAGAGACACACAGACATAGACACAGAGACAGAGACACAGAGAGAGACACAGAGAGAGAGACACCGAGACAGAGACACAGAGGCAGAGACATAAAGGCAGAGACATAGAGACCGAGACACGGAGACGGAGACGCAGGTCCAGAGACACACGGACAGAGACACAGAGACAGAGACACAGACACAGAGACACAGACACAGAGACACAGAGACAGAGACACAGAGACACAGCGACAGAGACACAGAGACAGAGACGCAGAGACCGAGACACAGAGGCAGAGGCACAGAGACAGAGGCACAGAGACAGAGACACAGAGACAGAGACACAGGGACAGAGACATAGAGACAGAGACACAGAGATAGAGACACAGAGACAGAGGAACAGAGACATAGACACAGAGACAGAGACACAGAGCCAGAGACACAGAGACGGAGACGCAAGGACAGAGACACAGAGACAGGGACACAGAGACATAGACACAGAGACAGAGACACAGAGCCAGAGACACAGAGACGGAGACGCAAGGACAGAGACACAGAGACAGGGACACAGAGAGAGAGACTCTGAGACAGAGACACAGAGACAGAGGCAAAGAGACAGAGACACAGAGACGTAGACACAGAGACAGAGACACAGAGACAGAGACACAGAGACAGAGACACAATGACAGAGATTCAGAGACAGAGACACAGGGAGAGAGACATAGAAACGGAGACACAGAAACAGAGACACAGACAGAGAGACAGAGACATAGAGACAGAGACACAGAGACGGAGACACAGGGACAGAGACACAGAAAGAGGAACACAGAGACAGAGTCACAGAGACAGAGACAGAGACAGAGACAGAGACAGAGACAGAGACAGAGACAGAGACAGAGACAGAGACAGAGACAGAGACAGAGACAGAGACAGAGACAGAGACAGAGACAGAGACAGAGACAGAGACAGAGACAGAGACAGAGACAGAGACAGAGACAGAGACAGAGACAGAGACAGAGACAGAGACGGAGACAGAGACAGAGACACAGAGACGGAGACACAGAGACAGAGACACAGAGAAAGAGAAACAGAGACAGAGACACAGAGACGGAGACACAGCGACACGGACACAGAGACAGAGACACAGAGACAGAGACACAGAGACAGAGACAGAGACAGAGAGAGAGACAGAGACACAGAGACAGAGACACAGAGGCAGAGACATAAAGACAGAGACATAGAGACCGAGACACGGAGACGGAGACGCAGGTCCAGAGACACACGGACAGAGGCATAGACACAGAGACAGAGACACAGAGACAGAGACACAGAGACAGAGGAACAGAGACATAGACACAGAGACAGAGACACAGAGCCAGAGACACAGAGACGGAGACGCAAGGACAGAGACACAGAGACAGGGACACAGAGACATAGACACAGAGACAGAGACACAGAGCCAGAGACACAGAGACGGAGACGCAAGGACAGAGACACAGAGACAGGGACACAGAGAGAGAGACTCTGAGACAGAGACACAGAGACAGAGGCAAAGAGACAGAGACACAGAGACGTAGACACAGAGACAGAGACACAGAGACAGAGAGACAGAAACATAGAGACAGAGACACAGAGACGGAGACACAGGGACAGAGACACAGACACAGAGACACGGAGACACAGAGACAGAGATACAGGGAGAGAGACACAGAAACGGAGACACAGAGACAGAGTCACAGAGACAGAGACACAGAGACAGGGACACAGACACAGAGACAATGACACAGAGACACAGAGACGGAAACGCAAGGACAGAGACACAGAGACAGGGACACAGAGAGAGAGACTCAGGGACAGAGACACAGAGACAGAGATACAGAGACGGAGACGCAGAGAAAGATACAGAGACAGAGACTCAGAGACAGAGACACACAGACATAGACACAGAGACAGAGACACAGAGACAGAGACACAGAGACAGAGACACAGAGACACAGCGACAGAGACACAGAGACAGAGACGCAGAGACCGAGACACAGAGGCAGAGGCACAGAGGCAGAGGCACAGAGACAGAGACACAGAGACAGAGACACAGGGACAGGGACACAGAGAGAGAGACTCTGAGACAGAGACACAGAGACAGAGGCAAAGAGACAGAGACACAGAGACGTAGACACAGAGACGTAGACACAGAGACAGAGACACAGAGACAGAGACACAATGACAGAGATTCAGAGACAGAGACACAGGGAGAGAGACACAGAAACGGAGACACAGAGACAGAGACAGAGACAGAGAGACAGAGACATAGAGACAGAGATACAGGGAGAGAGACACAGAAACGGAGACACAGAGACAGAGTCACAGAGACAGAGACACAGAGACAGGGACATAGACACAGAGACAATGACACAGAGACACAGAGACGGAAACGCAAGGACAGAGACACAGAGACAGGGACACAGAGAGAGAGACTCAGGGACAGAGACACAGAGACAGAGATACAGAGACGGAGACGCAGAGAAAGATACAGAGGTAGAGACACAGAGACTGAGACCGAGGCAGAGACACAGAGACGGAGACGCAGCGACAGAGACAAAGACACAGAGACAGAGACTCAGAGACAGAGACACACAGACATAGACACAGAGACAGAGACACAGAGACAGAGACACAGAGACAGAGACACAGAGACAGAGACACAGAGACGGAGACTCTGGGACAGAGACACAGAGACAGAGATTCAGAGGCAGAGACAGAGAGAGAGAGAGACGCAGAGACAGATACACGGAGGCAGAGACACAGAGGAATAGATACAGAGACAGAGACACGGAGGCAGAGACACAGAGCCAGGGAGACAGAGACAGAGACTCAGAGGCAGGGACATCGAGAGAGAGAGAGACAGAGACACAGAGACGGAGACAGAGGGACAGACACAGAGACAGGGACACAGAGAAAGAGAAACAGAGACAGAGACAGAGACAGAGAGGCAGAGACATAAAGACAGAGACATAGAGACAGAGACATAGAGACAGAGACACAGAGACAGAGACACAGAGACAGAGACACAGACACAGAGACACAGAGACACAGAGACAGAGACACAGGGAGAGAGACACAGAAACGGAGACACAGAGACAGAGACACAGAGACAGAGACACAGACACAGAGACACAGACACAGAGACACAGAGACAGAGACACAGAGACGGAAACGCAAGGACAGAGACACAGAGACAGGGACACAGAGAGAGAGACTCAGGGACAGAGACACAGAGACAGAGATACAGAGACGGAGACGCAGAGAAAGATACAGAGGCAGAGACACAGAGACTGAGACCGAGGCAGAGACACAGAGACGGAGACGCAGCGACAGAGACAAAGACACAGAGACAGAGACTCAGAGACAGAGACACACAGACATAGACACAGAGACAGAGACACAGAGACAGAGACACAGAGACAGAGACACAGAGACAGAGACACAGAGACGGAGACTCTGGGACAGAGACACAGAGACAGAGATTCAGAGGCAGAGACAGAGAGAGAGAGAGACGCAGAGACAGATACACGGAGGCAGAGACACAGAGGAATAGATACAGAGACAGAGACACGGAGGCAGAGACACAGAGCCAGGGAGACAGAGACAGAGACTCAGAGGCAGGGACATCGAGAGAGAGAGAGACAGAGACACAGAGACGGAGACAGAGGGACAGACACAGAGACAGGGACACAGAGAAAGAGAAACAGAGACAGAGACAGAGACAGAGAGGCAGAGACATAAAGACAGAGACATAGAGACAGAGACATAGAGACAGAGACACAGAGACAGAGACACAGAGACAGAGACACAGACACAGAGACACAGAGACACAGAGACAGAGACACAGGGAGAGAGACACAGAAACGGAGACACAGAGACAGAGACACAGAGACAGAGACACAGACACAGAGACACAGACACAGAGACACAGAGACAGAGACACAGAGACACAGCGACAGAGACACAGAGACAGAGACGCAGAGACCGAGACACAGAGGCAGAGGCACAGAGGCAGAGGCACAGAGACAGAGACACAGAGACAGAGACAGAGACAGAGACAGAGACAGAGACACAGAGACAGAGACACAGAGGCAGAGACATAAAGACAGAGACATAGAGACCGAGACACGGAGACGGAGACGCAGGTCCAGAGACACACGGACAGAGGCATAGACACAGAGACAGAGACACAGAGACAGAGACACAGAGACAGAGGGACAGAGACAGAGACACAGAGGCAGAGACATAAAGGCAGAGACATAGAGACCGAGACACGGAGACGGAGACGCAGGTCCAGAGGCACACGGACAGAGGCATAGACACAGAGACAGAGACACAGAGACAGAGACACAGAGACAGAGACACAGAGACAGAGACACAGAGACAGAGACACAGAGGCAGACACACAGTGACAGAGACAGACACAGAGACGGAGACACAGGGACAGAGACACAGAGACAGGGACACAGAGACGGAGACTCTGGGACAGAGACACAGAGACAGAGATTCAGAGGCAGAGACAGAGACAGAGAGACGCAGAGCCAGATACACGGAAGCAGAGACACAGAGGAATATACACAGAGACGGAGACACGGAGGCAGAGACACAGAGACAGGGAGACAGAGACAGAGACACAGAGACAGGGACACTGAGAGAGAGGGACAGAGACACAGAGACGGAGATAGAAGGACAGACACAGAGACAGAGACACAGAGAAAGAGAAACAGAGACAGAGACTCAGAGGCAGAGACACACGCACAGAGGCAGAGACAGAGATACAGGGACGGAGACACAAGGACAGAGACACAGAGACAGGGACACAGAGACAGAGGCACAGAGACAGAGACACAGAGACAGAGACACAGAGACCGAGACAGAGGCAGAGACACATAGACGGAGACGCAGGGACAGGGACACAGAGACAGGGACACAGAGACAGAGACTCAGAGACAGAGACACAGGGAGAGAGACAAAGACACAGAGACAGAGATTCAGAGGCAGAGACAGAGAGAGAGAGAGACGCAGAGACAGATACACGGAGGCAGAGACACAGAGGAATAGACACAGAGACAGAGACACGGAGGCAGAGACACAGAGCCAGGGAGACAGAGACAGAGACTCAGAGGCAGGGACATCGAGAGAGAGAGAGACAGAGACACAGAGACGGAGACAGAGGGACAGACACAGAGGCAGAGACACAGAGAAAGAGAAACAGAGACAGAGACAGAGACAGAGAGGCAGAGACATAAAGACAGAGACATAGAGACAGAGACATAGAGACAGAGACACAGAGACAGAGACACGGAGACAGAGACACAGACACAGAGACACAGAGACACAGAGACAGCGACACAGGGAGAGAGACACAGAAACGGAGACACAGAGACAGAGACACAGAGACAGAGACACAGAGACAGAGACACAGAGACAGAGACACAGACACAGAGACACAGACACAGAGACACAGAGACAGAGACACAGAGGCACAGCGACAGAGACACAGAGACAGAGGCGCAGAGACCGAGACACAGAGGCAGAGGCACAGAGGCAGAGGCACAGAGACAGAGACACAGAGACAGAGACACAGAGACGTAGACACAGAGACAGAGACACAGAGACAGAGACACAGAGACAGAGACACAATGACAGAGATTCAGAGACAGAGACACAGGGAGAGAGACACAGAAACGGAGACACAGAGACAGAGACACAGACAGAGAGACAGAGACATAGAGACAGAGACACAGAGACGGAGACACAGGGACAGAGACACAGAAAGAGGAACACAGAGACAGAGTCACAGAGACAGAGACAGAGACAGAGACAGAGACAGAGACAGAGACAGAGACAGAGACAGAGACAGAGACAGAGACAGAGACAGAGACAGAGACAGAGACAGAGACAGAGACAGAGACAGAGACAGAGACAGAGACACAGAGACGGAGACACAGGGACAGAGACACAGAGAAAGGGAAACAGAGACAGAGACACAGAGACAGAGACACAGGGGCACAGACACCGAGACAGAGACACAGAGACAGAGGCACAGAGACAGAGACACAGAGACAGAGACACAGAGACAGAGACAGAGACAGAGACAGAGACAGAGACAGAGACACAGAGACAGAGACGCAGAGGCAGAGACATAAAGACAGAGACATAGAGACCGAGACACGGAGACGGAGATGCAGGTCCAGAGACACACGGACAGAGGCATAGACACAGAGACAGAGACACAGAGACAGAGACACAGAGACAGAGACACAGAGGCAGAGACACAGAGACAGAGACAGACACAGAGACGGAGACACAGGGACAGAGACACAGAGACAGGGACACAGAGACGGAGACTCTGGGACAGAGACACAGAGAAAGAGATTCAGAGGCAGAGACAGAGACAGAGAGACGCAGAGGCAGATACACGGAAGCAGAGACACAGAGGAATATACACAGAGACAGAGACACAGAGGCAGAGACACAGAGACAGGGAGACAGAGACAGAGACACAGAGACAGGGACACTGAGAGAGAGGGACAGAGACACAGAGACGGAGACAGAGGGACAGACACAGAGACAGAGACACAGAGAAAGAGAAACAGAGACAGAGACAGAGGCACAGCGACAGAGACTCAGAGGCAGGGACATCGGGAGAGAGAGACAGAGACACAGAGACGGAGACAGAGGGACAGACACAGAGACAGAGACACAGAGACAGAGACACAGAGAAAGAGAAACAGAGACAGAGACAGAGAGGCAGAGACATAAAGACAGAGACGGAGACAGAGGGACAGACACAGAGACAGAGACACAGAGAAAGAGAAACAGAGACAGAGACAGAGAGGCAGGGACACAGAGAGAGAGACTCTGAGACAGAGACACAGAGACAGAGGCAAAGAGACAGAGACACAGAGACGTAGACACAGAGACAGAGACACAGAGACAGAGACACAGAGACAGAGACACAGAGACAGAGACACAGAGACAGAGACACAATGACAGAGATTCAGAGACAGAGACACAGGGAGAGAGACACAGAAACGGAGACACAGAGACAGAGACAGAGACAGAGAGACAGAGACATAGAGACAGAGACACAGAGACGGAGACACAGGGACAGAGACACAGAAAGAGGAACACAGAGACAGAGTCACAGCGACAGAGACAGAGACAGAGACAGAGACAGAGACAGAGACAGAGACAGAGACAGAGACAGAGACAGAGACCGAGACAGAGACAGAGACAGAGACAGAGACAGAGACAGAGACAGAGACAGAGACAGAGACAGAGACAGAGACAGAGACAGAGACAGAGACAGAGACAGAGACAGAGACAGAGACAGAGACAGAGACAGAGACAGAGACAGAGACAGAGACAGAGACAGAGACAGAGACAGAGACAGAGACACAGAGACGGAGACACAGGGACAGAGACACAGAGAAAGAGAAACAGAGACAGAGACACAGAGACAGAGACACAGAGACAGAGACACAGGGGCAGAGACACCGAGACAGAGATACAGAGACAGAGGCACAGAGACAGAGACACAGAGACAGAGACACGGATACAGAGACACAGAGACAGAGACAAAGACACAGAGACAGAGACTCAGAGACAGAGACACACAGACATAGACACAGAGACAGAGACACAGAGACAGAGACACAGAGACAGAGACACAGAGACAGAGACACCGAGACAGAGACACAGAGGCAGAGACATAAAGGCAGAGACATAGAGACCGAGACACGGAGACGGAGACGCAGGTCCAGAGACACACGCACAGAGGCAGAGACAGAGATACAGGGACGGAGACACAAGGACAGAGACACAGAGACAGGGACACAGAGACAGAGACACAGAGACAGAGACACAGAGACAGAGACACAGAGACCGAGACAGAGGCAGAGACACATAGACGGAGACGCAGGGACAGGGACACAGAGACAGGGACACAGAGACAGAGACTCAGAGACAGAGACACAGAGAGAGAGACAAAGACACAGAGACAGAGATTCAGAGGCAGAGACAGAGAGAGAGAGAGACGCAGAGACAGATACACGGAGGCAGAGACACAGAGGAATAGATACAGAGACAGAGACACGGAGGCAGAGACACAGAGCCAGGGAGACAGAGACAGAGACTCAGAGGCAGGGACATCGAGAGAGAGAGAGACAGAGACACAGAGACGGAGACAGAGGGACAGACACAGATACAGAGACACAGAGAAAGAGAAACAGAGACAGAGACAGAGACAGAGAGGCAGAGACATAAAGACAGAGACATAGAGACAGAGACATAGAGACAGAGACACAGAGGCAGCGACACAGAGACAGAGACACAGACACAGAGGCACAGAGACACAGAGACAGAGACACAGGGAGAGAGACACAGAAACGGAGTCACAGAGACAGAGACACAGAGACAGAGACACAGAGACAGAGACACAGACACAGAGACACAGACACAGAGACACAGAGACACAGCGACAGAGACACAGAGACAGAGACGCAGAGACCGAGACACAGAGGCAGAGGCACAGAGGCAGAGGTACAGAGACAGAGACACAGAGACAGAGACACAGAGACAGAGACAGAGACAGAGACAGAGACAGAGACAGAGACACAGAGACAGAGACACAGAGGCAGAGACTTAAAGACAGAGACATAGAGACCGAGACACGGAGACGGAGACGCAGGTCCAGAGACACACGGACAGAGGCATAGACACAGAGACAGAGACACAGAGACAGAGACACAGAGACAGAGGAACAGAGACATAGACACAGAGACAGAGACACAGAGCCAGAGACACAGAGACGGAGACGCAAGGACAGAGACACAGAGACAGGGACACAGAGACATAGACACAGAGACAGAGACACAGAGCCAGAGACACAGAGACGGAGACGCAAGGACAGAGACACAGAGACAGGGACACAGAGAGAGAGACTCTGAGACAGAGACACAGAGACAGAGGCAAAGAGACAGAGACACAGAGACGTAGACACAGAGACAGAGACACAGAGACAGAGACACAGAGACAGGGACACTGAGAGAGAGGGACAGAGACACAGAGACGGAGACAGAGGGACAGACACAGAGACAGAGACACAGAGAAAGAGAAACAGAGACAGAGACAGAGGCACAGAGACAGAGACTCAGAGGCAGGGACATCGGGAGAGAGAGACAGAGACACAGAGACGGAGACAGAGGGACAGACACAGAGACAGAGACACAGAGAAAGAGAAACAGAGACAGAGACAGAGAGGCAGAGACATAAAGACAGAGACGGAGACAGAGGGACAGACACAGAGACAGAGATACAGAGAAAGAGAAACAGAGACAGAGACAGAGAGGCAGGGACACAGAGAGAGAGACTCTGAGACAGAGACACAGAGACAGAGGCAAAGAGACAGAGACACAGAGACGTAGACACAGAGACAGAGACACAGAGACAGAGACACAGAGACAGAGACACAATGACAGAGATTCAGAGACAGAGACACAGGGAGAGAGACACAGAAACGGAGACACAGAGACAGAGACAGAGACAGAGAGACAGAGACATAGAGACAGAGACACAGAGACGGAGACACAGGGACAGAGACACAGAAAGAGGAACACAGAGACAGAGTCACAGCGACAGAGACAGAGACAGAGACAGAGACAGAGACAGAGACAGAGACAGAGACAGAGACAGAGACAGAGACAGAGACAGAGACAGAGACAGAGACAGAGACAGAGACAGAGACAGAGACAGAGACAGAGACAGAGACAGAGACAGAGACAGAGACAGAGACACAGAGACGGAGACACAGGGACAGAGACACAGAGAAAGAGAAACAGAGACAGAGACACAGAGACAGAGACACAGAGACAGAGACACAGGGGCAGAGACACCGAGACAGAGACACAGAGACAGAGGCACAGAGACAGAGACACAGAGACAGAGACACGGAGACAGAGACACAGAGACAGAGACAAAGACACAGAGACAGAGACTCAGAGACAGAGACACACAGACATAGACACAGAGACAGAGACACAGAGACAGAGACACAGAGACAGAGACACAGAGACAGAGACACAGAGACAGAGACACCGAGACAGAGACACAGAGGCAGAGACATAAAGGCAGAGACATAGAGACCGAGACACGGAGACGGAGACGCAGGTCCAGAGACACACGGACAGAGGCATAGACACAGAGACAGAGACACAGAGACAGAGACACAGAGACAGAGACACAGAGACAGAGACACAGAGACAGAGACACAGAGACAGAGACACAGAGACAGAGACACAGAGACAGAGACGCAGAGACAGAGACACAGAGGCAGACACACAGAAACAGAGACAGACACAGAGACGGAGACACAGGGACAGAGACACAGAGACAGGGACACAGAGACGGAGACTCTGGGACAGAGACACAGAGACAGAGATTCAGAGGCAGAGACAGAGACAGAGAGACGCAGAGCCAGATACACGGAAGCAGAGAAGCAGAGGAATATACACAGAGACGGAGACACGGAGGCAGAGACACAGAGACAGGGACACTGAGAGAGAGGGACAGAGACACAGAGACGGAGATAGAAGGACAGACACAGAGACAGAGACACAGAGAAAGAGAAACAGAGACAGAGACTCAGAGGCAGAGACACACGCACAGAGGCAGAGACAGAGATACAGGGACGGAGACACAAGGACAGAGACACAGAGACAGGGACACAGAGACAGAGGCACAGAGACAGAGACACAGAGACAGAGACACAGAGACCGAGACAGAGGCAGAGACACATAGACGGAGACGCAGGGTCAGGGACACAGAGACAGGGACACAGAGACAGAGACTCAGAGACAGAGACACAGGGAGAGAGACAAAGACACAGAGACAGAGATTCAGAGGCAGAGACAGAGAGAGAGAGAGACGCAGAGACAGATACACGGAGGCAGAGACACAGAGGAATAGACACAGAGACAGAGACACGGAGGCAGAGACACAGAGCCAGGGAGACAGAGACAGAGACTCAGAGGCAGGGACATCGAGAGAGAGAGAGACAGAGACAAAGAGACGGAGACAGAGGGACAGACACAGAGACAGACACACAGAGAAAGAGAAACAGAGACAGAGACAGAGACAGAGAGGCAGAGACATAAAGACAGAGACATAGAGACAGAGACATAGAGACAGAGACACAGAGACAGAGACACAGAGACAGAGACACAGACACAGAGACACAGAGACACAGAGACAGCGACACAGGGAGAGAGACACAGAAACGGAGACACAGAGACAGGGACACAGAGACAGAGACACAGAGACAGAGACACAGAGACAGAGACACAGACACAGAGACACAGACACAGAGACACAGAGACAGAGACACAGAGACACAGCGACAGAGACACAGAGACAGAGACGCAGAGACCGAGACACAGAGGCAGAGGCACAGAGGCAGAGGCACAGAGACAGAGACACAGAGACAGAGACACAGAGACGTAGACACAGAGACAGAGACACAGAGACAGAGACACAGAGACAGAGACACAATGACAGAGATTCAGAGACAGAGACACAGGGAGAGAGACACAGAAACGGAGACACATAGACAGAGACACAGACAGAGAGACAGAGACATAGAGACAGAGACACAGAGACGGAGACACAGGGACAGAGACACAGAAAGAGGAACACAGAGACAGAGTCACAGAGACAGAGACAGAGACAGAGACAGAGACAGAGACAGAGACAGAGACAGAGACAGAGACAGAGACAGAGACAGAGACAGAGACAGAGACAGAGACAGAGACAGAGACAGAGACAGAGACAGAGACACAGAGACGGAGACACAGGGACAGAGACACAGAGAAAGAGAAACAGAGACAGAGACACAGAGACAGAGACACAGAGACAGAGACACAGGGGCAGAGACACCGGGACAGAGACACAGAGACAGAGGCACAGAGACAGAGACACAGAGACAGAGACACGGAGACAGAGACACAGAGACAGAGACAAAGACACAGAGACAGAGACTCAGAGACAGAGACACACAGACATAGACACAGAGACAGAGACACAGAGACAGAGACACAGAGACAGAGACACAGAGACAGAGACACAGAGACAGAGACACCGAGACAGAGACACAGAGGCAGAGACATAAAGGCAGAGACATAGAGACCGAGACACGGAGACGGAGACGCAGGTCCAGAGACACACGGACAGAGGCATAGACACAGAGACAGAGACACAGAGACAGAGACACAGAGACAGAGACACAGAGACAGAGACACAGAGACAGAGACACAGAGACAGAGACACAGAGACAGAGACACAGAGACAGAGACACAGAGGCAGACACACAGAGACAGAGACAGACACAGAGACGGAGACACAGGGACAGAGACACAGAGACAGGGACACAGAGACGGAGACTCTGGGACAGAGACACAGAGACAGAGATTCAGAGGCAGAGACAGAGACAGAGAGACGCAGAGCCAGATACACGGAAGCAGAGACACAGAGGAATATACACAGAGACGGAGACACGGAGGCAGAGACACAGAGACAGGGACACTGAGAGAGAGGGACAGAGACACAGAGACGGAGATAGAAGGACAGACACAGAGACAGAGACACAGAGAAAGAGAAACAGAGACAGAGACTCAGAGGCAGAGACACACGCACAGAGGCAGAGACAGATATACAGGGACGGAGACACAAGGACAGAGACACAGAGACAGGGACACAGAGACAGAGACACAGAGACAGAGACACAGAGACAGAGACACAGAGACCGAGACAGAGGCAGAGATACATAGACGGAGACGCAGGGACAGGGACACAGAGACAGGGACACAGAGACAGAGACTCAGAGACAGAGACACAGAGAGAGAGACAAAGACACAGAGACAGAGATTCAGAGGCAGAGACAGAGAGAGAGAGAGACGCAGAGACAGATACACGGAGGCAGAGACACAGAGGAATAGATACAGAGACAGGGACACGGAGGCAGAGACACAGAGCCAGGGAGACAGAGACAGAGACTCAGAGGCAGGGACATCGAGAGAGAGAGAGACAGAGACACAGAGACGGAGACAGAGGGACAGACACAGAGACAGAGACACAGAGAAAGAGAAACAGACACAGAGACAGAGACAGAGAGGCAGAGACATAAAGACAGAGACATAGAGACAGAGACATAGAGACAGAGACACAGAGACAGAGACACAGAGACAGAGACACAGAGACAGAGACACAGACACACAGACACAGAGACACAGAGACACAGAGACAGAGACACAGGGAGAGAGACACAGAAACGGAGTCACAGAGACAGAGACACAGAGACAGAGACACAGAGACAGAGACACAGACACAGAGACACAGACACAGAGACACAGAGACAGAGACACAGAGACACAGCGACAGAGACACAGAGACAGAGACGCAGAGACCGAGACACAGAGGCAGAGGCACAGAGGCAGACGCACAGAGACAGAGACACAGAGACAGAGACACAGAGACAGAGACACAGAGACAGAGACACAGAGACAGAGACACAGAGACAGAGACACAGAGGCAGACACACAGAGACAGAGACAGGCACAGAGACGAAGACACAGGGACAGAGACACAGAGACAGGGACACAGAGACGGAGACTCTGGGACAGAGACACAGAGACAGAGATTCAGAGGCAGAGACAGAGACAGAGAGACGCAGAGCCAGATACACGGAAGCAGAGACACAGAGGAATATACACAGAGACGGAGACACGGAGGCAGAGACACAGAGACAGGGACACTGAGAGAGAGGGACAGAGACACAGAGACGGAGATAGAAGGACAGACACAGAGACAGAGACACAGAGAAAGAGAAACAGAGACAGAGACTCAGAGGCAGAGACACACGCACAGAGGCAGAGACAGAGATACAGGGACGGAGACACAAGGACAGAGACACAGAGACAGGGACACAGAGACAGAGACACAGAGACAGAGACACAGAGACAGAGACACAGAGACCGAGACAGAGGCAGAGACACATAGACGGAGACGCAGGGACAGGGACACAGAGACAGGGACACAGAGACAGAGACACAGAGACAGAGACACAGACACAGAAACACAGAGACACAGAGACAGAGACACAGGGAGAGAGACACAGAAACGGAGACACAGAGACAGAGACAGAGACACAGAGACAGAGACACAGAGACAGAGACACAGAGACAGAGACACAGAGACAGAGACACAGAGACAGAGACACAGAGACAGAGACACAGAGACAGAGACACAGAGACAGAGACACAGAGACAGAGACACAGAGACAGAGACACAGAGACAGAGACACAGAGACAGAGACACAGAGACAGAGACACAGAGACAGAGAAACAGAGACAGAGACACAGACACAGAGGCACAGACACAGAGACACAGAGACAGAGACACAGAGACACAGCGACAGAGACACAGAGACAGAGACGCAGAGACCGAGACACAGAGGCAGAGGCACAGAGGCAGAGGCACAGAGACGTAGACACAGAGACAGAGACACAGGGACGGAGACACAAGGACAGAGACACAGAGACAGAGAAACAGAGACAGAGACACAGACACAGAGACACAGACACAGAGACACAGACACAGAGACACAGAGACAGAGACACAGAGACACAGCGACAGAGACACAGAGACAGAGACGCAGGGACCGAGACACAGAGGCAGAGGCACGGAGGCAGAGGCACAGAGACAGAGACACAGAGACAGAGACACAGGGACAGAGACATAGAGACAGAGACACAGAGACAGAGACACAGAGACAGAGGCACAGAGACATAGACACAGAGACAGAGACACAGAGCCAGAGACACAGAGACGGAGACGCAAGGACAGAGACACAGAGACAGGGACACAGAGACATAGACACAGAGACAGAGACACAGAGCCAGAGACACAGAGACGGAGACGCAAGGACAGAGACACAGAGACAGGGACACAGAGAGAGAGACTCTGAGGCAGAGGCACAGAGACAGAGGCAAAGGGACAGAGACACAGAGACGTAGACACAGAGACAGAGACACGGAGACAGAGACACAGAGACAGAGACACAGAGACAGAGACACAATGACAGAGATTCAGAGACAGAGACACAGGGAGAGAGACACAGAAACGGAGACACAGAGACAGAGACAGAGACAGAGAGACAGAGACATAGAGACAGAGACACAGAGACGGAGACACAGGGACAGAGACACAGACACAGAGACACAGAGACACAGAGACAGAGATACAGGGAGAGAGACACAGAAACGGAGACACAGAGACAGAGTCACAGAGACAGAGACACAGAGACAGGGACACAGATACAGAGACAATGACACAGAGACACAGAGACGGAAACGCAAGGACAGAGACACAGAGACAGGGACACAGAGAGAGAGACTCAGGGACAGAGACACAGAGACAGAGATACAGAGACGGAGACGCAGAGAAAGATACAGAGGCAGAGACACAGAGGCTGAGACGGAGGCAGAGGCACAGAGACGGAGACGCAGCGACAGAGACAAAGACACAGAGACAGAGACTCAGAGACAGAGACACTCAGACATAGACACAGAGACAGAGACACAGAGACAGAGACACAGAGGCAGAGACACAGAGACAGAGACAGAGACAGAGACAGAGACAGAGACAGAGACAGAGACAGAGACAGAGACAGAGACAGAGACAGAGACAGAGACAGAGTCACAGAGACAGAGACACAGAGACAGGGAGACAGAGACAGAGACACAGAGACAGGGACGCCGAGAGAGAGAGACAGAGACACAGAGACGGAGACACAGGGACAGACACAGAGACAGAGACACAGAGAAAGAGAAACAGAGACAGGGACAGAGACAGAGACAGAGACAGAGACAGAGACAGAGACAGAGACAGAGACAGAGACAGAGACAGAGACACAGCGACAGAGACACAGAGAAAGAGAAACAGAGACAGAGGCAGAGACAGAGACACAGAGACAGAGACTCAGAGACAGAGACACACGCACAGAGACAGAGACAGAGACACAGAGACGGAGACGCAGGGACAGAGACACAGAAACAGGGACACAGAGACAGAGTCACAGAGGCAGAGTCACAGAGACAGAGTCACAGAGACAGAGACACAGAGACAGGGACACAGACACAGAGACAATGACACAGAGACACAGAGACGGATACGCAAGGACAGAGAAACAGAGACAGGGACACAGAGAGAGAGACTCAGGGACCGAGACACAGAGACAGAGATACAGAGACGGAGACGCAGAGAAAGACACAGAGACACAGACACAGAGACACAGAGACACAGCGACAGAGACACAGAGACAGAGACGCAGAGACCGAGACACAGAGGCAGAGGCACAGAGGCAGAGGCACAGAGACAGAGACACAGAGACAGAGACACAGGGACAGAGACATAGAGACAGAGACACAGAGACAGAGACACAGAGACAGAGGCACAGAGACATAGACACAGAGACAGAGACACAGAGCCAGAGACACAGAGACGGAGACGCAAGGACAGAGACACAGAGACAGGGACACAGAGACATAGACACAGAGACAGAGACACAGAGCCAGAGACACAGAGACGGAGACGCAAGGACAGAGACACAGAGACAGGGACACAGAGAGAGAGACTCTGAGACAGAGACACAGAGACAGAGGCAAAGAGACAGAGACATAGAGACGTAGACACAGAGACAGAGACACAGAGACAGAGACACAGAGACAGAGACACAGAGACAGAGACACAGAGACAGAGACACAATGACAGAGATTCAGAGACAGAGACACAGGGAGAGAGACACAGAAACGGAGACACAGAGACAGAGACAGAGACAGAGAGACAGTGACATAGAGACAGAGACACAGAGACGGAGACACAGGGACAGAGACACAGAAAGAGGAACGCAGAGGCAGAGTCACAGAGACAGAGACAGAGACAGAGACAGAGACAGAGACAGAGACAGAGACAGAGACAGAGACAGAGACAGAGATAGAGACAGAGACAGAGACAGAGGCAGAGACACAGAGACGGAGACACAGGGACAGAGACACAGAGAAAGAGAAACAGAGACAGAGACACAGAGACAGAGACACAGAGACAGAGACACAGGGGCAGAGACACCGAGACAGAGACACAGAGGCAGAGGCACAGAGACAGAGACACAGAGACAGAGACACAGAGACAGAGACACAGACACGGAGACACAGCGACACGGACACAGAGACAGAGACACAGAGACAGAGGCAGAGACAGAGACAGAGACACAGAGACAGAGACACAGAGGCAGAGACATAAAGACAGAGACATAGAGACCGAGACACGGAGACGGAGACGCAGGTCCAGAGACACACGGACAGAGGCATAGACACAGACACAGAGACACAGAGACAGAGACACAGAGGCAGAGACACGGAGACAGAGACACAGAGACAGAGACACAGAGACAGAGACACAGAGGCAGAGACACAGAGACAGAGACAGACACAGAGACGGAGACACAGGGACAGAGACACAGAGACAGGGACACAGAGACGGAGACTCTGGGACAGAGACACAGAGACAGAGATTCAGAGGCAGAGACAGAGACAGAGAGACGCAGAGGCAGATACACGGAAGCAGAGACACAGAGGAATATACACAGAGACAGAGACACGTAGGCAGAGACACAGAGACAGGGAGACAGAGACAGAGACACAGAGACAGGGACACTGAGAGAGAGGGACAGAGACACAGAGACGGAGACAGAGGGACAGACACAGAGACAGAGACACAGAGAAAGAGAAACAGAGACAGAGACAGAGACACAGAGACAGAGACTCAGAGGCAGGGACATCGGGAGAGAGAGACAGAGACACAGAGACGGAGACAGAGGGACAGACACAGAGACAGAGACACAGAGAAAGAGAAACAGAGACAGAGACAGAGAGGCAGAGACATAAAGACAGAGACATAGAGACAGAGACACAGAGACAGAGACACAGAGACAGAGACACAGAGACAGAGACACAGACACAGAGACACAGAGACGCAGAGACAGAGACACAGGGAGAGAGACACAGAAACGGAGACACAGAGACAGAGGCAGAGACACAGAGACAGAGACACAGAGACAGAGACACAGAGACAGAGTCACAGACACAGAGACACAGAGACAGAGACACAGAGACAGAGACACAGAGACAGAGATACAGAGACAGAGACACAGAGGCAGAGACACAGAGACAGAGACACAGAGACAGAGACACAGGGGCAGAGACACCGAGACAGAGACACAGAGACAGAGGCACAGGGACAGAGACACAGAGACAGGGACACAGGGAGAGAGACTCAGAGACAGAGACACAGAGACAGAGACACAGAGACAGAGACACAGAGGCAGAGACACAGAGACAGAGACAGACACAGAGACGGAGACACTGGGACAGAGACACAGAGACAGGGACACAGAGACGGAGACTCTGGGACAGAGACGCAGAGACAGAGATTCAGAGGCAGAGACAGAGACAGAGAGACGCAGAGGCAGATACACGGAAGCAGAGACACAGAGGAATATACACAGAGACAGAGACACGGAGGCAGAGACACAGAGACAGGGAGACAGAGACAGAGACACAGAGACAGGGACACTGAGAGAGAGGGACAGAGACACAGAGACGGAGACAGAGGGACAGACACAGAGACAGAGACACAGAGAAAGAGAAACAGAGACAGAGACTCAGAGGCAGAGACACACGCACAGAGACAGAGACACAGAGAAAGAGAAACAGAGACAGAGACTCAGAGGCAGAGACACACGCACAGAGGCAGAGACAGAGATACAGGGACGGAGACACAAGGACAGAGACACAGAGACAGGGACACAGAGACAGAGACACAGAGACAGAGACACAGAGACAGAGACACAGAGACCGAGACAGAGGCAGAGACACAGAGACGGAGACGCAGGGACAGGGACACAGAGACAGGGACACAGAGACAGAGACTCAGAGACAGAGACACAGAGAGACAGACAAAGACACAGAGACAGAGATTCAGAGGCAGAGACAGAGAGATTGAGAGACGCAGAGACAGATACACGGAGGCAGAGACACAGAGGAATAGACATAGACACAGAGACACAGAGACACAGAGACAGAGACACAGGGAGAGAGACACAGAAACGGAGACACAGAGACAGAGACACAGAGACAGAGACACAGAGACAGAGACACAGAGACAGAGACACAGACACAGAGACACAGACACAGAGACACAGAGACAGAGACACAGAGACACAGCGACAGAGACACAGAGACAGAGACGCAGAGACCGAGACACAGAGGCAGAGGCACAGAGGCAGAGGCACAGAGACAGAGACACAGAGACAGAGACACAGGGACAGAGACATAGAGACAGAGACACAGAGACAGAGACACAGAGACAGAGGAACAGAGACATAGACACAGAGACAGAGACACAGAGCCAGAGACACAGAGACGGAGACGCAAGGACAGAGACACAGAGACAGGGACACAGAGACATAGACACAGAGACAGAGACACAGAGCCAGAGACACAGAGACGGAGACGCAAGGACAGAGACACAGAGACAGGGACACAGAGAGAGAGACTCTGAGACAGAGACACAGAGACAGAGGCAAAGAGACAGAGACACAGAGACGTAGACACAGAGACAGAGACACAGAGACAGAGACACAGAGACAGAGACACAGAGACAGAGACACAATGACAGAGATTCAGAGACAGAGACACAGGGAGAGAGACATAGAAACGGAGACACAGAAACAGAGACACAGACAGAGAGACAGAGACATAGAGACAGAGACACAGAGACGGAGACACAGGGACAGAGACACAGAAAGAGGAACACAGAGACAGAGTCACAGAGACAGAGACAGAGACAGAGACAGAGACAGAGACAGAGACAGAGACAGAGACAGAGACAGAGACAGAGAGAAAAGACAGAGACAGAGACAGAGACAGAGACAGAGACAGAGACAGAGACAGAGACAGAGACAGAGACAGAGACAGAGACAGAGACAGAGACAGAGACAGAGACAGAGACAGAGACAGAGACAGAGACAGAGACGGAGACAGAGACAGAGACACAGAGACGGAGACACAGAGACAGAGACACAGAGAAAGAGAAACAGAGACAGAGACACAGAGACGGAGACACAGCGACACGGACACAGATACAGAGACACAGAGACAGAGACACAGAGACAGAGACAGAGACAGAGAGAGAGACAGAGACACAGAGACAGAGACACAGAGGCAGAGACATAAAGACAGAGACATAGAGACCGAGACACGGAGACGGAGACGCAGGTCCAGAGACACACGGACAGAGGCATAGACACAGAGACAGAGACACAGAGACAGAGACACAGAGACAGAGGAACAGAGACATAGACACAGAGACAGAGACACAGAGCCAGAGACACAGAGACGGAGACGCAAGGACAGAGACACAGAGACAGGGACACAGAGACATAGACACAGAGACGGAGACACAGAGCCAGAGACACAGAGACGGAGACGCAAGGACAGAGACACAGAGACAGGGACACAGAGAGAGAGACTCTGAGACAGAGACACAGAGACAGAGGCAAAGAGACAGAGACACAGAGACGTAGACACAGAGACAGAGACACAGAGACAGAGAGACAGAGACATAGAGACAGAGACACAGAGACGGAGACGCAGCGACAGAGACAAAGACACAGAGACACACAGACATAGACACAGAGCCAGAGACACAGAGAGAGACACAGAGAGAGAGACACCGAGACAGAGACACAGAGGCAGAGACATAAAGGCAGAGACATAGAGACCGAGACACGGAGACGGAGACGCAGGTCCAGAGACACACGGACAGAGACACAGAGACAGAGACACAGACACAGAGACACAGACACAGAGACACAGAGACAGAGACACAGAGACACAGCGACAGAGACACAGAGACAGAGACGCAGAGACCGAGACACAGAGGCAGAGGCACAGAGACAGAGGCACAGAGACAGAGACACAGAGACAGAGACACAGGGACAGAGACATAGAGACAGAGACACAGAGATAGAGACACAGAGACAGAGGAACAGAGACATAGACACAGAGACAGAGACACAGAGCCAGAGACACAGAGACGGAGACGCAAGGACAGAGACACAGAGACAGGGACACAGAGACATAGACACAGAGACAGAGACACAGAGCCAGAGACACAGAGACGGAGACGCAAGGACAGAGACACAGAGACAGGGACACAGAGAGAGAGACTCTGAGACAGAGACACAGAGACAGAGGCAAAGAGACAGAGACACAGAGACGTAGACACAGAGACAGAGACACAGAGACAGAGACACAGAGACAGAGACACAATGACAGAGATTCAGAGACAGAGACACAGGGAGAGAGACATAGAAACGGAGACACAGAAACAGAGACACAGACAGAGAGACAGAGACATAGAGACAGAGACACAGAGACGGAGACACAGGGACAGAGACACAGAAAGAGGAACACAGAGACAGAGTCACAGAGACAGAGACAGAGACAGAGACAGAGACAGAGACAGAGACAGAGACAGAGACAGAGACAGAGACAGAGACAGAGACAGAGACAGAGACAGAGACAGAGACAGAGACAGAGACAGAGACAGAGACAGAGACAGAGACAGAGACAGAGACAGAGACAGAGACGGAGACAGAGACAGAGACACAGAGACGGAGACACAGAGACAGAGACACAGAGAAAGAGAAACAGAGACAGAGACACAGAGACGGAGACACAGCGACACGGACACAGAGACAGAGACACAGAGACAGAGACACAGAGACAGAGACAGAGACAGAGAGAGAGACAGAGACACAGAGACAGAGACACAGAGGCAGAGACATAAAGACAGAGACATAGAGACCGAGACACGGAGACGGAGACGCAGGTCCAGAGACACACGGACAGAGGCATAGACACAGAGACAGAGACACAGAGACAGAGACACAGAGACAGAGGAACAGAGACATAGACACAGAGACAGAGACACAGAGCCAGAGACACAGAGACGGAGACGCAAGGACAGAGACACAGAGACAGGGACACAGAGACATAGACACAGAGACGGAGACACAGAGCCAGAGACACAGAGACGGAGACGCAAGGACAGAGACACAGAGACAGGGACACAGAGAGAGAGACTCTGAGACAGAGACACAGAGACAGAGGCAAAGAGACAGAGACACAGAGACGTAGACACAGAGACAGAGACACAGAGACAGAGAGACAGAGACATAGAGACAGAGACACAGAGACGGAGACACAGGGACAGAGACACAGACACAGAGACACAGAGACACAGAGACAGAGATACAGGGAGAGAGACACAGAAACGGAGACACAGAGACAGAGTCACAGAGACAGAGACACAGAGACAGGGACACAGACACAGAGACAATGACACAGAGACACAGAGACGGAAACGCAAGGACAGAGACACAGAGACAGGGACACAGAGAGAGAGACTCAGGGACAGAGACACAGAGACAGAGATACAGAGACGGAGACGCAGAGAAAGATACAGAGGCAGAGACACAGAGACTGAGACGGAGGCAGAGACACAGAGACGGAGACGCAGCGACAGAGACAAAGACACAGAGACCGAGACTCAGAGACAGAGACACACAGACATAGACACAGAGACAGAGACACAGAGAGAGACACAGAGAGAGAGACACCGAGACAGAGACACAGAGGCAGAGACATAAAGGCAGAGACATAGAGACCGAGACACGGAGACGGAGACGCAGGTCCAGAGACACACGGACAGAGGCATAGACACAGAGACAGAGACACAGAGACAGAGACACAGAGACAGAGGAACAGAGACATAGACACAGAGACAGAGACACAGAGCCAGAGACACAGAGACGGAGACGCAAGGACAGAGACACAGAGACAGGGACACAGAGACATAGACACAGAGACAGAGACACAGAGCCAGAGACACAGAGACGGAGACGCAAGGACAGAGACACAGAGACAGGGACACAGAGAGAGAGACTCTGAGACAGAGACACAGAGACAGAGGCAAAGAGACAGAGACACAGAGACGTAGACACAGAGACAGAGACACAGAGACAGAGAGACAGAAACATAGAGACAGAGACACAGAGACGGAGACACAGGGACAGAGACACAGACACAGAGACACAGAGACACAGAGACAGAGATACAGGGAGAGAGACACAGAAACGGAGACACAGAGACAGAGTCACAGAGACAGAGACACAGAGACAGGGACACAGACACAGAGACAATGACACAGAGACACAGAGACGGAAACGCAAGGACAGAGACACAGAGACAGGGACACAGAGAGAGAGACTCAGGGACAGAGACACAGAGACAGAGATACAGAGACGGAGACGCAGAGAAAGATACAGAGGCAGAGACACAGAGACTGAGACGGAGGCAGAGACACAGAGACGGAGACGCAGCGACAGAGACAAAGACACAGAGACAGAGACTCAGAGACAGAGACACACAGACATAGACACAGAGACAGAGACACAGAGACAGAGACACAGAGACAGAGACACAGAGACACAGCGACAGAGACACAGAGACAGAGACGCAGAGACCGAGACACAGAGGCAGAGGCACAGAGGCAGAGGCACAGAGACAGAGACACAGAGACAGAGACACAGGGACAGGGACACAGAGAGAGAGACTCTGAGACAGAGACACAGAGACAGAGGCAAAGAGACAGAGACACAGAGACGTAGACACAGAGACGTAGACACAGAGACAGAGACACAGAGACAGAGACACAATGACAGAGATTCAGAGACAGAGACACAGGGAGAGAGACACAGAAACGGAGACACAGAGACAGAGACAGAGACAGAGAGACAGAGACATAGAGACAGAGATACAGGGAGAGAGACACAGAAACGGAGACACAGAGACAGAGTCACAGAGACAGAGACACAGAGACAGGGACATAGACACAGAGACAATGACACAGAGACACAGAGACGGAAACGCAAGGACAGAGACACAGAGACAGGGACACAGAGAGAGAGACTCAGGGACAGAGACACAGAGACAGAGATACAGAGACGGAGACGCAGAGAAAGATACAGAGGCAGAGACACAGAGACTGAGACCGAGGCAGAGACACAGAGACGGAGACGCAGCGACAGAGACAAAGACACAGAGACAGAGACTCAGAGACAGAGACACACAGACATAGACACAGAGACAGAGACACAGAGACAGAGACACAGAGACAGAGACACAGAGACAGAGACACAGAGACAGAGACACAGAGACGGAGACTCTGGGACAGAGACACAGAGACAGAGATTCAGAGGCAGAGACAGAGAGAGAGAGAGACGCAGAGACAGATACACGGAGGCAGAGACACAGAGGAATAGATACAGAGACAGAGACACGGAGGCAGAGACACAGAGCCAGGGAGACAGAGACAGAGACTCAGAGGCAGGGACATCGAGAGAGAGAGAGACAGAGACACAGAGACGGAGACAGAGGGACAGACACAGAGACAGGGACACAGAGAAAGAGAAACAGAGACAGAGACAGAGACAGAGAGGCAGAGACATAAAGACAGAGACATAGAGACAGAGACATAGAGACAGAGACACAGAGACAGAGACACAGAGACAGAGACACAGACACAGAGACACAGAGACACAGAGACAGAGACACAGGGAGAGAGACACAGAAACGGAGACACAGAGACAGAGACACAGAGACAGAGACACAGACACAGAGACACAGACACAGAGACACAGAGACAGAGACACAGAGACACAGCGACAGAGACACAGAGACAGAGACGCAGAGACCGAGACACAGAGGCAGAGGCACAGAGGCAGAGGCACAGAGACAGAGACACAGAGACAGAGACACAGAGACAGAGACAGAGACAGAGACAGAGACAGAGACAGAGACAGAGACACAGAGACAGAGACACAGAGGCAGAGACATAAAGACAGAGACATAGAGACCGAGACACGGAGACGGAGACGCAGGTCCAGAGACACACGGACAGAGGCATAGACACAGAGACAGAGACACAGAGACAGAGACACAGAGACAGAGGAACAGAGACAGAGACACAGAGGCAGAGACATAAAGGCAGAGACATAGAGACCGAGACACGGAGACGGAGACGCAGGTCCAGAGACACACGGACAGAGGCATAGACACAGAGACAGAGACACAGAGACAGAGACACAGAGACAGAGACACAGAGGCAGACACACAGTGACAGAGACAGACACAGAGACGGAGACACAGGGACAGAGACACAGAGACAGGGACACAGAGACGGAGACTCTGGGACAGAGACACAGAGACAGAGATTCAGAGGCAGAGACAGAGACAGAGAGACGCAGAGCCAGATACACGGAAGCAGAGACACAGAGGAATATACACAGAGACGGAGACACGGAGGCAGAGACACAGAGCCAGGGAGACAGAGACAGAGACTCAGAGGCAGGGACATCGAGAGAGAGAGAGACAGAGACACAGAGACGGAGACAGAGGGACAGACACAGAGGCAGAGACACAGAGAAAGAGAAACAGAGACAGAGACAGAGACAGAGAGGCAGAGACATAAAGACAGAGACATAGAGACAGAGACATAGAGACAGAGACACAGAGACAGAGACACAGAGACAGAGACACAGACACAGAGACACAGAGACACAGAGACAGCGACACAGGGAGAGAGACACAGAAACGGAGACACAGAGACAGAGACACAGAGACAGAGACACAGAGACAGAGACACAGAGACAGAGACACAGACACAGAGACACAGACACAGAGACACAGAGACAGAGACACAGAGGCACAGCGACAGAGACACAGAGACAGAGACGCAGAGACCGAGACACAGAGGCAGAGGCACAGAGGCAGAGGCACAGAGACAGAGACACAGAGACAGAGACACAGAGACGTAGACACAGAGACAGAGACACAGAGACAGAGACACAGAGACAGAGACACAATGACAGAGATTCAGAGACAGAGACACAGGGAGAGAGACACAGAAACGGAGACACAGAGACAGAGACACAGACAGAGAGACAGAGACATAGAGACAGAGACACAGAGACGGAGACACAGGGACAGAGACACAGAAAGAGGAACACAGAGACAGAGTCACAGAGACAGAGACAGAGACAGAGACAGAGACAGAGACAGAGACAGAGACAGAGACAGAGACAGAGACAGAGACAGAGACAGAGACAGAGACAGAGACAGAGACAGAGACAGAGACAGAGACAGAGACAGAGACAGAGACAGAGACAGAGACAGAGACACAGAGACGGAGACACAGGGACAGAGACACAGAGAAAGGGAAACAGAGACAGAGACACAGAGACAGAGACACAGGGGCACAGACACCGAGACAGAGACACAGAGACAGAGGCACAGAGACAGAGACACAGAGACAGAGACACAGAGACAGAGACAGAGACAGAGACAGAGACAGAGACAGAGACAGAGACACAGAGACAGAGACGCAGAGGCAGAGACATAAAGACAGAGACATAGAGACCGAGACACGGAGACGGAGATGCAGGTCCAGAGACACACGGACAGAGGCATAGACACAGAGACAGAGACACAGAGACAGAGACACAGAGACAGAGACACAGAGGCAGAGACACAGAGACAGAGACAGACACAGAGACGGAGACACAGGGACAGAGACACAGAGACAGGGACACAGAGACGGAGACTCTGGGACAGAGACACAGAGAAAGAGATTCAGAGGCAGAGACAGAGACAGAGAGACGCAGAGGCAGATACACGGAAGCAGAGACACAGAGGAATATACACAGAGACAGAGACACAGAGGCAGAGACACAGAGACAGGGAGACAGAGACAGAGACACAGAGACAGGGACACTGAGAGAGAGGGACAGAGACACAGAGACGGAGACAGAGGGACAGACACAGAGACAGAGACACAGAGAAAGAGAAACAGAGACAGAGACAGAGGCACAGCGACAGAGACTCAGAGGCAGGGACATCGGGAGAGAGAGACAGAGACACAGAGACGGAGACAGAGGGACAGACACAGAGACAGAGACACAGAGACAGAGACACAGAGAAAGAGAAACAGAGACAGAGACAGAGAGGCAGAGACATAAAGACAGAGACGGAGACAGAGGGACAGACACAGAGACAGAGACACAGAGAAAGAGAAACAGAGACAGAGACAGAGAGGCAGGGACACAGAGAGAGAGACTCTGAGACAGAGACACAGAGACAGAGGCAAAGAGACAGAGACACAGAGACGTAGACACAGAGACAGAGACACAGAGACAGAGACACAGAGACAGAGACACAGAGACAGAGACACAATGACAGAGATTCAGAGACAGAGACACAGGGAGAGAGACACAGAAACGGAGACACAGAGACAGAGACAGAGACAGAGAGACAGAGACATAGAGACAGAGACACAGAGACGGAGACACAGGGACAGAGACACAGAAAGAGGAACACAGAGACAGAGTCACAGCGACAGAGACAGAGACAGAGACAGAGACAGAGACAGAGATAGAGACAGAGACAGAGACAGAGACAGAGACCGAGACAGAGACAGAGACAGAGACAGAGACAGAGACAGAGACAGAGACAGAGACAGAGACAGAGACAGAGACAGAGACAGAGACAGAGACAGAGACAGAGACAGAGACAGAGACAGAGACAGAGACAGAGACAGAGACAGAGACAGAGACAGAGACAGAGACAGAGACAGAGACACAGAGACGGAGACACAGGGACAGAGACACAGAGAAAGAGAAACAGAGACAGAGACACAGAGACAGAGACACAGAGACAGAGACACAGGGGCAGAGACACCGAGACAGAGATACAGAGACAGAGGCACAGAGACAGAGACACAGAGACAGAGACACGGATACAGAGACACAGAGACAGAGACAAAGACACAGAGACAGAGACTCAGAGACAGAGACACACAGACATAGACACAGAGACAGAGACACAGAGACAGAGACACAGAGACAGAGACACAGAGACAGAGACACCGAGACAGAGACACAGAGGCAGAGACATAAAGGCAGAGACATAGAGACCGAGACACGGAGACGGAGACGCAGGTCCAGAGACACACGCACAGAGGCAGAGACAGAGATACAGGGACGGAGACACAAGGACAGAGACACAGAGACAGGGACACAGAGACAGAGACACAGAGACAGAGACACAGAGACAGAGACACAGAGACCGAGACAGAGGCAGAGACACATAGACGGAGACGCAGGGACAGGGACACAGAGACAGGGACACAGAGACAGAGACTCAGAGACAGAGACACAGAGAGAGAGACAAAGACACAGAGACAGAGATTCAGAGGCAGAGACAGAGAGAGAGAGAGACGCAGAGACAGATACACGGAGGCAGAGACACAGAGGAATAGATACAGAGACAGAGACACGGAGGCAGAGACACAGAGCCAGGGAGACAGAGACAGAGACTCAGAGGCAGGGACATCGAGAGAGAGAGAGACAGAGACACAGAGACGGAGACAGAGGGACAGACACAGAGACAGGGACACAGAGAAAGAGAAACAGAGACAGAGACAGAGACAGAGAGGCAGAGACATAAAGACAGAGACATAGAGACAGAGACATAGAGACAGAGACACAGAGACAGAGACACAGAGACAGAGACACAGACACAGAGACACAGAGACACAGAGACAGAGACACAGGGAGAGAGACACAGAAACGGAGACACAGAGACAGAGACACAGAGACAGAGACACAGACACAGAGACACAGACACAGAGACACAGAGACAGAGACACAGAGACACAGCGACAGAGACACAGAGACAGAGACGCAGAGACCGAGACACAGAGGCAGAGGCACAGAGGCAGAGGCACAGAGACAGAGACACAGAGACAGAGACACAGAGACAGAGACAGAGACAGAGACAGAGACAGAGACAGAGACAGAGACACAGAGACAGAGACACAGAGGCAGAGACATAAAGACAGAGACATAGAGACCGAGACACGGAGACGGAGACGCAGGTCCAGAGACACACGGACAGAGGCATAGACACAGAGACAGAGACACAGAGACAGAGACACAGAGACAGAGGAACAGAGACAGAGACACAGAGGCAGAGACATAAAGGCAGAGACATAGAGACCGAGACACGGAGACGGAGACGCAGGTCCAGAGACACACGGACAGAGGCATAGACACAGAGACAGAGACACAGAGACAGAGACACAGAGACAGAGACACAGAGACAGAGACACAGAGGCAGACACACAGTGACAGAGACAGACACAGAGACGGAGACACAGGGACAGAGACACAGAGACAGGGACACAGAGACGGAGACTCTGGGACAGAGACACAGAGACAGAGATTCAGAGGCAGAGACAGAGACAGAGAGACGCAGAGCCAGATACACGGAAGCAGAGACACAGAGGAATATACACAGAGACGGAGACACGGAGGCAGAGACACAGAGACAGGGAGACAGAGACAGAGACACAGAGACAGGGACACTGAGAGAGAGGGACAGAGACACAGAGACGGAGATAGAAGGACAGACACAGAGACAGAGACACAGAGAAAGAGAAACAGAGACAGAGACTCAGAGGCAGAGACACACGCACAGAGGCAGAGACAGAGATACAGGGACGGAGACACAAGGACAGAGACACAGAGACAGGGACACAGAGACAGAGGCACAGAGACAGAGACACAGAGACAGAGACACAGAGACCGAGACAGAGGCAGAGACACATAGACGGAGACGCAGGGACAGGGACACAGAGACAGGGACACAGAGACAGAGACTCAGAGACAGAGACACAGGGAGAGAGACAAAGACACAGAGACAGAGATTCAGAGGCAGAGACAGAGAGAGAGAGAGACGCAGAGACAGATACACGGAGGCAGAGACACAGAGGAATAGACACAGAGACAGAGACACGGAGGCAGAGACACAGAGCCAGGGAGACAGAGACAGAGACTCAGAGGCAGGGACATCGAGAGAGAGAGAGACAGAGACACAGAGACGGAGACAGAGGGACAGACACAGAGGCAGAGACACAGAGAAAGAGAAACAGAGACAGAGACAGAGACAGAGAGGCAGAGACATAAAGACAGAGACATAGAGACAGAGACATAGAGACAGAGACACAGAGACAGAGACACAGAGACAGAGACACAGACACAGAGACACAGAGACACAGAGACAGCGACACAGGGAGAGAGACACAGAAACGGAGACACAGAGACAGAGACACAGAGACAGAGACACAGAGACAGAGACACAGAGACAGAGACACAGACACAGAGACACAGACACAGAGACACAGAGACAGAGACACAGAGGCACAGCGACAGAGACACAGAGACAGAGACGCAGAGACCGAGACACAGAGGCAGAGGCACAGAGGCAGAGGCACAGAGACAGAGACACAGAGACAGAGACACAGAGACGTAGACACAGAGACAGAGACACAGAGACAGAGACACAGAGACAGAGACACAATGACAGAGATTCAGAGACAGAGACACAGGGAGAGAGACACAGAAACGGAGACACAGAGACAGAGACACAGACAGAGAGACAGAGACATAGAGACAGAGACACAGAGACGGAGACACAGGGACAGAGACACAGAAAGAGGAACACAGAGACAGAGTCACAGAGACAGAGACAGAGACAGAGACAGAGACAGAGACAGAGACAGAGACAGAGACAGAGACAGAGACAGAGACAGAGACAGTGACAGAGACAGAGACAGAGACAGAGACAGAGACAGAGACACAGAGACGGAGACACAGGGACAGAGACACAGAGAAAGGGAAACAGAGACAGAGACACAGAGACAGAGACACAGGGGCACAGACACCGAGACAGAGACACAGAGACAGAGGCACAGAGACAGAGACACAGAGACAGAGACACAGAGACAGAGACAGAGACAGAGACAGAGACAGAGACAGAGACACAGAGACAGAGACGCAGAGGCAGAGACATAAAGACAGAGACATAGAGACCGAGACACGGAGACGGAGATGCAGGTCCAGAGACACACGGACAGAGGCATAGACACAGAGACAGAGACACAGAGACAGAGACACAGAGACAGAGACACAGAGGCAGAGACACAGAGACAGAGACAGACACAGAGACGGAGACACAGGGACAGAGACACAGAGACAGGGACACAGAGACGGAGACTCTGGGACAGAGACACAGAGAAAGAGATTCAGAGGCAGAGACAGAGACAGAGAGACGCAGAGGCAGATACACGGAAGCAGAGACACAGAGGAATATACACAGAGACAGAGACACAGAGGCAGAGACACAGAGACAGGGAGACAGAGACAGAGACACAGAGACAGGGACACTGAGAGAGAGGGACAGAGACACAGAGACGGAGACAGAGGGACAGACACAGAGACAGAGACACAGAGAAAGAGAAACAGAGACAGAGACAGAGGCACAGCGACAGAGACTCAGAGGCAGGGACATCGGGAGAGAGAGACAGAGACACAGAGACGGAGACAGAGGGACAGACACAGAGACAGAGACACAGAGACAGAGACACAGAGAAAGAGAAACAGAGACAGAGACAGAGAGGCAGAGACATAAAGACAGAGACGGAGACAGAGGGACAGACACAGAGACAGAGACACAGAGAAAGAGAAACAGAGACAGAGACAGAGAGGCAGGGACACAGAGAGAGAGACTCTGAGACAGAGACACAGAGACAGAGGCAAAGAGACAGAGACACAGAGACGTAGACACAGAGACAGAGACACAGAGACAGAGACACAGAGACAGAGACACAGAGACAGAGACACAGAGACAGAGACACAATGACAGAGATTCAGAGACAGAGACACAGGGAGAGAGACACAGAAACGGAGACACAGAGACAGAGACAGAGACAGAGAGACAGAGACATAGAGACAGAGACACAGAGACGGAGACACAGGGACAGAGACACAGAAAGAGGAACACAGAGACAGAGTCACAGCGACAGAGACAGAGACAGAGACAGAGACAGAGACAGAGACAGAGACAGAGACAGAGACAGAGACAGAGACAGAGACCGAGACAGAGACAGAGACAGAGACAGAGACAGAGACAGAGACAGAGACAGAGACAGAGACAGAGACAGAGACAGAGACAGAGACAGAGACAGAGACAGAGACAGAGACAGAGACAGAGACAGAGACAGAGACAGAGACAGAGACAGAGACACAGAGACGGAGACACAGGGACAGAGACACAGAGAAAGAGAAACAGAGACAGAGACACAGAGACAGAGACACAGAGACAGAGACACAGGGGCAGAGACACCGAGACAGAGATACAGAGACAGAGGCACAGAGACAGAGACACAGAGACAGAGACACGGATACAGAGACACAGAGACAGAGACAAAGACACAGAGACAGAGACTCAGAGACAGAGACACACAGACATAGACACAGAGACAGAGACACAGAGACAGAGACACAAAGACAGAGACACAGAGACAGAGACACCGAGACAGAGACACAGAGGCAGAGACATAAAGGCAGAGACATAGAGACCGAGACACGGAGACGGAGACGCAGGTCCAGAGACACACGCACAGAGGCAGAGACAGAGATACAGGGACGGAGACACAAGGACAGAGACACAGAGACAGGGACACAGAGACAGAGACACAGAGACAGAGACACAGAGACAGAGACACAGAGACCGAGACAGAGGCAGAGACACATAGACGGAGACGCAGGGACAGGGACACAGAGACAGGGACACAGAGACAGAGACTCAGAGACAGAGACACAGAGAGAGAGACAAAGACACAGAGACAGAGATTCAGAGGCAGAGACAGAGAGAGAGAGAGACGCAGAGACAGATACACGGAGGCAGAGACACAGAGGAATAGATACAGAGACAGAGACACGGAGGCAGAGACACAGAGCCAGGGAGACAGAGACAGAGACTCAGAGGCAGGGACATCGAGAGAGAGAGAGACAGAGACACAGAGACGGAGACAGAGGGACAGACACAGATACAGAGACACAGAGAAAGAGAAACAGAGACAGAGACAGAGACAGAGAGGCAGAGACATAAAGACAGAGACATAGAGACAGAGACATAGAGACAGAGACACAGAGACAGCGACACAGAGACAGAGACACAGACACAGAGGCACAGAGACACAGAGACAGAGACACAGGGAGAGAGACACAGAAACGGAGTCACAGAGACAGAGACACAGAGACAGAGACACAGAGACAGAGACACAGACACAGAGACACAGACACAGAGACACAGAGACACAGCGACAGAGACACAGAGACAGAGACGCAGAGACCGAGACACAGAGGCAGAGGCACAGAGGCAGAGGTACAGAGACAGAGACACAGAGACAGAGACACAGAGACAGAGACAGAGACAGAGACAGAGACAGAGACAGAGACACAGAGACAGAGACACAGAGGCAGAGACTTAAAGACAGAGACATAGAGACCGAGACACGGAGACGGAGACGCAGGTCCAGAGACACACGGACAGAGGCATAGACACAGAGACAGAGACACAGAGACAGAGACACAGAGACAGAGGAACAGAGACATAGACACAGAGACAGAGACACAGAGCCAGAGACACAGAGACGGAGACGCAAGGACAGAGACACAGAGACAGGGACACAGAGACATAGACACAGAGACAGAGACACAGAGCCAGAGACACAGAGACGGAGACGCAAGGACAGAGACACAGAGACAGGGACACAGAGAGAGAGACTCTGAGACAGAGACACAGAGACAGAGGCAAAGAGACAGAGACACAGAGACGTAGACACAGAGACAGAGACACAGAGACAGAGACACAGAGACAGGGACACTGAGAGAGAGGGACAGAGACACAGAGACGGAGACAGAGGGACAGACACAGAGACAGAGACACAGAGAAAGAGAAACAGAGACAGAGACAGAGGCACAGAGACAGAGACTCAGAGGCAGGGACATCGGGAGAGAGAGACAGAGACACAGAGACGGAGACAGAGGGACAGACACAGAGACAGAGACACAGAGAAAGAGAAACAGAGACAGAGACAGAGAGGCAGAGACATAAAGACAGAGACGGAGACAGAGGGACAGACACAGAGACAGAGACACAGAGAAAGAGAAACAGAGACAGAGACAGAGAGGCAGGGACACAGAGAGAGAGACTCTGAGACAGAGACACAGAGACAGAGGCAAAGAGACAGAGACACAGAGACGTAGACACAGAGACAGAGACACAGAGACAGAGACACAGAGACAGAGACACAATGACAGAGATTCAGAGACAGAGACACAGGGAGAGAGACACAGAAACGGAGACACAGAGACAGAGACAGAGACAGAGAGACAGAGACATAGAGACAGAGACACAGAGACGGAGACACAGGGACAGAGACACAGAAAGAGGAACACAGAGACAGAGTCACAGCGACAGAGACAGAGACAGAGACAGAGACAGAGACAGAGACAGAGACAGAGACAGAGACAGAGACAGAGACAGAGACAGAGACAGAGACAGAGACAGAGACAGAGACAGAGACAGAGACAGAGACAGAGACAGAGACAGAGACAGAGACAGAGACAGAGACAGAGACAGAGACAGAGACAGAGACAGAGACAGAGACAGAGACACAGAGACGGAGACACAGGGACAGAGACACAGAGAAAGAGAAACAGAGACAGAGACACAGAGACAGAGACACAGAGACAGAGACACAGGGGCAGAGACACCGAGACAGAGACACAGAGACAGAGGCACAGAGACAGAGACACAGAGACAGAGACACGGAGACAGAGACACAGAGACAGAGACAAAGACACAGAGACAGAGACTCAGAGACAGAGACACACAGACATAGACACAGAGACAGAGACACAGAGACAGAGACACAGAGACAGAGACACAGAGACAGAGACACAGAGACAGAGACACCGAGACAGAGACACAGAGGCAGAGACATAAAGGCAGAGACATAGAGACCGAGACACGGAGACGGAGACGCAGGTCCAGAGACACACGGACAGAGGCATAGACACAGAGACAGAGACACAGAGACAGAGACACAGAGACAGAGACACAGAGACAGAGACACAGAGACAGAGACACAGAGACAGAGACACAGAGACAGAGACACAGAGACAGAGACACAGAGACAGAGACACAGAGACAGAGACACAGAGACAGAGACACAGAGACAGAGACACAGAGACAGAGACACAGAGACAGAGACACAGAGACAGAGACACAGAGGCAGACACACAGAAACAGAGACAGACACAGAGACGGAGACACAGGGACAGAGACACAGAGACAGGGACACAGAGACGGAGACTCTGGGACAGAGACACAGAGACAGAGATTCAGAGGCAGAGACAGAGACAGAGAGACGCAGAGCCAGATACACGGAAGCAGAGAAGCAGAGGAATATACACAGAGACGGAGACACGGAGGCAGAGACACAGAGACAGGGACACTGAGAGAGAGGGACAGAGACACAGAGACGGAGATAGAAGGACAGACACAGAGACAGAGACACAGAGAAAGAGAAACAGAGACAGAGACTCAGAGGCAGAGACACACGCACAGAGGCAGAGACAGAGATACAGGGACGGAGACACAAGGACAGAGACACAGAGACAGGGACACAGAGACAGAGGCACAGAGACAGAGACACAGAGACAGAGACACAGAGACCGAGACAGAGGCAGAGACACATAGACGGAGACGCAGGGTCAGGGACACAGAGACAGGGACACAGAGACAGAGACTCAGAGACAGAGACACAGGGAGAGAGACAAAGACACAGAGACAGAGATTCAGAGGCAGAGACAGAGAGAGAGAGAGACGCAGAGACAGATACACGGAGGCAGAGACACAGAGGAATAGACACAGAGACAGAGACACGGAGGCAGAGACACAGAGCCAGGGAGACAGAGACAGAGACTCAGAGGCAGGGACATCGAGAGAGAGAGAGACAGAGACAAAGAGACGGAGACAGAGGGACAGACACAGAGACAGACACACAGGGAAAGAGAAACAGAGACAGAGACAGAGACAGAGAGGCAGAGACATAAAGACAGAGACATAGAGACAGAGACATAGAGACAGAGACACAGAGACAGAGACACAGAGACAGAGACACAGACACAGAGACACAGAGACACAGAGACAGCGACACAGGGAGAGAGACACAGAAACGGAGACACAGAGACAGGGACACAGAGACAGAGACACAGAGACAGAGACACAGAGACAGAGACACAGACACAGAGACACAGACACAGAGACACAGAGACAGAGACACAGAGACACAGCGACAGAGACACAGAGACAGAGACGCAGAGACCGAGACACAGAGGCAGAGGCACAGAGGCAGAGGCACAGAGACAGAGACACAGAGACAGAGACACAGAGACGTAGACACAGAGACAGAGACACAGAGACAGAGACACAGAGACAGAGACACAATGACAGAGATTCAGAGACAGAGACACAGGGAGAGAGACACAGAAACGGAGACACATAGACAGAGACACAGACAGAGAGACAGAGACATAGAGACAGAGACACAGAGACGGAGACACAGGGACAGAGACACAGAAAGAGGAACACAGAGACAGAGTCACAGAGACAGAGACAGAGACAGAGACAGAGACAGAGACAGAGACAGAGACAGAGACAGAGACAGAGACAGAGACAGAGACAGAGACAGAGACAGAGACAGAGACAGAGACAGAGACAGAGACAGAGACAGAGACAGAGACAGAGACAGAGACAGAGACAGAGACACAGAGACGGAGACACAGGGACAGAGACACAGAGAAAGAGAAACAGAGACAGAGACACAGAGACAGAGACACAGAGACAGAGACACAGGGGCAGAGACACCGGGACAGAGACACAGAGACAGAGGCACAGAGACAGAGACACAGAGACAGAGACACGGAGACAGGGACACAGAGACAGAGACAAAGACACAGAGACAGAGACTCAGAGACAGAGACACACAGACATAGACACAGAGACAGAGACACAGAGACAGAGACACAGAGACAGAGACACAGAGACAGAGACACAGAGACAGAGACACAGAGACAGAGACACCGAGACAGAGACACAGAGGCAGAGACATAAAGGCAGAGACATAGAGACCGAGACACGGAGACGGAGACGCAGGTCCAGAGACACACGGACAGAGGCATAGACACAGAGACAGAGACACAGAGACAGAGACACAGAGACAGAGACACAGAGACAGAGACACAGAGACAGAGACACAGAGACAGAGACACAGAGACAGAGACACAGAGACAGAGACACAGAGACAGAGACACAGAGACAGAGACACAGAGGCAGACACACAGAGACAGAGACAGACACAGAGACGGAGACACAGGGACAGAGACACAGAGACAGGGACACAGAGACGGAGACTCTGGGACAGAGACACAGAGACAGAGATTCAGAGGCAGAGACAGAGACAGAGAGACGCAGAGCCAGATACACGGAAGCAGAGACACAGAGGAATATACACAGAGACGGAGACACGGAGGCAGAGACACAGAGACAGGGACACTGAGAGAGAGGGACAGAGACACAGAGACGGAGATAGAAGGACAGACACAGAGACAGAGACACAGAGAAAGAGAAACAGAGACAGAGACTCAGAGGCAGAGACACACGCACAGAGGCAGAGACAGAGATACAGGGACGGAGACACAAGGACAGAGACACAGAGACAGGGACACAGAGACAGAGACACAGAGACAGAGACACAGAGACAGAGACACAGAGACCGAGACAGAGGCAGAGACACATAGACGGAGACGCAGGGACAGGGACACAGAGACAGGGACACAGAGACAGAGACTCAGAGACAGAGACACAGAGAGAGAGACAAAGACACAGAGACAGAGATTCAGAGGCAGAGACAGAGAGAGAGAGAGACGCAGAGACAGATACACGGAGGCAGAGACACAGAGGAATAGATACAGAGACAGGGACACGGAGGCAGAGACACAGAGCCAGGGAGACAGAGACAGAGACTCAGAGGCAGGGACATCGAGAGAGAGAGAGACAGAGACACAGAGACGGAGACAGAGGGACAGACACAGAGACAGAGACACAGAGAAAGAGAAACAGAGACAGAGACAGAGACAGAGAGGCAGAGACATAAAGACAGAGACATAGAGACAGAGACATAGAGACAGAGACACAGAGACAGAGACACAGAGACAGAGACACAGAGACAGAGACACAGACACACAGACACAGAGACACAGAGACACAGAGACAGAGACACAGGGAGAGAGACACAGAAACGGAGTCACAGAGACAGAGACACAGAGACAGAGACACAGAGACAGAGACACAGACACAGAGACACAGACACAGAGACACAGAGACAGAGACACAGAGACACAGCGACAGAGACACAGAGACAGAGACGCAGAGACCGAGACACAGAGGCAGAGGCACAGAGGCAGACGCACAGAGACAGAGACACAGAGACAGAGACACAGAGACAGAGACACAGAGACAGAGACACAGAGACAGAGACACAGAGACAGAGACACAGAGGCAGACACACAGAGACAGAGACAGGCACAGAGACGAAGACACAGGGACAGAGACACAGAGACAGGGACACAGAGACGGAGACTCTGGGACAGAGACACAGAGACAGAGATTCAGAGGCAGAGACAGAGACAGAGAGACGCAGAGCCAGATACACGGAAGCAGAGACACAGAGGAATATACACAGAGACGGAGACACGGAGGCAGAGACACAGAGACAGGGACACTGAGAGAGAGGGACAGAGACACAGAGACGGAGATAGAAGGACAGACACAGAGACAGAGACACAGAGAAAGAGAAACAGAGACAGAGACTCAGAGGCAGAGACACACGCACAGAGGCAGAGACAGAGATACAGGGACGGAGACACAAGGACAGAGACACAGAGACAGGGACACAGAGACAGAGACACAGAGACAGAGACACAGAGACAGAGACACAGAGACCGAGACAGAGGCAGAGACACATAGACGGAGACGCAGGGACAGGGACACAGAGACAGGGACACAGAGACAGAGACTCAGAGACAGAGACACAGAGAGAGAGACAAAGACACAGAGACAGAGATTCAGAGGCAGAGACAGAGAGAGAGAGAGACGCAGAGACAGATACACGGAGGCAGAGACACAGAGGAATAGATACAGAGACAGAGACACGGAGGCAGAGACACAGAGCCAGGGAGACAGAGACAGAGACTCAGAGGCAGGGACATCGAGAGAGAGAGAGACAGAGACACAGAGACGGAGACAGAGGGACAGACACAGAGACAGAGACACAGAGAAAGAGAAACAGAGACAGAGACAGAGACAGAGAGGCAGAGACATAAAGACAGAGACATAGAGACAGAGATATAGAGACAGAGACACAGAGACAGAGACACAGAGACAGAGACACAGACACAGAGACACAGAGACACAGAGACAGAGACACAGGGAGAGAGACACAGAAACGGAGTCACAGAGACAGAGACACAGAGACAGAGACACAGAGACAGAGACACAGACACAGAGACACAGACACAGAGACACAGAGACAGAGACACAGAGACACAGCGACAGAGACACAGAGACAGAGACGCAGAGACCGAGACACAGAGGCAGAGGCACAGAGGCAGAGGCACAGAGACAGAGACACAGAGACAGAGACACAGAGACAGAGACAGAGACAGAGACAGAGACAGAGACAGAGACACAGAGACAGAGACACAGAGGCAGAGACTTAAAGACAGAGACATAGAGACCGAGACACGGAGACGGAGACGCAGGTCCAGAGACACACGGACAGAGGCATAGACACAGAGACAGAGACACAGAGACAGAGACACAGAGACAGAGGAACAGAGACATAGACACAGAGACAGAGACACAGAGCCAGAGACACAGAGACGGAGACGCAAGGACAGAGACACAGAGACAGGGACACAGAGACATAGACACAGAGACAGAGACACAGAGCCAGAGACACAGAGACGGAGACGCAAGGACAGAGACACAGAGGCAGGGACACAGAGAGAGAGACTCTGAGACAGAGACACAGAGACAGAGGCAAAGAGACAGAGACACAGAGACGTAGACACAGAGACAGAGACACAGAGACAGAGACACAGAGACAGAGACACAGAGACAGAGACACAATGACAGAGATTCAGAGACAGAGACACAGGGAGAGAGACACAGAAACGGGGACACAGAGACAGAGACACAGACAGAGAGACAGAGACATAGAGACAGAGACACAGAGACGGAGACACAGGGACAGAGACACAGAAAGAGGAACACAGAGACAGAGTCACAGAGACAGAGACAGAGACAGAGACAGAGACAGAGACAGAGACAGAGACAGAGACAGAGACAGAGACAGAGACAGAGACAGAGACAGAGACAGAGACAGAGACAGAGACAGAGACAGAGACAGAGACAGAGACAGAGACAGAGACAGAGACAGAGACAGAGACAGAGACAGAGACAGAGACAGAGACAGAGACACAGAGACGGAGACACAGGGACAGAGACACAGAGAAAGAGAAACAGAGACAGAGACACAGAGACAGAGACACAGGGGCACAGACACCGAGACAGAGACACAGAGACAGAGGCACAGAGACAGAGACACAGAGACAGAGACACAGAGACAGAGACAGAGACAGAGACAGAGACAGAGACAGAGACAGAGACACAGAGACAGAGACACAGAGGCAGAGACATAAAGACAGAGACATAGAGACCGAGACACGGAGACGGAGACGCAGGTCCAGAGACACACGGACAGAGGCATAGACACAGAGACAGAGACACAGAGACAGAGACACAGAGACAGAGACACAGAGGCAGAGACACAGAGACAGAGACAGACACAGAGACGGAGACACAGGGACAGAGACACAGAGACAGGGACACAGAGACGGAGACTCTGGGACAGAGACACAGAGACAGAGATTCAGAGGCAGAGACAGAGACAGAGAGACGCAGAGGCAGATACACGGAAGCAGAGACACAGAGGAATATACACAGAGACAGAGACACAGAGGCAGAGACACAGAGACAGGGAGACAGAGACAGAGACACAGAGACAGGGACACTGAGAGAGAGGGACAGAGACACAGAGACGGAGACAGAGGGACAGACACAGAGACAGAGACACAGAGAAAGAGAAACAGAGACAGAGACAGAGGCACAGAGACAGAGACTCAGAGGCAGGGACATCGGGAGAGAGAGACAGAGACACAGAGACGGAGACAGAGGGACAGACACAGAGACAGAGACACAGAGAAAGAGAAACAGAGACAGAGACAGAGAGGCAGAGACATAAAGACAGAGACGGAGACAGAGGGACAGACACAGAGACAGAGACACAGAGAAAGAGAAACAGAGACAGAGACAGAGAGGCAGGGACACAGAGAGAGAGACTCTGAGACAGAGACACAGAGACAGAGGCAAAGAGACAGAGACACAGAGACGTAGACACAGAGACAGAGACACAGAGACAGAGACACAATGACAGAGATTCAGAGACAGAGACACAGGGAGAGAGACACAGAAACGGAGACACAGAGACAGAGACAGAGACAGAGAGACAGAGACATAGAGACAGAGACACAGAGACGGAGACACAGGGACAGAGACACAGAAAGAGGAACACAGACACAGAGTCACAGCGACAGAGACAGAGACAGGGACAGAGACAGAGACAGAGACAGAGACAGAGACAGAGACAGAGACAGAGACAGAGACAGAGACAGAGACAGAGACAGAGACAGAGACAGAGACAGAGACACAGAGACGGAGACACAGGGACAGAGACACAGAGAAAGAGAAACAGAGACAGAGACACAGAGACAGAGACACAGAGACAGAGACACAGGGGCAGAGACACCGAGACAGAGACACAGAGACAGAGGCACAGAGACAGAGACACAGAGACAGAGATTCAGAGGCAGAGACAGAGACAGAGAGACGCAGAGGCAGATACACGGAAGCAGAGACACAGAGGAATATACACAGAGACAGAGACACGGAGGCAGAGACACAGAGACAGGGAGACAGAGACAGAGACACAGAGACAGGGACACTGAGAGAGAGGGACAGAGACACAGAGACGGAGACAGAGGGACAGACACAGAGGCAGAGACACAGAGAAAGAGAAACAGAGACAGAGACAGAGACACAGAGACAGAGACTCAGAGGCAGGGACATCGGGAGAGAGAGACGGAGACACAGAGACGGACACAGAGGGACAGACACAGAGACAGAGAAACAGAGAAAGAGAAACAGAGACAGAGACAGAGAGGCAGAGACATAAAGACAGAGACATAGAGACAGAGACACAGAGACAGAGACACAGAGACAGAGACACAGAGACAGAGACACAGAGACAGAGACACAGAGACAGAGACACAGAGACAGAGACACAGAGGCAGAGACACAGAGACAGAGACACAGAGACAGAGGCAGAGAGACAGAGACACAGAGACAGAGACACAGAGACAGAGACACAGAGACGGAGACACAGGGACGGATACTGTGGGACAGAGAAACAGAGACAGAGACACAGAGACAGAGACACAGAGACAGAGACACAGAGACAGAGACACCGAGACAGAGACACAGAGGCAGAGACATAAAGGCAGAGACATAGAGACCGAGACACGGAGACGGAGACGCAGGTCCAGAGACACACGGACAGAGGCATAGACACAGAGACAGAGACACAGAGACAGAGACACAGAGACAGAGACACAGAGGCAGAGACACAGAGACAGAGGCAGACACAGAGACGGAGACACAGGGACAGAGACACAGAGACAGGGACACAGAGACGGAGACTCTTGGACAGAGACACAGAGACAGAGATTCAGAGGCAGAGACAGAGACAGAGAGACGCAGAGCCAGATACACGGAAGCAGAGACACAGAGGAATATACACAGAGACGGAGACACGGAGGCAGAGACACAGAGACAGGGAGACAGAGACAGAGACACAGAGACAGGGACACTGAGAGAGAGGGACAGAGACACAGAGACGGAGACAGAAGGACAGACACAGAGACAGAGACACAGAGAAAGAGAAACAGAGACAGAGACTCAGAGGCAGAGACACACGCACAGAGGCAGAGACAGAGATACAGGGACGGAGTCACAAGGACAGAGACACAGAGACAGGGACACAGAGACAGAGACACAGAGACAGAGACACAGAGACAGAGACACAGAGACCGAGACAGAGGCAGAGACACATAGACGGAGACGCAGGGACAGGGACACAGAGACAGGGACACAGAGACAGAGACACAGAGACGGAGACACAGAGAGAGAGACAAAGACACAGAGACAGAGATTCAGAAGCAGAGACAGAGAGAGAGAGAGAGACGCAGAGACAGATACACGGAGGCAGAGACACAGAGGAATAGACACAGAGACAGAGACACGGAGGCAGAGACACAGAGCCAGGGAGACAGAGACAGAGACTCAGAGGCAGGGACATCGAGAGAGAGAGGCAGAGACACAGAGACGAAGACAGAGGGACAGACACAGAGGCAGAGACACAGAGACAGAGACACAGAGACGGAGACACAGCGACACGGACACAGAGACAGAGAAACAGAGACAGAGACACAGACACAGAGACAGAGACAGAGACAGAGACACAGAGACAGAGACACAGAGGCACAGACATAAAGACAGAGACATAGAGACCGAGACACGGAGACGGAGACGCAGGTCCAGAGACACACGGACAGAGGCATAGACACAGAGACAGAGACACAGAGACAGAGACACAGAGGCAGAGACACAGAGACAGAGACAGACACAGAGACGGAGACACAGGGACAGAGACGCAGAGACAGGGACACAGAGACGGAGACTCTGGGACAGAGACACAGAGACAGAGGTTCAGGGGCAGAGACAGAGACAGAGAGACGCAGAGGCAAATACACGGAAGCAGAGACACAGAGGAATATACACAGAGACAGAGACTCGGAGGCAGAGACACAGAGACAGGGAGACAGAGACAGAGACACAGAGACAGGGACACTGAGAGAGAGGGACAGAGACACAGAGACGGTGACAGAGGGACAGACACAGAGGCAGAGACACAGAGAAGGAGAAGCAGAGACAGAGACAGAGACACAGAGACAGAGACTCAGAGGCAGGGACATCGGGAGAGAGAGACAGAGACACAGAGGCGGAGACAGAGGGACAGACACAGAGACAGAGACACAGAGAAAGAGAAACAGAGACAGAGACAGAGACAGAGAGGCAGAGACACAGAGACACAGAGAGAGAGACAAAGACACAGAGACAGAGATTCAGAGGCAGAGACAGAGAGAGAGAGAGACGCAGAGACAGATACACCGAGGCAGAGACACAGACGAATAGACACAGAGACAGAGACACGGAGGCAGAGACACAGAGCCAGGGAGACAGAGACAGAGACTCAGAGGCAGGGACATCGAGAGAGAGAGACAGAGACACAGAGACGGAGACAGAGGGACAGACACAGAGACAGAGACACAGAGAAAGAGAAACAGAGACAGAGACAGAGACAGAGAGGCAGAGACATAAAGACAGAGACATAGAGACAGAGACACAGAGACAGAGACACAGAGACAGAGACACAGACACAGAGACACAGAGTCACAGAGACAGAGACACAGGGAGAGAGACACAGAAACGGAGACACAGAGACAGAGACAGAGACACAGAGACAGAGACAGAGACAGAGACAGAGACAGAGACAGAGACAGAGACAGAGACAGAGACAGAGACAGAGACAGAGACAGAGACAGAGACAGAGACAGAGACACAGAGACGGAGACACAGGGACAGAGACACAGAGAAAGGGAAACAGAGACAGAGACACAGAGACAGAGACACAGGGGCACAGACACCGAGACAGAGACACAGAGACAGAGGCACAGAGACAGAGACACAGAGACAGAGACACAGAGACAGAGACAGAGACAGAGACAGAGACAGAGACAGAGACACAGAGACAGAGACGCAGAGGCAGAGACATAAAGACAGAGACATAGAGACCGAGACACGGAGACGGAGATGCAGGTCCAGAGACACACGGACAGAGGCATAGACACAGAGACAGAGACACAGAGACAGAGACACAGAGACAGAGACACAGAGGCAGAGACACAGAGACAGAGACAGACACAGAGACGGAGACACAGGGACAGAGACACAGAGACAGGGACACAGAGACGGAGACTCTGGGACAGAGACACAGAGACAGAGATTCAGAGGCAGAGACAGAGACAGAGAGACGCAGAGGCAGATACACGGAAGCAGAGACACAGAGGAATATACACAGAGACAGAGACACAGAGGCAGAGACACAGAGACAGGGAGACAGAGACAGAGACACAGAGACAGGGACACTGAGAGAGAGGGACAGAGACACAGAGACGGAGACAGAGGGACAGACACAGAGACAGAGACACAGAGAAAGAGAAACAGAGACAGAGACAGAGGCACAGCGACAGAGACTCAGAGGCAGGGACATCGGGAGAGAGAGACAGAGACACAGAGACGGAGACAGAGGGACAGACACAGAGACAGAGACACAGAGAAAGAGAAACAGAGACAGAGACAGAGAGGCAGAGACATAAAGACAGAGACGGAGACAGAGGGACAGACACAGAGACAGAGACACAGAGAAAGAGAAACAGAGACAGAGACAGAGAGGCAGGGACACAGAGAGAGAGACTCTGAGACAGAGACACAGAGACAGAGGCAAAGAGACAGAGACACAGAGACGTAGACACAGAGACAGAGACACAGAGACAGAGACACAGAGACAGAGACACAGAGACAGAGACACAATGACAGAGATTCAGAGACAGAGACACAGGGAGAGAGACACAGAAACGGAGACACAGAGACAGAGACAGAGACAGAGAGACAGAGACATAGAGACAGAGACACAGAGACGGAGACACAGGGACAGAGACACAGAAAGAGGAACACAGAGACAGAGTCACAGCGACAGAGACAGAGACAGAGACAGAGACAGAGACAGAGACAGAGACCGAGACAGAGACAGAGACAGAGACAGAGACCGAGACAGAGACAGAGACAGAGACAGAGACAGAGACAGAGACAGAGACAGAGACAGAGACAGAGACAGAGACAGAGACAGAGACAGAGACAGAGACAGAGACAGAGACAGAGACAGAGACAGAGACAGAGACACAGAGACGGAGACACAGGGACAGAGACACAGAGAAAGAGAAACAGAGACAGAGACACAGAGACAGAGACACAGAGACAGAGACACAGGGGCAGAGACACCGAGACAGAGATACAGAGACAGAGGCACAGAGACAGAGACACAGAGACAGAGACACGGATACAGAGACACAGAGACAGAGACAAAGACACAGAGACAGAGACTCAGAGACAGAGACACACAGACATAGACACAGAGACAGAGACACAGAGACAGAGACACAGAGACAGAGACACAGAGACAGAGACACCGAGACAGAGACACAGAGGCAGAGACATAAAGGCAGAGACATAGAGACCGAGACACGGAGACGGAGACGCAGGTCCAGAGACACACGCACAGAGGCAGAGACAGAGATACAGGGACGGAGACACAAGGACAGAGACACAGAGACAGGGACACAGAGACAGAGACACAGAGACAGAGACACAGAGACAGAGACACAGAGACCGAGACAGAGGCAGAGACACATAGACGGAGACGCAGGGACAGGGACACAGAGACAGGGACACAGAGACAGAGACTCAGAGACAGAGACACAGAGAGAGAGACAAAGACACAGAGACAGAGATTCAGAGGCAGAGACAGAGAGAGAGAGAGACGCAGAGACAGATACACGGAGGCAGAGACACAGAGGAATAGATACAGAGACAGAGACACGGAGGCAGAGACACAGAGCCAGGGAGACAGAGACAGAGACTCAGAGGCAGGGACATCGAGAGAGAGAGAGACAGAGACACAGAGACGGAGACAGAGGGACAGACACAGATACAGAGACACAGAGAAAGAGAAACAGAGACAGAGACAGAGACAGAGAGGCAGAGACATAAAGACAGAGACATAGAGACAGAGACATAGAGACAGAGACACAGAGACAGCGACACAGAGACAGAGACACAGACACAGAGGCACAGAGACACAGAGACAGAGACACAGGGAGAGAGACACAGAAACGGAGTCACAGAGACAGAGACACAGAGACAGAGACACAGAGACAGAGACACAGACACAGAGACACAGACACAGAGACACAGAGACACAGCGACAGAGACACAGAGACAGAGACGCAGAGACCGAGACACAGAGGCAGAGGCACAGAGGCAGAGGTACAGAGACAGAGACACAGAGACAGAGACACAGAGACAGAGACACAGAGACAGAGACAGAGACAGAGACAGAGACAGAGACAGAGACACAGAGACAGAGACACAGAGGCAGAGACTTAAAGACAGAGACATAGAGACCGAGACACGGAGACGGAGACGCAGGTCCAGAGACACACGGACAGAGGCATAGACACAGAGACAGAGACACAGAGACAGAGACACAGAGACAGAGACACAGAGGCAGAGACACAGAGACAGAGACAGACACAGAGACGGAGACACAGGGACAGAGACACAGAGACAGGGACACAGAGACGGAGACTCTGGGACAGAGACACAGAGACAGAGATTCAGAGGCAGAGACAGAGACAGAGAGACGCAGAGGCAGATACACGGAAGCAGAGACACAGAGGAATATACACAGAGACAGAGACACAGAGGCAGAGACACAGAGACAGGGAGACAGAGACAGAGACACAGAGACAGGGACACTGAGAGAGAGGGACAGAGACACAGAGACGGAGACAGAGGGACAGACACAGAGACAGAGACACAGAGAAAGAGAAACAGAGACAGAGACAGAGGCACAGCGACAGAGACTCAGAGGCAGGGACATCGGGAGAGAGAGACAGAGACACAGAGACGGAGACAGAGGGACAGACACAGAGACAGAGACACAGAGAAAGAGAAACAGAGACAGAGACAGAGAGGCAGAGACATAAAGACAGAGACGGAGACAGAGGGACAGACACAGAGACAGAGACACAGAGAAAGAGAAACAGAGACAGAGACAGAGAGGCAGGGACACAGAGAGAGAGACTCTGAGACAGAGACACAGAGACAGAGGCAAAGAGACAGAGACACAGAGACGTAGACACAGAGACAGAGACACAGAGACAGAGACACAGAGACAGAGACACAGAGACAGAGACACAGAGACAGAGACACAATGACAGAGATTCAGAGACAGAGACACAGGGAGAGAGACACAGAAACGGAGACACAGAGACAGAGACAGAGACAGAGAGACAGAGACATAGAGACAGAGACACAGAGACGGAGACACAGGGACAGAGACACAGAAAGAGGAACACAGAGACAGAGTCACAGCGACAGAGACAGAGACAGAGACAGAGACAGAGACAGAGACCGAGACAGAGACAGAGACAGAGACAGAGACCGAGACAGAGACAGAGACAGAGACAGAGACAGAGACAGAGACAGAGACAGAGACAGAGACAGAGACAGAGACAGAGACAGAGACAGAGACAGAGACAGAGACAGAGACAGAGACAGAGACAGAGACAGAGACAGAGACAGAGACAGAGACAGAGACAGAGACAGAGACAGAGACAGAGACACAGAGACGGAGACACAGGGACAGAGACACAGAGAAAGAGAAACAGAGACAGAGACACAGAGACAGAGACACAGAGACAGAGACACAGGGGCAGAGACACCGAGACAGAGATACAGAGACAGAGGCACAGAGACAGAGACACAGAGACAGAGACACGGATACAGAGACACAGAGACAGAGACAAAGACACAGAGACAGAGACTCAGAGACAGAGACACACAGACATAGACACAGAGACAGAGACACAGAGACAGAGACACAGAGACAGAGACACAGAGACAGAGACACCGAGACAGAGACACAGAGGCAGAGACATAAAGGCAGAGACATAGAGACCGAGACACGGAGACGGAGACGCAGGTCCAGAGACACACGCACAGAGGCAGAGACAGAGATACAGGGACGGAGACACAAGGACAGAGACACAGAGACAGGGACACAGAGACAGAGACACAGAGACAGAGACACAGAGACAGAGACACAGAGACCGAGACAGAGGCAGAGACACATAGACGGAGACGCAGGGACAGGGACACAGAGACAGGGACACAGAGACAGAGACTCAGAGACAGAGACACAGAGAGAGAGACAAAGACACAGAGACAGAGATTCAGAGGCAGAGACAGAGAGAGAGAGAGACGCAGAGACAGATACACGGAGGCAGAGACACAGAGGAATAGATACAGAGACAGAGACACGGAGGCAGAGACACAGAGCCAGGGAGACAGAGACAGAGACTCAGAGGCAGGGACATCGAGAGAGAGAGAGACAGAGACACAGAGACGGAGACAGAGGGACAGACACAGATACAGAGACACAGAGAAAGAGAAACAGAGACAGAGACAGAGACAGAGAGGCAGAGACATAAAGACAGAGACATAGAGACAGAGACATAGAGACAGAGACACAGAGACAGCGACACAGAGACAGAGACACAGACACAGAGGCACAGAGACACAGAGACAGAGACACAGGGAGAGAGACACAGAAACGGAGTCACAGAGACAGAGACACAGAGACAGAGACACAGAGACAGAGACACAGACACAGAGACACAGACACAGAGACACAGAGACACAGCGACAGAGACACAGAGACAGAGACGCAGAGACCGAGACACAGAGGCAGAGGCACAGAGGCAGAGGTACAGAGACAGAGACACAGAGACAGAGACACAGAGACAGAGACACAGAGACAGAGACAGAGACAGAGACAGAGACAGAGACAGAGACACAGAGACAGAGACACAGAGGCAGAGACTTAAAGACAGAGACATAGAGACCGAGACACGGAGACGGAGACGCAGGTCCAGAGACACACGGACAGAGGCATAGACACAGAGACAGAGACACAGAGACAGAGACACAAGGACAGAGGAACAGAGACATAGACACAGAGACAGAGACACAGAGCCAGAGACACAGAGACGGAGACGCAAGGACAGAGACACAGAGACAGGGACACAGAGACATAGACACAGAGACAGAGACACAGAGCCAGAGACACAGAGACGGAGACGCAAGGACAGAGACACAGAGACAGGGACACAGAGAGAGAGACTCTGAGACAGAGACACAGAGACAGAGGCAAAGAGACAGAGACACAGAGACGTAGACACAGAGACAGAGACACAGAGACAGAGACACAGAGACAGGGACACTGAGAGAGAGGGACAGAGACACAGAGACGGAGACAGAGGGACAGACACAGAGACAGAGACACAGAGAAAGAGAAACAGAGACAGAGACAGAGGCACAGAGACAGAGACTCAGAGGCAGGGACATCGGGAGAGAGAGACAGAGACACAGAGACGGAGACAGAGGGACAGACACAGAGACAGAGACACAGAGAAAGAGAAACAGAGACAGAGACAGAGAGGCAGAGACATAAAGACAGAGACGGAGACAGAGGGACAGACACAGAGACAGAGACACAGAGAAAGAGAAACAGAGACAGAGACAGAGAGGCAGGGACACAGAGAGAGAGACTCTGAGACAGAGACACAGAGACAGAGGCAAAGAGACAGAGACACAGAGACGTAGACACAGAGACAGAGACACAGAGACAGAGACACAATGACAGAGATTCAGAGACAGAGACACAGGGAGAGAGACACAGAAACGGAGACACAGAGACAGAGACAGAGACAGAGAGACAGAGACATAGAGACAGAGACACAGAGACGGAGACACAGGGACAGAGACACAGAAAGAGGAACACAGACACAGAGTCACAGCGACAGAGACAGAGACAGAGACAGAGACAGAGACAGAGACAGAGACAGAGACAGAGACAGAGACAGAGACAGAGACAGAGACAGAGACGGAGACAGAGACAGAGACAGAGACAGAGACAGAGACAGAGACACAGAGACGGAGACACAGGGACAGAGACACAGAGAAAGAGAAACAGAGACAGAGACACAGAGACAGAGACACAGAGACAGAGACACAGGGGCAGAGACACCGAGACAGAGACACAGAGACAGAGGCACAGAGACAGAGACACAGAGACAGAGATTCAGAGGCAGAGACAGAGACAGAGAGACGCAGAGGCAGATACACGGAAGCAGAGACACAGAGGAATATACACAGAGACAGAGACACGGAGGCAGAGACACAGAGACAGGGAGACAGAGACAGAGACACAGAGACAGGGACACTGAGAGAGAGGGACAGAGACACAGAGACGGAGACAGAGGGACAGACACAGAGGCAGAGACACAGAGAAAGAGAAACAGAGACAGAGACAGAGACACAGAGACAGAGACTCAGAGGCAGGGACATCGGGAGAGAGAGACGGAGACACAGAGACGGACACAGAGGGACAGACACAGAGACAGAGAAACAGAGAAAGAGAAACAGAGACAGAGACAGAGAGGCAGAGACATAAAGACAGAGACATAGAGACAGAGACACAGAGACAGAGACACAGAGACAGAGACACAGAGACAGAGACACAGAGACAGAGACACAGAGACAGAGACACAGAGACAGAGACACAGAGACAGAGACACAGAGGCAGAGACACAGAGACAGAGACACAGAGACAGAGGCAGAGAGACAGAGACACAGAGACAGAGACACAGAGACAGAGACACAGAGGCAGAGACACAGAGACAGAGGCAGACACAGAGACGGAGACACAGGGACAGAGACACAGAGACAGGGACACAGAGACGGAGACTCTTGGACAGAGACACAGAGACAGAGATTCAGAGGCAGAGACAGAGACAGAGAGACGCAGAGCCAGATACACGGAAGCAGAGACACAGAGGAATATACACAGAGACGGAGACACGGAGGCAGAGACACAGAGACAGGGAGACAGAGACAGAGACACAGAGACAGGGACACTGAGAGAGAGGGACAGAGACACAGAGACGGAGACAGAAGGACAGACACAGAGACAGAGACACAGAGAAAGAGAAACAGAGACAGAGACTCAGAGGCAGAGACACACGCACAGAGGCAGAGACAGAGATACAGGGACGGAGTCACAAGGACAGAGACACAGAGACAGGGACACAGAGACAGAGACACAGAGACAGAGACACAGAGACAGAGACACAGAGACCGAGACAGAGGCAGAGACACATAGACGGAGACGCAGGGACAGGGACACAGAGACAGGGACACAGAGACAGAGACACAGAGACGGAGACACAGAGAGAGAGACAAAGACACAGAGACAGAGATTCAGAAGCAGAGACAGAGAGAGAGAGAGAGACGCAGAGACAGATACACGGAGGCAGAGACACAGAGGAATAGACACAGAGACAGAGACACGGAGGCAGAGACACAGAGCCAGGGAGACAGAGACAGAGACTCAGAGGCAGGGACATCGAGAGAGAGAGGCAGAGACACAGAGACGAAGACAGAGGGACAGACACAGAGGCAGAGACACAGAGAAAGAGAAACAGAGACAGAGACAGAGACAGAGAGGCAGAGACATAAAGACAGAGACATAGAGACAGAGACACAGAGACAGAGACACAGAGACAGAGACACAGACACAGAGACACAGAGACACAGAGACAGAGACACAGGGAGAGAGACACAGAAACGGAGACACAGAGACAGAGACAGAGACACAGAGACAGAGACACAGAGACAGAGACACAGAGACAGAGACACAGAGACAGAGACACAGAGACAGAGACACAGAGACAGAGACACAGAGACAGAGACACAGAGACAGAGACACAGAGACAGAGACACAGCGACAGAGACACAGAGACAGAGACGCAGAGACCGAGACACAGAGGCAGAGGCACAGAGGCAGAGGCACAGACACAGAGACACAGAGGCAGAGACACAGGGACAGAGACATAGAGACAGAGACACAGAGACAGAGACACAGAGACAGAGGAACAGAGACATAGACACAGAGACAGAGACACAGAGCCAGAGACACAGAGACGGAGACGCACGGACAGAGACACAGAGACAGGGACACAGAGACATAGACACAGAGACAGAGACACAGAGCCAGAGACACAGAGACGGAGACGCAAGGACAGAGACACAGAGACAGGGACACAGAGACAGAGGCAAAGAGACAGGGACACAGAGACGTAGACACAGAGACAGAGACACAGAGACAGAGACACAGAGACAGAGACACAGAGACAGAGACACAATGACAGAGATTCAGAGACAGAGACACAGGGAGAGAGACACAGAAACGGAGACACAGAGACAGAGACACAGACAGAGAGACAGAGACATAGAGACAGAGACACAGAGACGGAGACACAGGGACAGAGACACAGAAAGAGGAACACAGAGACAGAGTCACAGAGACAGAGACAGAGACAGAGACAGAGACAGAGACAGAGACAGAGACAGAGACAGAGACGGAGACACAGGGACAGAGACACAGAGAAAGAGAAACAGAGACAGAGACACAGAGACAGAGACACAGAGACAGAGACACAGAGACAGAGACACAGGGGCACAGACACCGAGACAGAGACACAGAGACAGAGGCACAGAGACAGAGACACAGAGACAGAGACACAGAGACAGAGACACAGAGACGGAGACACAGCGACACGGACACAGAGACAGAGAAACAGAGACAGAGACACAGACACAGAGACAGAGACAGAGACAGAGACACAGAGACAGAGACACAGAGGCAGAGACATAAAGACAGAGACATAGAGACCGAGACACGGAGACGGAGACGCAGGTCCAGAGACACACGGACAGAGGCATAGACACAGAGACAGAGACACAGAGACAGAGACACAGAGGCAGAGACACAGAGACAGAGACAGACACAGAGACGGAGACACAGGGACAGAGACACAGAGACAGGGACACAGAGACGGAGACTCTGGGACAGAGACACAGAGACAGAGGTTCAGAGGCAGAGACAGAGACAGAGAGACGCAGAGGCAGATACACGGAAGCAGAGACACAGAGGAATATACACAGAGACAGAGACTCGGAGGCAGAGACACAGAGACAGGGAGACAGAGACAGAGACACAGAGACAGGGACACTGAGAGAGAGGGACAGAGACACAGAGACGGTGACAGAGGGACAGACACAGAGGCAGAGACACAGAGACAGAGACGCAGAGACCGAGACACAGAGGCAGAGGCACAGAGGCAGAGGCACAGACACAGAGACACAGAGGCAGAGAGACAGAGACAGAGACACAGAGACAGGGACACTGAGAGAGAGGGACAGAGACACAGAGACGGAGACAGAAGGACAGACACAGAGACAGAGACACAGAGAAAGAGAAACAGAGACAGAGACTCAGAGGCAGAGACACACGCACAGAGGCAGAGACAGAGATACAGGGACGGAGTCACAAGGACAGAGACACAGAGACAGGGACACAGAGACAGAGACACAGAGACAGAGACACAGAGACAGAGACACAGAGACCGAGACAGAGGCAGAGACACATAGACGGAGACGCAGGGACAGGAACACCGAGACAGGGACACAGAGACAGAGACACAGAGACGGAGACACAGAGAGAGAGACAAAGACACAGAGACAGAGATTCAGAAGCAGAGACAGAGAGAGAGAGAGAGACGCAGAGACAGATACACGGAGGCAGAGACACAGAGGAATAGACACAGAGACAGAGACACGGAGGCAGAGACACAGAGCCAGGGAGACAGAGACAGAGACTCAGAGGCAGGGACATCGAGAGAGAGAGGCAGAGACACAGAGACGAAGACAGAGGGACAGACACAGAGGCAGAGACACAGAGAAAGAGAAACAGAGACAGAGACAGAGACAGAGAGGCAGAGACATAAAGACAGAGACATAGAGACAGAGACACAGAGACAGAGACACAGAGACAGAGACACAGACACAGAGACACAGAGACACAGAGACAGAGACACAGGGAGAGAGACACAGAAACGGAGACACAGAGACAGAGACAGAGACACAGAGACAGAGACACAGAGACAGAGACACAGAGACAGAGACACAGAGACAGAGACACAGAGACAGAGACACAGAGACAGAGACACAGAGACAGAGACACAGAGACAGAGACACAGAGACAGAGACACAGCGACAGAGACACAGAGACAGAGACGCAGAGACCGAGACACAGAGGCAGAGGCACAGAGGCAGAGGCACAGACACAGAGACACAGAGGCAGAGACACAGGGACAGAGACATAGAGACAGAGACACAGAGACAGAGACACAGAGACAGAGGAACAGAGACATAGACACAGAGACAGAGACACAGAGCCAGAGACACAGAGACGGAGACGCACGGACAGAGACACAGAGACAGGGACACAGAGACATAGACACAGAGACAGAGACACAGAGCCAGAGACACAGAGACGGAGACGCAAGGACAGAGACACAGAGACAGGGACACAGAGACAGAGGCAAAGAGACAGGGACACAGAGACGTAGACACAGAGACAGAGACACAGAGACAGAGACACAGAGACAGAGACACAGAGACAGAGACACAATGACAGAGATTCAGAGACAGAGACACAGGGAGAGAGACACAGAAACGGAGACACAGAGACAGAGACACAGACAGAGAGACAGAGACATAGAGACAGAGACACAGAGACGGAGACACAGGGACAGAGACACAGAAAGAGGAACACAGAGACAGAGTCACAGAGACAGAGACAGAGACAGAGACAGAGACAGAGACAGAGACAGAGACAGAGACAGAGACGGAGACACAGGGACAGAGACACAGAGAAAGAGAAACAGAGACAGAGACACAGAGACAGAGACACAGAGACAGAGACACACGCACAGAGGCAGAGACAGAGATACAGGGACGGAGTCACAAGGACAGAGACACAGAGACAGGGACACAGAGACAGAGACACAGAGACAGAGACACAGAGACGGAGACACAGCGACACGGACACAGAGACAGAGAAACAGAGACAGAGACACAGACACAGAGACAGAGACAGAGACAGAGACACAGAGACAGAGACACAGAGGCAGAGACATAAAGACAGAGACATAGAGACCGAGACACGGAGACGGAGACGCAGGTCCAGAGACACACGGACAGAGGCATAGACACAGAGACAGAGACACAGAGACAGAGACACAGAGGCAGAGACACAGAGACAGAGACAGACACAGAGACGGAGACACAGGGACAGAGACACAGAGACAGGGACACAGAGACGGAGACTCTGGGACAGAGACACAGAGACAGAGGTTCAGAGGCAGAGACAGAGACAGAGAGACGCAGAGGCAGATACACGGAAGCAGAGACACAGAGGAATATACACAGAGACAGAGACTCGGAGGCAGAGACACAGAGACAGGGAGACAGAGACAGAGACACAGAGACAGGGACACTGAGAGAGAGGGACAGAGACACAGAGACGGTGACAGAGGGACAGACACAGAGGCAGAGACACAGAGAAGGAGAAGCAGAGACAGAGACAGAGACACAGAGACAGAGACTCAGAGGCAGGGACATCGGGAGAGAGAGACAGAGACACAGAGGCGGAGACAGAGGGACAGACACAGAGACAGAGACACAGAGAAAGAGAAACAGAGACAGAGACAGAGACAGAGACACAGAGACAGAGACACAGAGACAGAGACACAGAGCCAGAGACACAGAGACGGAGACGCAAGGACAGAGACACAGAGACAGGGACACAGAGACATAGACACAGAGACAGAGACACAGAGCCAGAGACACAGAGACGGAGACGCAAGGACAGAGACACAGAGACAGGGACACAGAGAGAGAGACTCTGAGACAGAGACACAGAGACACAGGCAAAGAGACAGAGACACAGAGACGTAGACACAGAGACAGAGACACAGAGACAGAGACACAGAGACAGAGACACAATGACAGAGATTCAGAGACAGAGACACAGGGAGAGAGACACAGAAACGGAGACACAGAGACAGAGACAGAGACAGAGAGACAGAGACATAGAGACAGAGACATAGAGACAGAGACACAGAGACGGAGACACAGGGACAGAGACACAGACACAGAGACACAGAGACACAGAGACAGAGATACAGGGAGAGAGACACAGACACGGAGACACAGAGACAGAGTCACAGAGACAGAGACACAGAGACAGGGACACAGAGACAGAGACAGACACAGAGACGGAGACACAGGGACAGAGACACAGAGACAGGGACACAGAGACGGTGACTCTGGGACAGAGACACAGAGACAGAGATTCAGAGGCAGAGACAGAGACAGAGAGACGCAGAGGCAGATACACGGAAGCAGAGACACAGAGGAATATACACAGAGACAGAGACACAGAGGCAGAGGCACAGAGACAGGGAGACAGAGACAGAGACACAGAGACAGGGACACTGAGAGAGAGGGACAGAGACACAGAGACGGAGACAGAGGGACAGACACAGAGACAGAGACACAGAGAAAGAGAAACAGAGACAGAGACAGAGGCACAGAGACAGAGACTCAGAGGCAGGGACATCGGGAGAGAGAGACAGAGACACAGAGACGGAGACAGAGGGACAGACACAGAGACAGAGACACAGAGAAAGAGAAACAGAGACAGAGACAGAGAGGCAGAGACATAAAGACAGAGACGGAGACAGAGGGACAGACACAGAGACAGAGACACAGAGAAAGAGAAACAGAGACAGAGACAGAGAGGCAGGGACACAGAGAGAGAGACTCTGAGACAGAGACACAGAGACAGAGGCAAAGAGACAGAGACACAGAGACGTAGACACAGAGACAGAGACACAGAGACAGAGACACAATGACAGAGATTCAGAGACAGAGACACAGGGAGAGAGACACAGAAACGGAGACACAGAGACAGAGACAGAGACAGAGAGACAGAGACATAGAGACAGAGACACAGAGACGGAGACACAGGGACAGAGACACAGAAAGAGGAACACAGACACAGAGTCACAGCGACAGAGACAGAGACAGAGACAGAGACAGAGACAGAGACAGAGACAGAGACAGAGACAGAGACAGAGACAGAGACAGAGACAGAGACAGAGACAGAGACAGAGACAGAGACAGAGACAGAGACAGAGACAGAGACAGAGACAGAGACAGAGACAGAGACAGAGACAGAGACAGAGACAGAGACAGAGACAGAGACAGAGACAGAGACACAGAGACGGAGACACAGGGACAGAGACACAGAGAAAGAGAAACAGAGACAGAGACACAGAGACAGAGACACAGAGACAGAGACACAGGGGCAGAGACACCGAGACAGAGACACAGAGACAGAGGCACAGAGACAGAGACACAGAGACAGAGATTCAGAGGCAGAGACAGAGACAGAGAGACGCAGAGGCAGATACACGGAAGCAGAGACACAGAGGAATATACACAGAGACAGAGACACGGAGGCAGAGACACAGAGACAGGGAGACAGAGACAGAGACACAGAGACAGGGACACTGAGAGAGAGGGACAGAGACACAGAGACGGAGACAGAGGGACAGACACAGAGGCAGAGACACAGAGAAAGAGAAACAGAGACAGAGACAGAGAGGCAGAGACATAAAGACAGAGACATAGAGACAGAGACACAGAGACAGAGACACAGAGACAGAGACACAGAGACAGAGACACAGAGACAGAGACACAGAGACAGAGACACAGAGACAGAGACACAGAGACAGAGACACAGAGACAGAGACACAGAGACAGAGACACAGAGACAGAGACACAGAGGCAGAGACACAGAGACAGAGACACAGAGACAGAGGCACAGAGACAGAGACACAGAGACAGAGACACAGAGACAGAGACACAGAGACGGAGACACAGGGACGGATACTGTGGGACAGAGAAACAGAGACAGAGACACAGAGACAGAGACACAGAGACAGAGACACAGAGACAGAGACACCGAGACAGAGACACAGAGGCAGAGACATAAAGGCAGAGACATAGAGACCGAGACACGGAGACGGAGACGCAGGTCCAGAGACACACGGACAGAGGCATAGACACAGAGACAGAGACACAGAGACAGAGACACAGAGACAGAGACACAGAGGCAGAGACACAGAGACAGAGGCAGACACAGAGACGGAGACACAGGGACAGAGACACAGAGACAGGGACACAGAGACGGAGACTCTGGGACAGAGACACAGAGACAGAGGTTCAGAGGCAGAGACAGAGACAGAGAGACGCAGAGGCAGATACACGGAAGCAGAGACACAGAGGAATATACACAGAGACAGAGACTCGGAGGCAGAGACACAGAGACAGGGAGACAGAGACAGAGACACAGAGACAGGGACACTGAGAGAGAGGGACAGAGACACAGAGACGGTGACAGAGGGACAGACACAGAGGCAGAGACACAGAGAAGGAGAAGCAGAGACAGAGACAGAGACACAGAGACAGAGACTCAGAGGCAGGGACATCGGGAGAGAGAGACAGAGACACAGAGGCGGAGACAGAGGGACAGACACAGAGACAGAGACACAGAGAAAGAGAAACAGAGACAGAGACAGAGACAGAGAGGCAGAGACACAGAGACACAGAGAGAGAGACAAAGACACAGAGACAGAGATTCAGAGGCAGAGACAGAGAGAGAGAGAGACGCAGAGACAGATACACCGAGGCAGAGACACAGACGAATAGACACAGAGACAGAGACACGGAGGCAGAGAGACAGAGCCAGGGAGACAGAGACAGAGACTCAGAGGCAGGGACATCGAGAGAGAGAGACAGAGACACAGAGACGGAGACAGAGGGACAGACACAGAGACAGAGACACAGAGAAAGAGAAACAGAGACAGAGACAGAGACAGAGAGGCAGAGACATAAAGACAGAGACATAGAGACAGAGACACAGAGACAGAGACACAGAGACAGAGACACAGACACAGAGACACAGAGTCACAGAGACAGAGACACAGGGAGAGAGACACAGAAACGGAGACACAGAGACAGAGACAGAGACACAGAGACAGAGACACAGAGACAGAGACACAGAGACAGAGACACAGAGACAGAGACACAGAGACAGAGACACGGAGACAGAGACACAGAGACAGAGACACAGAGACAGAGACACAGAGACAGAGGCACAGACACAGAGACACAGAGACAGAGACACAGAGACACAGCGACAGAGACACAGAGACAGAGACAGAGACACAGAGACGGAGACACAGAGACAGAGACACAGAGCCAGAGACACAGAGACGGAGACGCAAGGACAGAGACACAGAGACAGGGACACAGAGACATAGACACAGAGACAGAGACACAGAGCCAGAGACACAGAGACGGAGACGCAAGGACAGAGACACAGAGACAGGGACACAGAGAGAGAGACTCTGAGACAGAGACACAGAGACACAGGCAAAGAGACAGAGACACAGAGACGTAGACACAGAGACAGAGACACAGAGACAGAGACACAATGACAGAGATTCAGAGACAGAGACACAGGGAGAGAGACACAGAAACGGAGACACAGAGACAGAGACAGAGACAGAGAGACAGAGACATAGAGACAGAGACATAGAGACAGAGACACAGAGACGGAGACACAGGGACAGAGACACAGAAACGGAGACACAGAGACAGAGACAGAGACAGAGAGACAGAGACATAGAGACAGAGACACAGAGACGGAGACACAGGGACAGAGACACAGAAAGAGGAACACAGACACAGAGTCACAGCGACAGAGACAGAGACAGAGACAGAGACAGAGACAGAGGCAGAGACAGAGACAGAGACAGAGACAGAGACAGAGACAGAGACAGAGACAGAGACAGAGACAGAGACAGAGACAGAGACAGAGACAGAGACAGAGACAGAGACAGAGACAGAGACAGAGACAGAGACAGAGACAGAGACAGAGACAGAGACAGAGACAGAGACACAGAGACGGAGACACAGGGACAGAGACACAGAGAAAGAGAAACAGAGACAGAGACACAGAGACAGAGACACAGAGACAGAGACACAGGGGCAGAGACACCGAGACAGAGACACAGAGACAGAGGCACAGAGACAGAGACACAGAGACAGAGACACAGAGACAGATACACAGAGAAAGAGGCACGGAGACAGAGACACACGGACAGAGGCATAGACACAGAGACAGGGACACAGAGACAGAGACACAGAGAGAGAGAGACAGAGACAGAGAGACAGAGACACAGAGACAGAGACACGGAGGCAGAGACACAGAGACAGGGAGACAGAGACAGAGGCATAGAAACAGAGGCAGAGGCACAGAGACAGAGACACATAGACCGAGACACAGAGACCTATTCACGGAGAAGGAGACACAGGGACGGAGACGCAGAGACAGGGCAAAGTGAGAGGGACAGAGACACAGAGACGGAGACACAGGGACAGAGACACAGAGATAGAGACACAGAGTCATGGACATAGAGACAGAGACACCGATACAGAGACACAGAGGCAGAGACACGGAGACCGACACACAGAGACGGAGACACAGGTACAGAGACACACGGACAGAGGCATAGACACAGAGCCAGGGACACAGAGACAGAGACACAGAGAGAGAGAGACAGAGACAGAGAGACAGAGACACAGAGACAGAGACACGGAGGCAGAGACACAGAGACAGGGAGACAGAGACAGAGGCATAGACACAGAGGCAGAGGCACAGAGACAGAGACACATAGACCGAGACACAGAGACCAATTCACGGAGACGGTGACACAGGGACAGAGACGCAGAGACAGGGACAAAGTGAGAGAGACAGAGAGACAGAGACAGAGACACAGAGACAGAGACACAGAGACAGATATTCAGACACAGTGACGCACAGACAGAGTCAGAGGGACAGAGATACAGAGACGGAGACACAGGGCCAGAGACACAGAGACAGAAACACAGAGACAGATTCACAGAGACAGAGACACAGAGACAGAGACATAGGGACGGAGACAGGGACACGGTGACACAGACACAGAGACAGAGACACACAGACAGTGACACAGAGACGGAGACACAGAGACAGAGACAGAGACAGAGACACAGAGACACAGACAGAGACACAGAGACAGAGACACAGAGACAGAGATTCAGACACAGTGACACATAGACAGAGTCAGAGGGACAGTGACACAGAGACGGAGACACAGGGACAGCGACGCAGAGACAGGGACACAGAGACAGAGATTCAGAGACAGTGACACAGAGACAGAGTCAGAGGGACAGAGACACAGAGAGAGAGACTCAGAGACAGAGACACAGAGACAGAGATTCAGACACAGTGACACAGAGACAGAGTCAGAGGGACAGTGAAGCAGAGACGTCGATACAGGGACAGAGACACACAGACAGAGACACAGAGAAAGAGAAACAGAGACAGAGGCAGAGACATAGAGACAGAGACACATAGAGAGAAACACAGAGACGTCGATACAGGGACAGAGACACACGACAGAGACACAGAGAAAGAGAAACAGAGACAGAGACACAGAGACAGAGACACAGAGACAGAGACACAGAGACAGAGACACAGAGACAGAGACACAGAGACAGAGACACAGAGACAGATACACAGAGACAGAGGCACGGAGACAGAGACACACGGACAGAGGCATAGACACAGAGACAGGGACACAGAGACAGAGACACAGAGAGAGAGAGACAGAGACAGAGAGACAGAGACACAGAGACAGAGACAGAGACACAGAGACAGATACACAGAGACAGAGGCACGGAGACAGAGACACAGAGACAGAGACACAGAGACAGAGACACAGAGACAGAGACACAGAGACAGAGACACAGAGACAGAGACACAGAGACAGAGACACAGAGACAGAGACATAAAGACAGAAACACAAAGACAGAGACACAGAGACAGAGACACCGGGACAGAGACACAGGGACAGGGACACAGAGAAAGAGAAACAGAGACAGGGACAGAGACATAGAGACAGAGACACAGAAACAGAGATACAGAGACGGAGAATCTGGGACAGACACACAGAGACAGTGACTCAGAGGCAGCGAGACAGAGACGGAGACACAGAGACATAGACACAGAGTCAGATAACGGAGATAGAGACACAGAGAGAGAGACACAGAGAGAGAGAAGCAGAGACGGAGACACAGAGACAGAGACACAAAGACAGGGAAACAGAGACAGAGACACACACACAGAGACGGAGACACACACACAGAGATAGAGACAGAGACACAGAGACAGAGACACAGGGACAGAGACACAGAGACAGAGACAGAGACACAGAAACAGAGACACAGGGACAGGGACACAGAGACAGAGACAGGGACAGAGACATAGAGACAGAGACACAGAAACAGAGACACAGAGACGGAGAATCTGGGACAGAGACACAGAGACAGTGACTCAGAGGCAGCGAGACAGAGACAGAGACACAGAGACAGAGACACAGAGTCAGAGACAGAGACACAGAGAAAGAGTCAGAGAGACAGAGATACAGAGACGGAGACACAGGGCCAGAGACAGAGAGGCAGAAACACAGAGACAGAGTCTCACAGACAGAGATACAGAGACAGAGACACAGAGACAGAGACACAGAGACAGAGACACAGAGACAGAGACACAGAGACAGAGACACAGAGACAGAGACACAGAGACAGAGACAGAGAGACAGAGACACAGAGACAGAGACACAGAGACAGAGACACAGAGACAGAGACACAGAGACAGAGACAGAGACACAGACAGAGACACACAGAGACAGAGACACAGGGACAGAGACACTGAGTCATAGACACAGAGACAGAAACACAGAGACAGAGACACAGAGACAGAGACACAGAGACAGAGACACAGAGACAGAGACACACAGACAGAGACACAGAGACAGAGACACAGAGACAGAGACACAGAGACAGAGACACAGAGACAGAGACACACAGACAGAGACGCAGAGACAGAGACACAGAGACAGAGACATAAAGACAGAAACACAGAGACAGAGACACAGAGACAGAGTCGCAGGGACAGAGACACAGAGACAGAGACACAGAGAAAGAGAAACAGAGACAGGGACAGAGACAGAGACACAGAGACACAGACACAGAGAAAGAGTCAGAGAGACAGAGATACAGAGACGGAGACACAGGGACAGAGACAGAGAGGCAGAAACACAGAGACAGAGTCACACAGACAGAGATACAGAGACAGAGACACAGAGACAGAGACACAGAGACAGAGACACAGAGACAGAGACACAGAGACAGAGACACAGAGACAGAGACACAGAGACAGAGACACAGAGACAGAGACACAGAGACATCGACACAGAGACAGAGACACAGAGGCAGAGACATAGACACAGAGACAGAGACAGAGACACAGAGACACAGAGACAGAGACACAGAGACAGAGACACAGAGACAGAGACACAGAGACAGAGACACAGAGACAGAGACACAGAGACAGAGACACACAGACAGAGACACAGAGACAGAGACGCAGAGACAGAGACATAAAGACAGAAACACAGAGACAGAGACACAGACACAGAGACAGAGACCCGGAGACGGAGACACAGAGACAGAGACATAGACAGAGAGACACAGAGACGGAGACGCAGGCACAGAGACAGAGACACAGAGAACGAGTAACAGAGACAGGGATACAGAGACAGAGACACAGAGACGGAGATACAGAGACAGAGACACAGAGACACAGAGACGGAGACGCAGAGATACAGAGACAGAGACACAGAGACGGAGATAAAGAGATTCAGACACAGAGAAAGAGACACAGAGACGGTGACACAGAGAGAGAGAGACAGATTCACAGAGGCGGAGACACAGGGACAGAGACACTGAGACAGAGACACAGAGACGGATAACGGAGACAAAGACGCAGAAACGGAGACACAGGGACAGAGACACGGAGACAGGACCACAGAGACAAAGTCACACAGACAGAGTTACAGAGACAGAGACACAGAGACAGAGACACAGAGCCGGAGACACAGAGAGAGAGAGACAGAGACACAGAGACTGAGACACAGGGACAGAGACACAGAGACAGATACACAGAGACAGAGACAGAGACACAGAGACAGAGACACAGAGACAGAGACACAGAGACAGAGACACAGAGACAGAGACACAGAGACAGAGACACAGAGACAGAGACACAGAGACAGAGACACAGAGACAGAGACACAGAGACAGAGACACAGAGACAGAGACACAGAGACAGAGACACAGAGACAGAGACACAGAGACAGAGACACAGAGAGAGAGACACAGAGACAGAGACAAAGAGACAGAGACACAGAGACAGAGACACAGAGACAGAGACAGAGACACAGAGACAGAGACAGAGACACAGAGACAGAGACACAGAGACAGAGACACAGAGGCAGAGACATAGACGCAGAGACAGAGACAGAGACACAGAGACACAGAGACAGAGACACAGAGACAGAGACACAGAGACAGAGACACAGAGGCAGAGACATAGACGCAGAGACAGAGACAGAGACACAGAGACACAGAGACACAGAGACAGAGACACAGAGACAGAGACACAGAGACAGAGACATAAAGACAGAAACACAAAGACAGAGACACAGAGACAGAGACACCGGGACAGAGACACAGAGACAGGGACACAGAGAAAGAGAAACAGAGACAGGGACAGAGACATAGAGACAGAGACACAGAAACAGAGATACAGAGACGGAGAATCTGGGACAGAGACACAGAGACAGTGACTCAGAGGCAGCGAGACAGAGACGGAGACACAGAGACATAGACACAGAGTCAGATAACGGAGATAGAGACACAGAGAGAGAGACACAGAGACAGAGACACAGTGACAGAGACACAGAGACACAGAGACAGAGACACAGAGACAGAGACACAATGACAGCGATTCAGTGACAGAGACACAATGACAGCGATTCAGTGACAGAGACACAGAGACAGTGACACAGAGACAGAGACACAGAGAACGAGTAACAGAGACAGAGACAGAGACAGAGACACAGTGACGGCGACACAGGGACAAAGACACAGAGACAGGACCACAGAGGCAGAGTCACAGAGACCAAGATACAGAGACAGAGACACAGAGACAGAGACGCAGAGACGGAGATACAGAGACACCGACACAGAGAGAGGGACACAGAGACGGAGACACAGAGAGAGAGAGACAGAGACACAGAGACGGAGACACAGGAACAGAGACACAGAGACAGAGACACAGAGACAGAGACACAGAGACAGTAACACAGAGACAGAGTCAGAGAGACAGAGATACAGAGACGGAGACACAGGGACAGAGACAGAGAGATAGAAACACAGAGAGAGAGACACAGAGACGGAGACACAGAGAGAGAGACACGGCGAGGGAGACACAGAGACAGAGACACAGAGACAGAGACACAGACACAGAGACAGAGACCCGGAGACGGAGACACAGAGACAGAGACACAGACAGAGAGACACAGAGACGGAGACGCAGGGACAGAGACAGAGAGACAGAGAACGAGTAACAGAGACAGGGATACAGAGACAGAGACACAGAGACGGAGATACAGAGACAGAGACACAGAGACACAGAGACGGAGACGCAGAGATACAGAGACAGAGACACAGAGACGGAGATAAAGAGATTCAGACACAGAGAAAGAGACACAGAGACGGTGACACAGAGGGAGAGAGACAGATTCACAGAGGCGGAGACACAGGGACAGAGACACTGAGACAGAGACACAGAGACGGATAACGGAGACAGAGACGCAGAAACGGAGACACAGGGACAGAGACAGAGAGACCGAGACACAGAGACGGATAACGGAGACAGAGACACACAGACAGAGACACAGAGACAGAGACACAGAGACAGAGACACAGAGACAGAGACACAGAGACAGACACACAGAGACAGAGACACAGAGACAGAGACACAGAGACAGAGACACAGAGACAGAGACACAGAGACACAGATACAGAGACACAGAGACAGAGACACAGAGGCAGAGACATAGACACAGACACAGAGACAGAGACACAGAGTCAGAGACAGAGACACAGACACAGACACACAGAGACAGAGACACAGAGAGAGAGACAGAGACACAGGGACAGAGACACAGAGACAGAGACACAGAGACAGAGACACAGAGGCAGAGACAGAGACACAGAGACAGAGACACAGAGAAAGAGTCACAGAGACAGAGATACAGAGACGGAGACACCGGGACAGAGACAGAGAGGCAGAAACACAGACACACAGAGACAGAGACACAGGGACAGAGACACTGAGTCATAGACACAGAGACAGAAACACAGAGACAGAGACACAGAGACAGAGACACAGAGACAGAGACACATAGACAGAGACACACAGACAGAGACACAGAGACAGAGACACAGAGACAGAGACATAAAGACAGAAACACAGAGACAGAGACACAGAGTCAGAGACAGAGACACAGAGACAGAGACACAGAGACAGAGACACAGAGACAGAGACACAGAGACAGAGACAAAGGGACAGAAACACTGAGTAATATACACAGAGACAGAAATACAGAGACAGAGACACAGAGACAAAGACACAGAGACAGAGACACAGAGACAGAGACACAGAGACAGAGACACAGAGACAGAGACACAGAGACAGAGACACAGAGACAGAGACACAGAGACAGAGACACACAGACAGAGAACCAGAGACAGAGACATAAAGACAGAAACACAGAGGCAGAGACACAGAAACAGAGACACAGAGACAGAGACACAGAGACAGAGACACAGAGACGGAGACACAGGGACAGAGACGCAGAGACAGAGACACAGAGACAGAGACACAGAGACAGAGACACAGAGACATCGACACAGAGACAGAGACACAGAGGCAGAGACATAGACACAGAGACAGAGACAGAGACACAGAGACACAGAGACACAGAGACAGAGACACAGAGACAGAGACACAGAGACAGAGACACAGAGACAGAGAAACAGAGACAGAGACACAGAGACAGAGACACAGGGACAGAGACACAGAGACAGAGACACAGAGACAGAGACACAGAGAAGGAGAAACAGTGACAGGGACAGAGACATAGAGACAGAGACACAGAAACAGAGACACAGAGACAGAGACACAGAGACAGAGACACAGAGACAGAGACACAGAGACAGAGACACAGAGACAGAGACACAGAGGCAGAGACATAGACACAGAGACAGAGACAGAGATACAGAGACGGAAACACAGGGACAGAGACAGAGAGGCAGAAACACAGAAACAGAGACACAGAGGCAGATACAGAGAGACACAGAGACAGAGACACAGAGACAGAGACACAGAGAGAGAGACACAGAGGCAGAGACACAGATACAGAGACACAGAGACAGAGACACAGAGACTGAGACACAGAGACACAGGGACAGAAACACAGAAACAGAGACACAGAGACAGAGACACAGAGACAGAGACACAGAGACAGGGACACAGAGACAGAGACACAGAGGAAAGAGACACAGAGGCAGAGACACAGAGACAGAGACACAGAGACAGAGACACAGAGACAGAGACACAGAAACAGAGACACAGAGACAGAGGCGCAGAGACAGAGACACAGAGACAGAGACACAATGACAGAGACTCAGTGAAAGAGACACAGAGACTGGGACACAGAGAAAGAGAAACAGAGACAGAGACAGAGACACAAAAACAGAGACACATAGACGGAGACTCTGGGACAGAGACACAGGGACAGAGACTCAGAGTCAGGGGTACAGAGGCAGAGACAGAGACAGAGACAGAGACACAGAGACATAGACACAGAGTCAGATAATGGAGATAGAGACACAGAGAGAGAGACACAGAAACGGAGACACAGGGACAGAGACGCAGTGACAGAGACACAGAGATAGGGACACAGAGGCAGAGACAGACACACAGAGAGAGAGACACACACGCAGAGACAGAGACAGAGACACAGAGACGGAGACACAGGGACACAGACACGGAGACAGGACCACAGAGACAGAGTCACACAGACAGAGATACAGAGACAGAGACACAGAGACAGAGACACAGAGACAGAGACACAGAGACAGAGACACAGAGACAGAGACACAGAGACAGAGACACAGAGACAGAGACACAGAGACAGAGACACAGAGACAGAGACACAGAGTCAGAGACAGAGACACAGTCACAGACACACAGAGACAGAGACACAGGGACAGAGACACTGAGTCATAGACACAGAGACAGAAATACAGAGACGGAGACACGGAGACAGAAACACAGAGACAGAGACACAGAGACAGAGACACAGAGACAGAGACACAGAGACAGAGACACAGAGACAGAGACACAGAGACAGAGACACAGAGACAGAGACACAGAGACAGACACACAGAGACGGAGACACAGAGAGAGAGACAGAGACACAGAGACTGAGACACAGGGACAGAGACACAGAGACAGAGACACAGAGACAGAGACACAGAGGCAGAGACAGAGACACAGAGACAGAGACACAGAGAAAGAGTCACAGAGACAGAGATACAGAGACGGAGACAACGGGACAGAGACAGAGAGGCAGAAACACAGACACACAGAGACAGAGACACAGGGACAGAGACACTGAGTCATAGACACAGAGACAGAAACACAGAGACAGAGACACAGAGACAGAGACACATAGACAGAGACACACAGACAGAGACACAGAGACAGAGACACAGAGACAGAGACACAGAGACAGAGACATAAAGACAGAAACACAGAGACAGAGACACAGAGACAGAGACACAGGGACAGAGACACAGAGACAGAGACACAGAGAACGAGAAACAGAGACAGGGACAGAGACATAGAGACAGAGACACAGAAACAGAGACACAGAGACGGAGAATCTGGGACAGAGACACAGAGACAGTGACTCAGAGGCAGCGAGACAGAGACAGAGACACAGAGACATAGACACAGAGTCAGATAACGGAGATAGAGACACAGAGAGAGAGACACAGAGAGAGAGAAACAGAGACGGAGACACAGAAACAGAGACACAAAGACAGGGAAACAGAGACAGAGACACACACACAGAGACAGAGACACACAGACGGAGACAATGGGACACATACACGGAGACAGAACCACAGAGACAGAGTCACACAGACAGAGATACAGAGACAAAGACACAGAGACAGAGACACAGAGACGGAGACACAGTGAGAGAGAGACAGAGACACAGAGACTGAGACACAGGGACAGAGACACAGAGACAGAGACACAGAGACAGAGACACAGAGTCAGAGACAGAGACACAGAGACAGAGACACAGAGAAAGAGTCAGAGAGACAGAGATACAGAGACGGAGACACAGGGACAGAGACAGAGAGGCAGAAACACAGAGACAGAGACACAGAGGCAGAGACACAGAGACAGAGACACAGAGTCAGAGACAGAGACACAGAGACAGAGACACAGAGACGGAGACAAAGGGACAGAAACACTGAGTAATAGACACAGAGACAGAAATACAGAGACAGAGACACAGAGACAAAGACACAGAGACAGAGACACAGAGACAAAGACACAGAGACAGAGACACACAGACAGAGACACAGAGACAGAGACACAGAGACAGAGACACAGAGACAGACACACAGAGACAGAGACACAGAGACAGAGACACAGAGACAGAGACACAGAGACAGAGACAGAGACACAGACACAGACACACAGAGACAGAGACACAGGGACAGAGACACTGAGTCATAGACACAGAGACAGAAACACAGAGACAGAGACACAGAGACAGAGACACAGAGACAGAGACACAGAGACAGAGACACAGAGACAGAGACACAGAGGCAGAGACACAGAGACAGAGACACAGAGTCAGAGACAGAGACACAGAGACAGAGACACAGAGACAGAGACACAGAGTCAGAGACAGAGACACAGAGAAAGAGTCAGAGAGACAGAGATACAGAGACGGAGACACAGGGCCAGAGACAGAGAGGCAGAAACACAGAGACAGAGTCTCACAGACAGAGATACAGAGACAGAGACACAGAGACAGAGACACAGAGACAGAGACACAGAGACAGAGACACAGAGACAGAGACACAGAGACAGAGACACAGAGACAGAGACACAGAGACAGAGACACAGAGACAGAGACACAGAGACAGAGACACAGAGACAGAGACACAGAGACAGAGACACAGAGACAGAGACACAGAGACAGAGACACAGAGACAGAGACAGAGACACAGACACAGACACACAGAGACAGAGACACAGGGACAGAGACACTGAGTCATAGACACAGAGACAGAAGCACAGAGACAGAGACACAGAGACAGAGACACAGTGACAGAGACACAGAGACAGAGACACACAGACAGAGTCACAGAGACAGAGACACAGAGACAGAGACACAGAGACAGAGACACAGAGACAGAGACACACAGACAGAGACGCAGAGACAGAGACACAGAGACAGAGACATAAAGACAGAAACACAGAGACAGAGACACAGAGACAGAGTCGCAGGGACAGAGACACAGAGACAGAGACACAGAGAAAGAGAAACAGAGACAGGGACAGAGACATAGAGACAGAGACACAGAAACAGAGACACAGGGACGGAGACTCTGGGACAGAGACACAGAGACAGTGACTCAGAGGCAGCGAGACAGAGACAGAGACACAGAGACGTAGACACAGAGTGAGATAACGGGGATAGAGACAAAGAGAGAGAGACACAGAGAGATAGACACAGAGACGGAGACACAGAGACAGAGACACAAAGACAGGGAAACAGAGACAGAGTCACACACACAGAGATAGAGACAGAGACACACAGACGGAGACACAGGGACACAGACACGGAGACAGGACCACAGAGACAAAGTCACACAGACAGAGTTACAGAGACAGAGACACAGAGACAGAGACACAGAGCCGGAGACACAGAGAGAGAGAGACAGAGACACAGAGACTGAGACACAGGGACAGAGACACAGAGACAGATACACAGAGACAGAGACAGAGACACAGAGACAGAGACACAGAGACAGAGACACAGAGACAGAGACACAGAGACAGAGACACAGAGACAGAGACACAGAGACAGAGACACAGAGACAGAGACACAGAGACAGAGACACAGAGACAGAGACACAGAGACAGAGACACAGAGACAGAGACACAGAGACAGAGACACAGAGACAGAGACACAGAGACAGAGACACAGAGACAGAGACACAGAGACAGAGACACAGAGACAGAGACACAGAGACAGAGACACAGAGACAGAGACACAGAGACAGAGACACAGAGACAGAGACACAGAGACACAGGGACAGAAACACAGAAACAGAGACACAGAGACAGAGACACAGAGACAGAGACACAGAGACAGAGACACAGAGACAGAGACACAGAGACAGAGACACAGAGACAGAGACACAGAGACAGAGACACAGAGACAGAGACACAGAGACAGAGCCACAGAGACACAGAGACAGAGACACAGAGACACAGGGACAGAAACACAGAAACAGAGACACAGAGACAGAGACACAGAGACAGAGACACAGAGACAGAGACACAGAGACAGGGACACAGAGACAGAGACACAGAGGAAAGAGACACAGAGGCAGAGACACAGATACAGAGACACAGAGACAGAGACACAGAAACAGAGACACAGAGACAGAGGCGCAGAGACAGAGACACAATGACAGAGACTCAGTGAAAGAGACACAGAGACTGGGACACAGAGAAAGAGAAACAGAGACAGAGACAGGGACACAGAAACAGAGACACATAGACGGAGACTCTGGGACAGAGACACAGGGACAGAGACTCAGAGGCAGCGGTACAGAGACAGAGACAGAGACAGAGACAGAGACACAGAGACATAGACACAGAGTCAGATAATGGAGATAGAGACACAGAGAGAGAGACACAGAAACGGAGACACAGGGACAGAGACGCAGACACAGAGACACAGAGATAGGGACACAGAGGCAGAGACAGACACACAGAGAGAGAGACACACACACAGAGACAGAGACAGAGACACAGAGACGGAGACATAGGGACACAGACACGGAGACAGGACCACAGAGAAAGAGTCACACAGACAGAGATACAGAGACAGAGACACAGAGACAGAGACACAGAGACAGAGACACAGAGACAGAGACACAGAGACAGGGACACAGAGACAGAGACACAGAGACAGAGACACAGAGACAGAGACACAGAGACAGAGACACAGAGACAGAGACACAGAGACAGAGACACAGAGACAGAGACATAAAGACAGAAACACAAAGACAGAGACACAGAGACAGAGACACCGGGACAGAGACACAGGGACAGGGACACAGAGAAAGAGAAACAGAGACAGGGACAGAGACATAGAGACAGAGACACAGAAACAGAGATACAGAGACGGAGAATCTGGGACAGACACACAGAGACAGTGACTCAGAGGCAGCGAGACAGAGACGGAGACACAGAGACATAGACACAGAGTCAGATAACGGAGATAGAGACACAGAGAGAGAGACACAGAGAGAGAGAAGCAGAGACGGAGACACAGAGACAGAGACACAAAGACAGGGAAACAGAGACAGAGACACACACACAGAGACGGAGACACACACACAGAGATAGAGACAGAGACACAGAGACAGAGACACAGGGACAGAGACACAGAGACAGAGACAGAGACACAGAAACAGAGACACAGGGACAGGGACACAGAGACAGAGACAGGGACAGAGACATAGAGACAGAGACACAGAAACAGAGACACAGAGACGGAGAATCTGGGACAGAGACACAGAGACAGTGACTCAGAGGCAGCGAGACAGAGACAGAGACACAGAGACAGAGACACAGAGTCAGAGACAGAGACACAGAGAAAGAGTCAGAGAGACAGAGATACAGAGACGGAGACACAGGGCCAGAGACAGAGAGGCAGAAACACAGAGACAGAGTCTCACAGACAGAGATACAGAGACAGAGACACAGAGACAGAGACACAGAGACAGAGACACAGAGACAGAGACACAGAGACAGAGACACAGAGACAGAGACACAGAGACAGAGACAGAGAGACAGAGACACAGAGACAGAGACACAGAGACAGAGACACAGAGACAGAGACAGAGACACAGACAGAGACACACAGAGACAGAGACACAGGGACAGAGACACTGAGTCATAGACACAGAGACAGAAACACAGAGACAGAGACACAGAGACAGAGACACAGAGACAGAGACACAGAGACAGAGACACACAGACAGAGACACAGAGACAGAGACACAGAGACAGAGACACAGAGACAGAGACACAGAGACAGAGACACACAGACAGAGACGCAGAGACAGAGACACAGAGACAGAGACATAAAGACAGAAACACAGAGACAGAGACACAGAGACAGAGTCGCAGGGACAGAGACACAGAGACAGAGACACAGAGAAAGAGAAACAGAGACAGGGACAGAGACAGAGACACAGAGACACAGACACAGAGAAAGAGTCAGAGAGACAGAGATACAGAGACGGAGACACAGGGACAGAGACAGAGAGGCAGCAACACAGAGACAGAGTCACACAGACAGAGATACAGAGACAGAGACACAGAGACAGAGACACAGAGACAGAGACACAGAGACAGAGACACAGAGACAGAGACACAGAGACAGAGACACAGAGACAGAGACACAGATACAGAGACACAGAGACATCGACACAGAGACAGAGACACAGAGGCAGAGACATAGACACAGAGACAGAGACAGAGACACAGAGACACAGAGACAGAGACACAGAGACAGAGACACAGAGACAGAGACACAGAGACAGAGACACAGAGACAGAGACACAGAGACAGAGACACACAGACAGAGACACAGAGACAGAGACGCAGAGACAGAGACATAAAGACAGAAACACAGAGACAGAGACACAGACACAGAGACAGAGACCCGGAGACGGAGACACAGAGACAGAGACACAGACAGAGAGACACAGAGACGGAGACGCAGGCACAGAGACAGAGACACAGAGAACGAGTAACAGAGACAGGGATACAGAGACAGAGACACAGAGACAAAGACACAGAGACAGAGACACAGAGACAAAGACACAGAGACAGAGACACACAGACAGAGACACAGAGACAGAGACACAGAGACAGAGACACAGAGACAGACACACAGAGACAGAGACACAGAGACAGAGACACAGAGACAGAGACACAGAGACAGAGACAGAGACACAGACACAGACACACAGAGACAGAGACACAGGGACAGAGACACTGAGTCATAGACACAGAGACAGAAACACAGAGACAGAGACACAGAGACAGAGACACAGAGACAGAGACACAGAGACAGAGACACAGAGGCAGAGACACAGAGACAGAGACACAGAGTCAGAGACAGAGACACAGAGACAGAGACACAGAGACAGAGACACAGAGTCAGAGACAGAGACACAGAGAAAGAGTCAGAGAGACAGAGATACAGAGACGGAGACACAGGGCCAGAGACAGAGAGGCAGAAACACAGAGACAGAGTCTCACAGACAGAGATACAGAGACAGAGACACAGAGACAGAGACACAGAGACAGAGACACAGAGACAGAGACACAGAGACAGAGACACAGAGACAGAGACACAGAGACAGAGACACAGAGACAGAGACACTGAGACAGAGACACAGAGACAGAGACACAGAGACAGAGACACAGAGACAGAGACACAGAGACAGAGACACAGAGACAGAGACACAGAGACAGAGACACAGAGACAGAGACACAGAGACAGAGACACAGAGACAGAGACACAGAGACAGAGACACAGAGACAGAGACACAGAGACAGAGACAGAGACACAGACACAGACACACAGAGACAGAGACACAGGGACAGAGACACTGAGTCATAGACACAGAGACAGAAACACAGAGACAGAGACACAGAGACAGAGACACAGTGACAGAGACACAGAGACAGAGACACACAGACAGAGACACAGAGACAGAGACACAGAGACAGAGACACAGAGACAGAGACACACAGACAGAGACGCAGAGACAGAGACACAGAGACAGAGACATAAAGACAGAAACACAGAGACAGAGACACAGAGACAGAGTCGCAGGGACAGAGACACAGAGACAGAGACACAGAGAAAGAGAAACAGAGACAGGGACAGAGACATAGAGACAGAGACACAGAAACAGAGACACAGGGACGGAGACTCTGGGACAGAGACACAGAGACAGTGACTCAGAGGCAGCGAGACAGAGACAGAGACACAGAGACGTAGACACAGAGTGAGATAACGGGGATAGAGACAAAGAGAGAGAGACACAGAGAGATAGACACAGAGACGGAGACACAGAGACAGAGACACAAAGACAGGGAAACAGAGACAGAGTCACACACACAGAGATAGAGACAGAGACACACAGACGGAGACACAGGGACACAGACACGGAGACAGGACCACAGAGACAAAGTCACACAGACAGAGTTACAGAGACAGAGACACAGAGACAGAGACACAGAGCCGGAGACACAGAGAGAGAGAGACAGAGACACAGAGACTGAGACACAGGGACAGAGACACAGAGACAGATACACAGAGACAGAGACAGAGACACAGAGACAGAGACACAGAGACAGAGACACAGAGACAGAGACACAGAGACAGAGACACAGAGACAGAGACACAGAGACAGAGACACAGAGACAGAGACACAGAGACAGAGACACAGAGACAGAGACACAGAGACAGAGACACAGAGACAGAGACACAGAGACAGAGACACAGAGACAGAGACACAGAGACAGAGACACAGAGACAGAGACACAGAGACAGAGACACAGAGACAGAGACACAGAGACAGAGACACAGAGACAGAGACACAGAGACAGAGACACAGAGACAGAGACACAGAGACAGAGACACAGAGACAGAGACACAGAGACAGAGACACAGAGACAGAGACACAGAGACAGAGACACAGAGACAGAGACACAGAGACAGAGACACAGAGACAGAGACACAGGGACAGAAACACAGAAACAGAGACACAGAGACAGAGACACAGAGACAGAGACACAGAGACAGAGACACAGAGACAGAGACACAGAGACAGAGACACAGAGACAGAGACACAGAGACAGAGACACAGAGACAGAGACACAGAGACAGAGACACAGAGACAGAGCCACAGAGACACAGAGACAGAGACACAGAGACACAGGGACAGAAACACAGAAACAGAGACACAGAGACAGAGACACAGAGACAGAGACACAGAGACAGAGACACAGAGACAGGGACACAGAGACAGAGACACAGAGGAAAGAGACACAGAGGCAGAGACACAGATACAGAGACACAGAGACAGAGACACAGAAACAGAGACACAGAGACAGAGGCGCAGAGACAGAGACACAATGACAGAGACTCAGTGAAAGAGACACAGAGACTGGGACACAGAGAAAGAGAAACAGAGACAGAGACAGGGACACAGAAACAGAGACACATAGACGGAGACTCTGGGACAGAGACACAGGGACAGAGACTCAGAGGCAGCGGTACAGAGACAGAGACAGAGACAGAGACAGAGACACAGAGACATAGACACAGAGTCAGATAATGGAGATAGAGACACAGAGAGAGAGACACAGAAACGGAGACACAGGGACAGAGACGCAGACACAGAGACACAGAGATAGGGACACAGAGGCAGAGACAGACACACAGAGAGAGAGACACACACACAGAGACAGAGACAGAGACACAGAGACGGAGACATAGGGACACAGACACGGAGACAGGACCACAGAGAAAGAGTCACACAGACAGAGATACAGAGACAGAGACACAGAGACAGAGACACAGAGACAGAGACACAGAGACAGAGACACAGAGACAGAGACACAGAGTCAGAGACAGAGACACAGAGAAAGAGTCAGAGAGACAGAGATACAGAGACGGAGACACAGGGCCAGAGACAGAGAGGCAGAAACACAGAGACAGAGTCTCACAGACAGAGATACAGAGACAGAGACACAGAGACAGAGACACAGAGACAGAGACACAGAGACAGAGACACAGAGACAGAGACACAGAGACACAGAGACTGAGACACAGGGACAGAGACACAGAGACAGAGACACAGAGACAGAGACACAGAGTCAGAGACAGAGACACAGAGACAGAGACACAGAGAAAGAGTCAGAGAGACAGAGATACAGAGACGGAGACACAGGGACAGAGACAGAGAGGCAGAAACACAGAGACAGAGACACAGAGGCAGAGACACAGAGACAGAGACACAGAGTCAGAGACAGAGACACAGAGACAGAGACACAGAGACGGAGACAAAGGGACAGAAACACTGAGTAATAGACACAGAGACAGAAATACAGAGACAGAGACACAGAGACAAAGACACAGAGACAGAGACACAGAGACAAAGACACAGAGACAGAGACACACAGACAGAGACACAGAGACAGAGACACAGAGACAGAGACACAGAGACAGACACACAGAGACAGAGACACAGAGACAGAGACACAGAGACAGAGACACAGAGACAGAGACAGAGACACAGACACAGACACACAGAGACAGAGACACAGGGACAGAGACACTGAGTCATAGACACAGAGACAGAAACACAGAGACAGAGACACAGAGACAGAGACACAGAGACAGAGACACAGAGACAGAGACACAGAGACAGAGACACAGAGGCAGAGACACAGAGACAGAGACACAGAGTCAGAGACAGAGACACAGAGACAGAGACACAGAGACAGAGACACAGAGTCAGAGACAGAGACACAGAGAAAGAGTCAGAGAGACAGAGATACAGAGACGGAGACACAGGGCCAGAGACAGAGAGGCAGAAACACAGAGACAGAGTCTCACAGACAGAGATACAGAGACAGAGACACAGAGACAGAGACACAGAGACAGAGACACAGAGACAGAGACACAGAGACAGAGACACAGAGACAGAGACACAGAGACAGAGACACAGAGACAGAGACACAGAGACAGAGACACAGAGACAGAGACACAGAGACAGAGACACAGAGACAGAGACACAGAGACAGAGACACAGAGACAGAGACAGAGACACAGACACAGACACACAGAGACAGAGACACAGGGACAGAGACACTGAGTCATAGACACAGAGACAGAAGCACAGAGACAGAGACACAGAGACAGAGACACAGTGACAGAGACACAGAGACAGAGACACACAGACAGAGACACAGAGACAGAGACACAGAGACAGAGACACAGAGACAGAGACACAGAGACAGAGACACACAGACAGAGACGCAGAGACAGAGACACAGAGACAGAGACATAAAGACAGAAACACAGAGACAGAGACACAGAGACAGAGTCGCAGGGACAGAGACACAGAGACAGAGACACAGAGACAGAGACACAGAGACAGAGACACAGAGACAGGGACACAGAGACAGAGACACAGAGGAAAGAGACACAGAGGCAGAGACACAGAGACAGAGACACAGAGACAGAGACACAGAGACAGAGACACAGAAACAGAGACACAGAGACAGAGGCGCAGAGACAGAGACACAGAGACAGAGACACAATGACAGAGACTCAGTGAAAGAGACACAGAGACTGGGACACAGAGAAAGAGAAACAGAGACAGAGACAGAGACACAAAAACAGAGACACATAGACGGAGACTCTGGGACAGAGACACAGGGACAGAGACTCAGAGTCAGGGGTACAGAGGCAGAGACAGAGACAGAGACAGAGACACAGAGACATAGACACAGAGTCAGATAATGGAGATAGAGACACAGAGAGAGAGACACAGAAACGGAGACACAGGGACAGAGACGCAGTGACAGAGACACAGAGATAGGGACACAGAGGCAGAGACAGACACACAGAGAGAGAGACACACACGCAGAGACAGAGACAGAGACACAGAGACGGAGACACAGGGACACAGACACGGAGACAGGACCACAGAGACAGAGTCACACAGACAGAGATACAGAGACAGAGACACAGAGACAGAGACACAGAGACAGAGACACAGAGACAGAGACACAGAGACAGAGACACAGAGACAGAGACACAGAGACAGAGACACAGAGACAGAGACACAGAGACAGAGACACAGAGTCAGAGACAGAGACACAGTCACAGACACACAGAGACAGAGACACAGGGACAGAGACACTGAGTCATAGACACAGAGACAGAAATACAGAGACGGAGACACGGAGACAGAAACACAGAGACAGAGACACAGAGACAGAGACACAGAGACAGAGACACAGAGACAGAGACACAGAGACAGAGACACAGAGACAGACACACAGAGACGGAGACACAGAGAGAGAGACAGAGACACAGAGACTGAGACACAGGGACAGAGACACAGAGACAGAGACACAGAGACAGAGACACAGAGGCAGAGACAGAGACACAGAGACAGAGACACAGAGAAAGAGTCACAGAGACAGAGATACAGAGACGGAGACAACGGGACAGAGACAGAGAGGCAGAAACACAGACACACAGAGACAGAGACACAGGGACAGAGACACTGAGTCATAGACACAGAGACAGAAACACAGAGACAGAGACACAGAGACAGAGACACATAGACAGAGACACACAGACAGAGACACAGAGACAGAGACACAGAGACAGAGACACAGAGACAGAGACATAAAGACAGAAACACAGAGACAGAGACACAGAGACAGAGACACAGGGACAGAGACACAGAGACAGAGACACAGAGAACGAGAAACAGAGACAGGGACAGAGACATAGAGACAGAGACACAGAAACAGAGACACAGAGACGGAGAATCTGGGACAGAGACACAGAGACAGTGACTCAGAGGCAGCGAGACAGAGACAGAGACACAGAGACATAGACACAGAGTCAGATAACGGAGATAGAGACACAGAGAGAGAGACACAGAGAGAGAGAAACAGAGACGGAGACACAGAAACAGAGACACAAAGACAGGGAAACAGAGACAGAGACACACACACAGAGACAGAGACACACAGACGGAGACAATGGGACACATACACGGAGACAGAACCACAGAGACAGAGTCACACAGACAGAGATACAGAGACAAAGACACAGAGACAGAGACACAGAGACGGAGACACAGTGAGAGAGAGACAGAGACACAGAGACTGAGACACAGGGACAGAGACACAGAGACAGAGACACAGAGACAGAGACACAGAGTCAGAGACAGAGACACAGAGACAGAGACACAGAGAAAGAGTCAGAGAGACAGAGATACAGAGACGGAGACACAGGGACAGAGACAGAGAGGCAGAAACACAGAGACAGAGACACAGAGGCAGAGACACAGAGACAGAGACACAGAGTCAGAGACAGAGACACAGAGACAGAGACACAGAGACGGAGACAAAGGGACAGAAACACTGAGTAATAGACACAGAGACAGAAATACAGAGACAGAGACACAGAGACAAAGACACAGAGACAGAGACACAGAGACAAAGACACAGAGACAGAGACACACAGACAGAGACACAGAGACAGAGACACAGAGACAGAGACACAGAGACAGACACACAGAGACAGAGACACAGAGACAGAGACACAGAGACAGAGACACAGAGACAGAGACAGAGACACAGACACAGACACACAGAGACAGAGACACAGGGACAGAGACACTGAGTCATAGACACAGAGACAGAAACACAGAGACAGAGACACAGAGACAGAGACACAGAGACAGAGACACAGAGACAGAGACACAGAGACAGAGACACAGAGGCAGAGACACAGAGACAGAGACACAGAGTCAGAGACAGAGACACAGAGACAGAGACACAGAGACAGAGACACAGAGTCAGAGACAGAGACACAGAGAAAGAGTCAGAGAGACAGAGATACAGAGACGGAGACACAGGGCCAGAGACAGAGAGGCAGAAACACAGAGACAGAGTCTCACAGACAGAGATACAGAGACAGAGACACAGAGACAGAGACACAGAGACAGAGACACAGAGACAGAGACACAGAGACAGAGACACAGAGACAGAGACACAGAGACAGAGACACAGAGACAGAGACACAGAGACAGAGACACAGAGACAGAGACACAGAGACAGAGACACAGAGACAGAGACACAGAGACAGAGACACAGAGACAGAGACACAGAGACAGAGACAGAGACACAGACACAGACACACAGAGACAGAGACACAGGGACAGAGACACTGAGTCATAGACACAGAGACAGAAGCACAGAGACAGAGACACAGAGACAGAGACACAGTGACAGAGACACAGAGACAGAGACACACAGACAGAGTCACAGAGACAGAGACACAGAGACAGAGACACAGAGACAGAGACACAGAGACAGAGACACACAGACAGAGACGCAGAGACAGAGACACAGAGACAGAGACATAAAGACAGAAACACAGAGACAGAGACACAGAGACAGAGTCGCAGGGACAGAGACACAGAGACAGAGACACAGAGAAAGAGAAACAGAGACAGGGACAGAGACATAGAGACAGAGACACAGAAACAGAGACACAGGGACGGAGACTCTGGGACAGAGACACAGAGACAGTGACTCAGAGGCAGCGAGACAGAGACAGAGACACAGAGACGTAGACACAGAGTGAGATAACGGGGATAGAGACAAAGAGAGAGAGACACAGAGAGATAGACACAGAGACGGAGACACAGAGACAGAGACACAAAGACAGGGAAACAGAGACAGAGTCACACACACAGAGATAGAGACAGAGACACACAGACGGAGACACAGGGACACAGACACGGAGACAGGACCACAGAGACAAAGTCACACAGACAGAGTTACAGAGACAGAGACACAGAGACAGAGACACAGAGCCGGAGACACAGAGAGAGAGAGACAGAGACACAGAGACTGAGACACAGGGACAGAGACACAGAGACAGATACACAGAGACAGAGACAGAGACACAGAGACAGAGACACAGAGACAGAGACACAGAGACAGAGACACAGAGACAGAGACACAGAGACAGAGACACAGAGACAGAGACACAGAGACAGAGACACAGAGACAGAGACACAGAGACAGAGACACAGAGACAGAGACACAGAGACAGAGACACAGAGACAGAGACACAGAGACAGAGACACAGAGACAGAGACACAGAGACAGAGACACAGAGACAGAGACACAGAGACAGAGACACAGAGACAGAGACACAGAGACAGAGACACAGAGACAGAGACACAGAGACAGAGACACAGAGACACAGGGACAGAAACACAGAAACAGAGACACAGAGACAGAGACACAGAGACAGAGACACAGAGACAGAGACACAGAGACAGAGACACAGAGACAGAGACACAGAGACAGAGACACAGAGACAGAGACACAGAGACAGAGACACAGAGACAGAGCCACAGAGACACAGAGACAGAGACACAGAGACACAGGGACAGAAACACAGAAACAGAGACACAGAGACAGAGACACAGAGACAGAGACACAGAGACAGAGACACAGAGACAGGGACACAGAGACAGAGACACAGAGGAAAGAGACACAGAGGCAGAGACACAGATACAGAGACACAGAGACAGAGACACAGAAACAGAGACACAGAGACAGAGGCGCAGAGACAGAGACACAATGACAGAGACTCAGTGAAAGAGACACAGAGACTGGGACACAGAGAAAGAGAAACAGAGACAGAGACAGGGACACAGAAACAGAGACACATAGACGGAGACTCTGGGACAGAGACACAGGGACAGAGACTCAGAGGCAGCGGTACAGAGACAGAGACAGAGACAGAGACAGAGACACAGAGACATAGACACAGAGTCAGATAATGGAGATAGAGACACAGAGAGAGAGACACAGAAACGGAGACACAGGGACAGAGACGCAGACACAGAGACACAGAGATAGGGACACAGAGGCAGAGACAGACACACAGAGAGAGAGACACACACACAGAGACAGAGACAGAGACACAGAGACGGAGACATAGGGACACAGACACGGAGACAGGACCACAGAGAAAGAGTCACACAGACAGAGATACAGAGACAGAGACACAGAGACAGAGACACAGAGACAGAGACACAGAGACAGAGACACAGAGACAGGGACACAGAGACAGAGACACAGAGACAGAGACACAGAGACAGAGACACAGAGACAGAGACACAGAGACAGAGACACAGAGACAGAGACACAGAGACAGAGACATAAAGACAGAAACACAAAGACAGAGACACAGAGACAGAGACACCGGGACAGAGACACAGGGACAGGGACACAGAGAAAGAGAAACAGAGACAGGGACAGAGACATAGAGACAGAGACACAGAAACAGAGATACAGAGACGGAGAATCTGGGACAGACACACAGAGACAGTGACTCAGAGGCAGCGAGACAGAGACGGAGACACAGAGACATAGACACAGAGTCAGATAACGGAGATAGAGACACAGAGAGAGAGACACAGAGAGAGAGAAGCAGAGACGGAGACACAGAGACAGAGACACAAAGACAGGGAAACAGAGACAGAGACACACACACAGAGACGGAGACACACACACAGAGATAGAGACAGAGACACAGAGACAGAGACACAGGGACAGAGACACAGAGACAGAGACAGAGACACAGAAACAGAGACACAGGGACAGGGACACAGAGACAGAGACAGGGACAGAGACATAGAGACAGAGACACAGAAACAGAGACACAGAGACGGAGAATCTGGGACAGAGACACAGAGACAGTGACTCAGAGGCAGCGAGACAGAGACAGAGACACAGAGACAGAGACACAGAGTCAGAGACAGAGACACAGAGAAAGAGTCAGAGAGACAGAGATACAGAGACGGAGACACAGGGCCAGAGACAGAGAGGCAGAAACACAGAGACAGAGTCTCACAGACAGAGATACAGAGACAGAGACACAGAGACAGAGACACAGAGACAGAGACACAGAGACAGAGACACAGAGACAGAGACACAGAGACAGAGACACAGAGACAGAGACAGAGAGACAGAGACACAGAGACAGAGACACAGAGACAGAGACACAGAGACAGAGACAGAGACACAGACAGAGACACACAGAGACAGAGACACAGGGACAGAGACACTGAGTCATAGACACAGAGACAGAAACACAGAGACAGAGACACAGAGACAGAGACACAGAGACAGAGACACAGAGACAGAGACACACAGACAGAGACACAGAGACAGAGACACAGAGACAGAGACACAGAGACAGAGACACAGAGACAGAGACACACAGACAGAGACGCAGAGACAGAGACACAGAGACAGAGACATAAAGACAGAAACACAGAGACAGAGACACAGAGACAGAGTCGCAGGGACAGAGACACAGAGACAGAGACACAGAGAAAGAGAAACAGAGACAGGGACAGAGACAGAGACACAGAGACACAGACACAGAGAAAGAGTCAGAGAGACAGAGATACAGAGACGGAGACACAGGGACAGAGACAGAGAGGCAGCAACACAGAGACAGAGTCACACAGACAGAGATACAGAGACAGAGACACAGAGACAGAGACACAGAGACAGAGACACAGAGACAGAGACACAGAGACAGAGACACAGAGACAGAGACACAGAGACAGAGACACAGATACAGAGACACAGAGACATCGACACAGAGACAGAGACACAGAGGCAGAGACATAGACACAGAGACAGAGACAGAGACACAGAGACACAGAGACAGAGACACAGAGACAGAGACACAGAGACAGAGACACAGAGACAGAGACACAGAGACAGAGACACAGAGACAGAGACACACAGACAGAGACACAGAGACAGAGACGCAGAGACAGAGACATAAAGACAGAAACACAGAGACAGAGACACAGACACAGAGACAGAGACCCGGAGACGGAGACACAGAGACAGAGACACAGACAGAGAGACACAGAGACGGAGACGCAGGCACAGAGACAGAGACACAGAGAACGAGTAACAGAGACAGGGATACAGAGACAGAGACACAGAGACAAAGACACAGAGACAGAGACACAGAGACAAAGACACAGAGACAGAGACACACAGACAGAGACACAGAGACAGAGACACAGAGACAGAGACACAGAGACAGACACACAGAGACAGAGACACAGAGACAGAGACACAGAGACAGAGACACAGAGACAGAGACAGAGACACAGACACAGACACACAGAGACAGAGACACAGGGACAGAGACACTGAGTCATAGACACAGAGACAGAAACACAGAGACAGAGACACAGAGACAGAGACACAGAGACAGAGACACAGAGACAGAGACACAGAGGCAGAGACACAGAGACAGAGACACAGAGTCAGAGACAGAGACACAGAGACAGAGACACAGAGACAGAGACACAGAGTCAGAGACAGAGACACAGAGAAAGAGTCAGAGAGACAGAGATACAGAGACGGAGACACAGGGCCAGAGACAGAGAGGCAGAAACACAGAGACAGAGTCTCACAGACAGAGATACAGAGACAGAGACACAGAGACAGAGACACAGAGACAGAGACACAGAGACAGAGACACAGAGACAGAGACACAGAGACAGAGACACAGAGACAGAGACACAGAGACAGAGACACTGAGACAGAGACACAGAGACAGAGACACAGAGACAGAGACACAGAGACAGAGACACAGAGACAGAGACACAGAGACAGAGACACAGAGACAGAGACACAGAGACAGAGACACAGAGACAGAGACACAGAGACAGAGACACAGAGACAGAGACACAGAGACAGAGACACAGAGACAGAGACAGAGACACAGACACAGACACACAGAGACAGAGACACAGGGACAGAGACACTGAGTCATAGACACAGAGACAGAAACACAGAGACAGAGACACAGAGACAGAGACACAGTGACAGAGACACAGAGACAGAGACACACAGACAGAGACACAGAGACAGAGACACAGAGACAGAGACACAGAGACAGAGACACACAGACAGAGACGCAGAGACAGAGACACAGAGACAGAGACATAAAGACAGAAACACAGAGACAGAGACACAGAGACAGAGTCGCAGGGACAGAGACACAGAGACAGAGACACAGAGAAAGAGAAACAGAGACAGGGACAGAGACATAGAGACAGAGACACAGAAACAGAGACACAGGGACGGAGACTCTGGGACAGAGACACAGAGACAGTGACTCAGAGGCAGCGAGACAGAGACAGAGACACAGAGACGTAGACACAGAGTGAGATAACGGGGATAGAGACAAAGAGAGAGAGACACAGAGAGATAGACACAGAGACGGAGACACAGAGACAGAGACACAAAGACAGGGAAACAGAGACAGAGTCACACACACAGAGATAGAGACAGAGACACACAGACGGAGACACAGGGACACAGACACGGAGACAGGACCACAGAGACAAAGTCACACAGACAGAGTTACAGAGACAGAGACACAGAGACAGAGACACAGAGCCGGAGACACAGAGAGAGAGAGACAGAGACACAGAGACTGAGACACAGGGACAGAGACACAGAGACAGATACACAGAGACAGAGACAGAGACACAGAGACAGAGACACAGAGACAGAGACACAGAGACAGAGACACAGAGACAGAGACACAGAGACAGAGACACAGAGACAGAGACACAGAGACAGAGACACAGAGACAGAGACACAGAGACAGAGACACAGAGACAGAGACACAGAGACAGAGACACAGAGACAGAGACACAGAGACAGAGACACAGAGACAGAGACACAGAGACAGAGACACAGAGACAGAGACACAGAGACAGAGACACAGAGACAGAGACACAGAGACAGAGACACAGAGACAGAGACACAGAGACAGAGACACAGAGACAGAGACACAGAGACAGAGACACAGAGACAGAGACACAGAGACAGAGACACAGAGACAGAGACACAGAGACAGAGACACAGAGACAGAGACACAGGGACAGAAACACAGAAACAGAGACACAGAGACAGAGACACAGAGACAGAGACACAGAGACAGAGACACAGAGACAGAGACACAGAGACAGAGACACAGAGACAGAGACACAGAGACAGAGACACAGAGACAGAGACACAGAGACAGAGACACAGAGACAGAGCCACAGAGACACAGAGACAGAGACACAGAGACACAGGGACAGAAACACAGAAACAGAGACACAGAGACAGAGACACAGAGACAGAGACACAGAGACAGAGACACAGAGACAGGGACACAGAGACAGAGACACAGAGGAAAGAGACACAGAGGCAGAGACACAGATACAGAGACACAGAGACAGAGACACAGAAACAGAGACACAGAGACAGAGGCGCAGAGACAGAGACACAATGACAGAGACTCAGTGAAAGAGACACAGAGACTGGGACACAGAGAAAGAGAAACAGAGACAGAGACAGGGACACAGAAACAGAGACACATAGACGGAGACTCTGGGACAGAGACACAGGGACAGAGACTCAGAGGCAGCGGTACAGAGACAGAGACAGAGACAGAGACAGAGACACAGAGACATAGACACAGAGTCAGATAATGGAGATAGAGACACAGAGAGAGAGACACAGAAACGGAGACACAGGGACAGAGACGCAGACACAGAGACACAGAGATAGGGACACAGAGGCAGAGACAGACACACAGAGAGAGAGACACACACACAGAGACAGAGACAGAGACACAGAGACGGAGACATAGGGACACAGACACGGAGACAGGACCACAGAGAAAGAGTCACACAGACAGAGATACAGAGACAGAGACACAGAGACAGAGACACAGAGACAGAGACACAGAGACAGAGACACAGAGACAGAGACACAGAGTCAGAGACAGAGACACAGAGAAAGAGTCAGAGAGACAGAGATACAGAGACGGAGACACAGGGCCAGAGACAGAGAGGCAGAAACACAGAGACAGAGTCTCACAGACAGAGATACAGAGACAGAGACACAGAGACAGAGACACAGAGACAGAGACACAGAGACAGAGACACAGAGACAGAGACACAGAGACAGAGACACAGAGACAGAGACACAGAGACAGAGACACAGAGACAGAGACACAGAGACAGAGACACAGAGACAGAGACACAGAGACAGAGACACAGAGACAGAGACACAGAGACAGAGACACAGAGACAGAGACACAGAGACAGAGACACAGAGACAGAGACATAAAGACAGAAACACAAAGACAGAGACACAGAGACAGAGACACCGGGACAGAGACACAGGGACAGGGACACAGAGAAAGAGAAACAGAGACAGGGACAGAGACATAGAGACAGAGACACAGAAACAGAGATACAGAGACGGAGAATCTGGGACAGACACACAGAGACAGTGACTCAGAGGCAGCGAGACAGAGACGGAGACACAGAGACATAGACACAGAGTCAGATAACGGAGATAGAGACACAGAGAGAGAGACACAGAGAGAGAGAAGCAGAGACGGAGACACAGAGACAGAGACACAAAGACAGGGAAACAGAGACAGAGACACACACACAGAGACGGAGACACACACACAGAGATAGAGACAGAGACACAGAGACAGAGACACAGGGACAGAGACACAGAGACAGAGACAGAGACACAGAAACAGAGACACAGGGACAGGGACACAGAGACAGAGACAGGGACAGAGACATAGAGACAGAGACACAGAAACAGAGACACAGAGACGGAGAATCTGGGACAGAGACACAGAGACGGAGAATCTGGGACAGAGACACAGAGACAGTGACTCAGAGGCAGCGAGACAGAGACAGAGACACAGAGACAGAGACACAGAGTCAGAGACAGAGACACAGAGAAAGAGTCAGAGAGACAGAGATACAGAGACGGAGACACAGGGCCAGAGACAGAGAGGCAGAAACACAGAGACAGAGTCTCACAGACAGAGATACAGAGACAGAGACACAGAGACAGAGACACAGAGACAGAGACACAGAGACAGAGACACAGAGACAGAGACACAGAGACAGAGACACAGAGACAGAGACAGAGAGACAGAGACACAGAGACAGAGACACAGAGACAGAGACACAGAGACAGAGACAGAGACACAGACAGAGACACACAGAGACAGAGACACAGGGACAGAGACACTGAGTCATAGACACAGAGACAGAAACACAGAGACAGAGACACAGAGACAGAGACACAGAGACAGAGACACAGAGACAGAGACACAGAGACAGAGACACACAGACAGAGACACAGAGACAGAGACACAGAGACAGAGACACAGAGACAGAGACACAGAGACAGAGACACACAGACAGAGACGCAGAGACAGAGACACAGAGACAGAGACATAAAGACAGAAACACAGAGACAGAGACACAGAGACAGAGTCGCAGGGACAGAGACACAGAGACAGAGACACAGAGAAAGAGAAACAGAGACAGGGACAGAGACAGAGACACAGAGACACAGACACAGAGAAAGAGTCAGAGAGACAGAGATACAGAGACGGAGACACAGGGACAGAGACAGAGAGGCAGAAACACAGAGACAGAGTCACACAGACAGAGATACAGAGACAGAGACACAGAGACAGAGACACAGAGACAGAGACACAGAGACAGAGACACAGAGACAGAGACACAGAGACAGAGACACAGAGACAGAGACACAGAGACAGAGACACAGAGACATCGACACAGAGACAGAGACACAGAGGCAGAGACATAGACACAGAGACAGAGACAGAGACACAGAGACACAGAGACAGAGACACAGAGACAGAGACACAGAGACAGAGACACAGAGACAGAGACACAGAGACAGAGACACAGAGACAGAGACACACAGACAGAGACACAGAGACAGAGACGCAGAGACAGAGACATAAAGACAGAAACACAGAGACAGAGACACAGACACAGAGACAGAGACCCGGAGACGGAGACACAGAGACAGAGACACAGACAGAGAGACACAGAGACGGAGACGCAGGCACAGAGACAGAGACACAGAGAACGAGTAACAGAGACAGGGATACAGAGACAGAGACACAGAGACGGAGATACAGAGACAGAGACACAGAGACACAGAGACGGAGACGCAGAGATACAGAGACAGAGACACAGAGACGGAGATAAAGAGATTCAGACACAGAGAAAGAGACACAGAGACGGTGACACAGAGAGAGAGAGACAGATTCACAGAGGCGGAGACACAGGGACAGAGACACTGAGACAGAGACACAGAGACGGATAACGGAGACAAAGACGCAGAAACGGAGACACAGGGACAGAGACACGGAGACAGGACCACAGAGACAAAGTCACACAGACAGAGTTACAGAGACAGAGACACAGAGACAGAGACACAGAGCCGGAGACACAGAGAGAGAGAGACAGAGACACAGAGACTGAGACACAGGGACAGAGACACAGAGACAGATACACAGAGACAGAGACAGAGACACAGAGACAGAGACACAGAGACAGAGACACAGAGACAGAGACACAGAGACAGAGACACAGAGACAGAGACACAGAGACAGAGACACAGAGACAGAGACACAGAGACAGAGACACAGAGACAGAGACACAGAGACAGAGACACAGAGACAGAGACACAGAGACAGAGACACAGAGACAGAGACACAGAGACAGAGACACAGAGAGAGAGACACAGAGACAGAGACAAAGAGACAGAGACACAGAGACAGAGACACAGAGACAGAGACAGAGACACAGAGACAGAGACAGAGACACAGAGACAGAGACACAGAGACAGAGACACAGAGGCAGAGACATAGACGCAGAGACAGAGACAGAGACACAGAGACACAGAGACAGAGACACAGAGACAGAGACACAGAGACAGAGACACAGGGACAGAGACACAGAGACAGAGACACAGAGAAAGAGAAACAGAGACAGGGACAGAGACATAGAGACAGAGACACAGAAACAGAGACACAGAGACGGAAAATCTGGGACAGAGACACAGAGACAGTGACTCAGAGGCAGCGAGACAGAGACAGAGACACAGAGACAGAGACACAGAGTCAGAGACAGAGACACAGAGAAAGAGTCAGAGAGACAGAGATACAGAGACGGAGACACAGGGACAGAGACAGAGAGATAGAAACACAGAGAGAGAGACACAGAGACGGAGACACAGAGAGAGAGACACGGCGAGGGAGACACAGAGACAGAGACACAGAGACAGAGACACAGACACAGAGACAGAGACCCGGAGACGGAGACACAGAGACAGAGACACAGACAGAGAGACACAGAGACGGAGACGCAGGGACAGAGACAGAGACACAGAGAACGAGTAACAGAGACAGGGATACAGAGACAGAGACACAGAGACGGAGATACAGAGACAGAGACACAGAGACACAGAGACGGAGACGCAGAGATACAGAGACAGAGACACAGAGACGGAGATAAAGAGATTCAGACACAGAGAAAGAGACACAGAGACGGTGACACAGAGGGAGAGAGACAGATTCACAGAGGCGGAGACACAGGGACAGAGACACTGAGACAGAGACACAGAGACGGATAACGGAGACAGAGACGCAGAAACGGAGACACAGGGACAGAGACAAAGAGACCGAGACACAGAGACGGATAACGGAGACAGAGACACAGAAACGGAGACACAGGGACAGAGACAGAGAGACCGAGACACAAAGACAGAGACACAGAGACAGAGACACACAGACAGAGACACAGAGACAGAGACACAGAGACAGAGACACAGAGACAGAGACACAGAGACAGACACACAGAGACAGAGACACAGAGACAGAGACACAGAGACAGAGACACAGAGACAGAGACACAGAGACAGAGACACAGAGACACAGATACAGAGACACAGAGACAGAGACACAGAGGCAGAGACATAGACACAGACACAGAGACAGAGACACAGAGTCAGAGACAGAGACACAGACACAGACACACAGAGACAGAGACACAGAGAGAGAGACAGAGACACAGAGACTGAGACACAGGGACAGAGACGCAGAGACAGAGACACAGAGACAGAGACACAGAGGCAGAGACAGAGACACAGAGACAGAGACACAGAGAAAGAGTCACAGAGACAGAGATACAGAGACGGAGACACCGGGACAGAGACAGAGAGGCAGAAACACAGACACACAGAGACAGAGACACAGGGACAGAGACACTGAGTCATAGACACAGAGACAGAAACACAGAGACAGAGACACAGAGACAGAGACACAGAGACAGAGACACATAGACAGAGACACACAGACAGAGACACAGAGACAGAGACACAGAGACAGAGACACAGAGACAGAGACATAAAGACAGAAACACAGAGACAGAGACACAGAGTCAGAGACAGAGACACAGAGACAGAGACACAGAGACAGAGACACAGAGACAGAGACAAAGGGACAGAAACACTGAGTAATAGACACAGAGACAGAAATACAGAGACAGAGACACAGAGACAAAGACACAGAGGCAGAGACACAGAGACAGAGACACAGAGACAGAGACACAGAGACAGAGACACAGAGACAGAGACACACAGACAGAGAACCAGAGACAGAGACATAAAGACAGAAACACAGAGGCAGAGACACAGAAACAGAGACACAGAGACAGAGACACAGAGACAGAGACACAGAGACGGAGACACAGGGGCAGAGACGCAGAGACAGAGACACAGAGACAGAGACACAGAGACAGAGACACAGAGACAGAGACACAGAGACAGAGAAACAGAGACAGAGACACAGAGACAGAGACACAGGGACAGAGACACAGAGACAGAGACACAGAGACAGAGACACAGAGAAGGAGAAACAGTGACAGGGACAGAGACATAGAGACAGAGACACAGAAACAGAGACACAGAGACAGAGACACAGAGACAGAGACACAGAGACAGAGACACAGAGACAGAGACACAGAGACAGAGACACAGAGACAGAGACACAGAGGCAGAGACATAGACACAGAGACAGAGACAGAGATACAGAGACGGAAACACAGGGACAGAGACAGAGAGGCAGAAACACAGAAACAGAGACACAGAGGCAGATACAGAGAGACACAGAGACAGAGACACAGAGACAGAGACACAGAGAGAGAGACACAGAGGCTGAGACACAGATACAGAGACACAGAGACAGAGACACAGAGACTGAGACACAGAGACACAGGGACAGAAACACAGAAACAGAGACACAGAGACAGAGACACAGAGACAGAGACACAGAGACAGGGACACAGAGACAGAGACACAGAGGAAAGAGACACAGAGGCAGAGACACAGAGACAGAGACACAGAGACAGAGACACAGAGACAGAGACACAGAAACAGAGACACAGAGACAGAGGCGCAGAGACAGAGACACAGAGACAGAGACACAATGACAGAGACTCAGTGAAAGAGACACAGAGACTGGGACACAGAGAAAGAGAAACAGAGACAGAGACAGAGACACAAAAACAGAGACACATAGACGGAGACTCTGGGACAGAGACACAGGGACAGAGACTCAGAGGCAGGGGTACAGAGGCAGAGACAGAGACAGAGACAGAGACACAGAGACATAGACACAGAGTCAGATAATGGAGATAGAGACACAGAGAGAGAGACACAGAAACGGAGACACAGGGACAGAGACGCAGTGACAGAGACACAGAGATAGGGACACAGAGGCAGAGACAGACACACAGAGAGAGAGACACACACGCAGAGACAGAGACAGAGACACAGAGACGGAGACACAGGGACACAGACACGGAGACAGGACCACAGAGACAGAGTCACACAGACAGAGATACAGAGACAGAGACACAGAGACAGAGACACAGAGACAGAGACACAGAGACAGAGACACAGAGACAGAGACACAGAGACAGAGACACAGAGACAGAGACACAGAGACAGAGACACAGAGTCAGAGACAGAGACACAGTCACAGACACACAGAGACAGAGACACAGGGACAGAGACACTGAGTCATAGACACAGAGACAGAAATACAGAGACGGAGACACGGAGACAGAAACACAGAGACAGAGACACAGAGACAGAGACACAGAGACAGAGACACAGAGACAGAGACACAGAGACAGAGACACAGAGACAGACACACAGAGACGGAGACACAGAGAGAGAGACAGAGACACAGAGACTGAGACACAGGGACAGAGACACAGAGACAGAGACACAGAGACAGAGACACAGAGGCAGAGACAGAGACACAGAGACAGAGACACAGAGAAAGAGTCACAGAGACAGAGATACAGAGACGGAGACAACGGGACAGAGACAGAGAGGCAGAAACACAGACACACAGAGACAGAGACACAGGGACAGAGACACTGAGTCATAGACACAGAGACAGAAACACAGAGACAGAGACACAGAGACAGAGACACATAGACAGAGACACACAGACAGAGACACAGAGACAGAGACACAGAGACAGAGACACAGAGACAGAGACATAAAGACAGAAACACAGAGACAGAGACACAGAGACAGAGACACAGGGACAGAGACACAGAGACAGAGACACAGAGAAAGAGAAACAGAGACAGGGACAGAGACATAGAGACAGAGACACAGAAACAGAGACACAGAGACGGAGAATCTGGGACAGAGACACAGAGACAGTGACTCAGAGGCAGCGAGACAGAGACAGAGACACAGAGACATAGACACAGAGTCAGATAACGGAGATAGAGACACAGAGAGAGAGACACAGAGAGAGAGAAACAGAGACGGAGACACAGAAACAGAGACACAAAGACAGGGAAACAGAGACAGAGACACACACACAGAGACAGAGACACACACACGGAGATAGAGACAGAGACACACAGACGGAGACAATGGGACACATACACGGAGACAGAACCACAGAGACAGAGTCACACAGACAGAGATACAGAGACAAAGACACAGAGACAGAGACACAGAGACGGAGACACAGTGAGAGAGAGACAGAGACACAGAGACTGAGACACAGGGACAGAGACACAGAGACAGAGACACAGAGACAGAGACACAGAGTCAGAGACAGAGACACAGAGACAGAGACACAGAGAAAGAGTCAGAGAGACAGAGATACAGAGACGGAGACACAGGGACAGAGACAGAGAGGCAGAAACACAGAGACAGAGACACAGAGGCAGAGACACAGAGACAGAGACACAGAGTCAGAGACAGAGACACAGAGACAGAGACACAGAGACGGAGACAAAGGGACAGAAACACTGAGTAATAGACACAGAGACAGAAATACAGAGACAGAGACACAGAGACAAAGACACAGAGACAGAGACACAGAGACAAAGACACAGAGACAGAGACACACAGACAGAGACACAGAGACAGAGACACAGAGACAGAGACACAGAGACAGACACACAGAGACAGAGACACAGAGACAGAGACACAGAGACAGAGACACAGAGACAGAGACACAGTGACAGAGACACAGAGACACAGAGACAGAGACACAGAGACAGAGACACAATGACAGCGATTCAGTGACAGAGACACAGAGACAGTGACACAGAGACAGAGACACAGAGACAGAGACACAGAGACAGAGACACAGAGACTGATAACGGAGACAGAGACACAGAGACGGAGATAAAGAGATTCAGACACAGAGAAAGAGACACAGAGACGGTGACACAGAGAGAGAGAGACAGAGTCACAGAGACGGAGACACAGGGACAGAGACACTGAGAGAGAGACACAGAGACGGATAACGGAGACAGAGACACAGAAACGGAGACACAGGGACAGAGACAGAGAGACTGAGACACAAAGACAGAGACACAGAGACCGAGACACAATGACAGCGATTCAGTGACAGAGACACAGAGACAGTGACACAGAGACAGAGACACAGAGAACGAGTAACAGAGACAGAGACAGAGACAGAGACACAGTGACGGCGACACAGGGACAAAGACACAGAGACAGGACCACAGAGGCAGAGTCACAGAGACCAAGATACAGAGACAGAGACACAGAGACAGAGACACAGAGCCGGAGATACAGAGACACAGACACAGAGAGAGGGACACAGAGACGGAGACACAGAGAGAGAGAGACAGAGACACAGAGACGGAGACACAGGAACAGAGACACAGAGACAGAGACACAGAGACAGAGACACAGAGACAGTGACACAGAGACAGAGTCAGAGAGACAGAGATACAGAGACGGAGACACAGGGACAGAGACAGAGAGATAGAAACACAGAGAGAGAGACACAGAGACGGAGACACAGAGAGAGAGACACGGCGAGGGAGACACAGAGACAGAGACACAGAGACAGAGACACAGACACAGAGACAGACACCCGGAGACGGAGACACAGAGACAGAGACACAGACAGAGAGACACAGAGACGGAGACGCAGGGACAGAGACACAGACACAGAGAACGAGTAACAGAGACAGGGATACAGAGACAGAGACACAGAGACGGAGATACAGAGACAGAGACACAGAGACACAGAGACGGAGACGCAGAGATACAGAGACAGAGACACAGAGACGGAGATAAAGAGATTCAGACACAGAGAAAGAGACACAGAGACGGTGACACAGAGGGAGAGAGACAGATTCACAGAGGCGGAGACACAGGGACAGAGACACTGAGACAGAGACACAGAGATGGATAACGGAGACAGAGACGCAGAAACGGAGACACAGGGACAGAGACAGAGAGACCGAGACACAGAGACGGATAACGGAGACAGAGACACAGAAACGGAGACACAGGGACAGAGACAGAGAGACCGAGACACAAAGACAGAGACACAGAGACAGAGACACAATGACAGCGATTCAGTGACAGAGACACAGAGACAGTGACACAGAGACAGAGACACAGAGAACGAGTAACAGAGACAGAGACAGAGACAGAGACACAGTGACGGCGACACAGGGACAAAGACACAGAGACAGGACCACAGAGGCAGAGTCACAGAGACCAAGATACAGAGACAGAGACACAGAGACAGAGACGCAGAGACGGAGATACAGAGACACAGACACAGAGAGAGGGACACAGAGACGGAGACACAGAGAGAGAGAGACAGAGACACAGAGACGGAGACACAGGAACAGAGACACAGAGACAGAGACACAGGGACAGAGACACAGAGACAGTGACACAGAGACAGAGTCAGAGAGACAGAGATACAGAGACGGAGACACAGGGACAGAGACAGAGAGATAGAAACACAGAGAGAGAGACACAGAGACGGAGACACAGAGAGAGACACGGCGAGGGAGACACAGAGACAGAGACACAGAGACAGAGACACAGACACAGAGACAGAGACCCGGAGACGGAGACACAGAGACAGAGACACAGACAGAGAGACACAGAGACGGAGACGCAGGGACAGAGACACAGACACAGAGAACGAGTAACAGAGACAGGGATACAGAGACAGAGACACAGAGACGGAGATACAGAGACAGAGACACAGAGACACAGAGACGGAGACGCAGAGATACAGAGACAGAGACACAGAGACGGAGATAAAGAGATTCAGACACAGAGAAAGAGACACAGAGACGGTGACACAGAGGGAGAGAGACAGATTCACAGAGGCGGAGACACAGGGACAGAGACACTGAGACAGAGACACAGAGATGGATAACGGAGACAGAGACGCAGAAACGGAGACACAGGGACAGAGACAGAGAGACCGAGACACAGAGACGGATAACGGAGACAGAGACACAGAAACGGAGACACAGGGACAGAGACAGAGAGACCGAGACACAAAGACAGAGACACAGAGACAGAGACACAATGACAGCGATTCAGTGACAGAGACACAGAGACAGTGACACAGAGACAGAGACACAGAGAACGAGTAACAGAGACAGAGACAGAGACAGAGACACAGTGACGGCGACACAGGGACAAAGACACAGAGACAGGACCACAGAGGCAGAGTCACAGAGACCAAGATACAGAGACAGAGACACAGAGACAGAGACGCAGAGACGGAGATACAGAGACACAGACACAGAGAGAGGGACACAGAGACGGAGACACAGAGAGAGAGAGACAGAGACACAGAGACGGAGACACAGGAACAGAGACACAGAGACAGAGACACAGGGACAGAGACACAGAGACAGTGACACAGAGACAGAGTCAGAGAGACAGAGATACAGAGACGGAGACACAGGGACAGAGACAGAGAGATAGAAACACAGAGAGAGAGACACAGAGACGGAGACACAGAGAGAGACACGGCGAGGGAGACACAGAGACAGAGACACAGAGACAGAGACACAGACACAGAGACAGAGACCCGGAGACGGAGACACAGAGACAGAGACACAGACAGAGAGACACAGAGACGGAGACGCAGGGACAGAGACACAGACACAGAGAACGAGTAACAGAGACAGGGATACAGAGACAGAGACACAGAGACGGAGATACAGAGACAGAGACACAGAGACACAGAGACGGAGACGCAGAGATACAGAGACAGAGACACAGAGACGGAGATAAAGAGATTCAGACACAGAGAAAGAGACACAGAGACGGTGACACAGAGGGAGAGAGACAGATTCACAGAGGCGGAGACACAGGGACAGAGACACTGAGACAGAGACACAGAGATGGATAACGGAGACAGAGACGCAGAAACGGAGACACAGGGACAGAGACAGAGAGACCGAGACACAGAGACGGATAACGGAGACAGAGACACAGAAACGGAGACACAGGGACAGAGACAGAGAGACCGAGACACAAAGACAGAGACACAGAGACAGAGACACAATGACAGCGATTCAGTGACAGAGACACAGAGACAGTGACACAGAGACAGAGACACAGAGACAGACACACAGAGACAGAGACACAGAGACAGAGACACAGAGACAGAGACACAGAGACAGAGACACAGAGACAGAGACACAGAGACACAGATACAGAGACACAGAGACAGAGACACAGAGGCAGAGACATAGACACAGACACAGAGACAGAGACACAGAGTCAGAGACAGAGACACAGACACAGACACACAGAGACAGAGACACAGAGAGAGAGACAGAGACACAGAGACTGAGACACAGGGACAGAGACACAGAGACAGAGACACAGAGACAGAGACACAGAGGCAGAGACAGAGACACAGAGACAGAGACACAGTGAAAGAGTCACAGAGACAGAGATACAGAGACGGAGACACCGGGACAGAGACAGAGAGGCAGAAACACAGACACACAGAGACAGAGACACAGGGACAGAGACACTGAGTCATAGACACAGAGACAGAAACACAGAGACAGAGACACAGAGACAGAGACACAGAGACAGAGACACATAGACAGAGACACACAGACAGAGACACAGAGACAGAGACACAGAGACAGAGACACAGAGACAGAGACATAAAGACAGAAACACAGAGACAGAGACACAGAGACAGAGACACAGGGACAGAGACACAGTGACAGAGACACAGAGAAAGAGAAACAGAGACAGGGACAGAGACATAGAGACAGAGACACAGAAACAGAGACACAGAGACGGAGAATCTGGGACAGAGACACAGAGACAGTGACTCAGAGGCAGCGAGACAGAGGCAGAGACACAGAGACATAGACACAGAGTCAGATAACGGAGATAGAGACACAGAGAGAGAGAAACAGAGACGGAGACACAGAAACAGAGACACAAAGACAGGGAAACAGAGACAGAGACACACACACAGAGACAGAGACACACACACAGAGATAGAGACAGAGACACACAGACGGAGACAATGGGACACAGACACGGAGACAGGACCACAGAGACAGAGTCACACAGACAGAGATACAGAGACAGAGACGCAGAGACAGAGACACAGAGACGGAGACACAGAGAGAGAGAGACAGAGACACAGAGACTGAGACACAGGGACAGAGACACAGAGACGGAGACACAGAGAGAGAGAGACAGAGACACAGAGACTGAGACACAGGGACAGAGAGAGAGAGACAGAGACACAGAGAGAGAGAGACAGAGACACAGAGACTGAGACACAGGGACAGAGACACAGAGACAGAGACACAGAGACAGAGACACAGAGACAGAGACACAGAGTCAGAGACCGAGACACAGAGACAGAGACACAGAGAAAGAGTGAGAGAGACAGAGATACAGAGACGGAGACACAGGGACAGAGACAGAGAGGTAGAAACACAGAGACAGAGTCACACAGACAGAGACACAGAGACAGAGACACAGAGACAGAGACACAGAGACAGAGACACAGAGACAGAGACACAGAGACAGAGACACAGAGACAGAGACACAGAGACAGAGACACAGAGACAGAGACACAGAGACAGAGACACAGAGACAGAGACACAGAGACAGAGACACAGAGACAGAGACACAGAGACAGAGACACAGAGACAGAGACACAGAGACAGAGACACAGAGACAGAGACACAGAGACAGAGACACAGAGACAGAGACACAGAGACAGAGACACAGAGACAGAGACACAGAGACAGAGACACAGAGACAGAGACACAGAGACACAGGGACAGAAACACAGAAACAGAGACACAGAGACAGAGACACAGAGACAGAGACACAGAGACAGAGACACAGAGACAGAGACACAGAGACAGAGACACACAGACAGAGACACAGAGACAGAGACACAGAGACAGAGACACAGAGGCAGAGACACAGAGACAGACACACAGAGACAGAGACACAGAGACAGAGACACAGAGACAGAGACACAGAGACAGAGACACAGAGACAGAGACACAGAGACACAGATACAGAGACACAGAGACAGAGACACAGAGACAGAGACACAGACACAGAGACAGAGACACAGAGTCAGAGACAGAGACACAGACACAGACACACAGAGACAGAGACACAGGGACAGAGACACTGAGTCATAGACACAGAGACAGAAATACAGAGGCAGAGACACAGAGACATCGACACAGAGACAGAGACACAGAGGCAGAGACATAGACACAGAGACAGGGACAGAGACACAGAGACACAGAGACAGAGATACGGAGACAGAGACACAGAGACAGAGACACAGACACAGAGACAGAGACACAGAGTCAGAGACAGAGACACAGACACATACACACAGAGACAGAGACACAGGGACAGAGACACTGAGTCATAGACACAGAGACAGAAATACAGAGACAGAGACACAGAGACAGAGACACAGAGACAGAGACACAGAGACAGAGACACAGAGACAGAGACACAGAGACAGAGACACAGAGACAGAGACACAGAGACAGAGACACAGAGACAGAGACACAGAGACAGAGACACAGAGACAGAGACACAGAGACAGAGACACAGAGACAGAGACACAGAGACAGAGACACAGAGACAGAGACACAGAGACAGAGACACAGAGACAGAGACACAGAGACAGAGACACAGAGACAGAGACACAGAGACAGAGACACAGAGACAGAGACACAGAGACAGAGACACAGAGACAGAGACACAGAGACAGAGACACAGAGACAGAGACACAGAGACAGAGACACAGAGACAGAGACACAGAGACAGAGACACAGAGACAGAGACAGAGACACAGAGACAGAGACACAGAGACAGAGACACAGAGACAGAGACACAGAGACAGAGACACAGAGACAGAGACACAGAGACAGAGACACAGAGACAGAGACACAGAGACAGAGACACAGAGACAGAGACACAGAGACAGAGACACAGAGACAGAGACACAGAGACAGAGACACAGAGACAGAGACACAGAGACAGAGACACAGAGACAGAGACACAGAGACAGAGACACAGAGACAGAGACACAGAGACAGAGACACAGAGACAGAGACAGAGACACAGAGACAGAGACAGAGACAGAGACACAGAGACAGAGACACAGAGACAGAGACACAGAGACAGAGACACAGAGACGGAGACACAGAGACAGAGACACAGAGACAGAGACACAGAGACAGAGACACAGAGACAGAGACACAGAGACAGAGACACAGAGACAGAGACAGAGACACAGACACAGACACACAGAGACAGAGACACAGGGACAGAGACACTGAGTCATAGACACAGAGACAGAAACACAGAGACAGAGATACAGAGACAGAGACACAGAGACAGAGACACAGAGACAGAGGCACACAGACAGAGACACAGAGACAGAGACACAGAGACAGAGACACAGAGACAGAGACACAGAGACAGAGACACACAGACAGAGACGCAGAGACAGAGACACAGAGACAGAGACATAAAGACAGAAACACAGAGCTGGAGACACAGAGACAGAGTCGCAGGGACAGAGACACAGAGACAGAGACACAGAGAAAGAGAAACAGAGACAGGGACAGAGACATAGAGACAGAGACACAGAAACAGAGACACAGGGACGGAGACTCTGGGACAGAGACACAGAGACAGTGACTCAGAGGCAGCGAGACAGAGACAGAGACACAGAGACGTAGACACAGAGTGAGATAACGGGGATAGAGACAAAGAGAGAGAGACACAGAGAGATAGACACAGAGACGGAGACACAGAGACAGAGACACAAAGACAGGGAAACAGAGACAGAGTCACACACACAGAGATAGAGACAGAGACACACAGACGGAGACACAGGGACACAGACACGGAGACAGGACCACAGAGACAAAGTCACACAGACAGAGTTACAGAGACAGAGACACAGAGACAGAGACACAGAGCCGGAGACACAGAGAGAGAGAGACAGAGACACAGAGACTGAGACACAGGGACAGAGACACAGAGACAGATACACAGAGACAGAGACAGAGACACAGAGACAGAGACACAGAGACAGAGACACAGAGACAGAGACACAGAGACAGAGACACAGAGACAGAGACACAGAGGCAGAGACACAGAGACAGAGACACAGAGACAGAGACACAGAGACAGAGACACAGAGACAGAGACACAGAGGCAGAGACACAGAGACAGAGACACAGAGACAGAGACACAGAGACAGAGACACAGAGACAGAGACACAGAGACAGAGACACAGAGACAGAGACACAGAGACAGAGACACAGAGACAGAGACACAGAGACAGGGACACAGAGACAGAGACACAGAGACAGAGACACAGAGACAGAGACACAGAGACAGAGACACAGAGACAGAGACACAGAGACAGAGACACCGAGACACAGGGACAGAAACACAGAAACAGAGACACAGAGACAGAGACACAGAGACAGAGACACAGAGACACAGACACAGAGACAGAGACACAGAGACAGAGACACAGAGACAGAGACACAGAGACAGAGACACAGAGACAGAGACACAGAGACAGAGCCACAGAGACACAGAGACAGAGACACAGAGACACAGGGACAGAAACACAGAAACAGAGACACAGAGACAGAGACACAGAGACAGAGACACAGAGACAGAGACACAGAGACAGGGACACAGAGACAGAGACACAGAGGAAAGAGACACAGAGGCAGAGACACAGATACAGAGACACAGAGACAGAGACACAGAAACAGAGACACAGAGACAGAGGCGCAGAGACAGAGACACAATGACAGAGACTCAGTGAAAGAGACACAGAGACTGGGACACAGAGAAAGAGAAACAGAGACAGAGACAGGGACACAGAAACAGAGACACATAGACGGAGACTCTGGGACAGAGACACAGGGACAGAGACTCAGAGGCAGCGGTACAGAGACAGAGACAGAGACAGAGACAGAGACACAGAGACATAGACACAGAGTCAGATAATGGAGATAGAGACACAGAGAGAGAGACACAGAAACGGAGACACAGGGACAGAGACGCAGACACAGAGACACAGAGATAGGGACACAGAGGCAGAGACAGACACACAGAGAGAGAGACACACACACAGAGACAGAGACAGAGACACAGAGACGGAGACATAGGGACACAGACACGGAGACAGGACCACAGAGAAAGAGTCACACAGACAGAGATACAGAGACAGAGACACAGAGACAGAGACACAGAGACAGAGACACAGAGACAGAGACACAGAGACAGAGACACAGAGTCAGAGACAGAGACACAGAGAAAGAGTCAGAGAGACAGAGATACAGAGACGGAGACACAGGGCCAGAGACAGAGAGGCAGAAACACAGAGACAGAGTCTCACAGACAGAGATACAGAGACAGAGACACAGAGACAGAGACACAGAGACAGAGACACAGAGACAGAGACACAGAGACAGAGACACAGAGACAGAGACACAGAGACAGAGACACAGAGACAGAGACACAGAGACAGAGACACAGAGACAGAGACACAGAGACAGAGACACACAGACAGAGACACAGAGACAGAGACACAGAGACAGAGACACAGAGACAGAGACACAGAGACAGAGACACAGAGACAGAGACACAGAGACAGAGACATAAAGACAGAAACACAAAGACAGGGACACAGAGACAGAGACACCGGGACAGAGACACAGGGACAGGGACACAGAGAAAGAGAAACAGAGACAGGGACAGAGACATAGAGACAGAGACACAGAAACAGAGATACAGAGACGGAGAATCTGGGACAGACACACAGAGGCAGTGACTCAGAGGCAGCGAGACAGAGACGGAGACACAGAGACATAGACACAGAGTCAGATAACGGAGATAGAGACACAGAGAGAGAGACACAGAGAGAGAGAAGCAGAGACGGAGACACAGAGACAGAGACACAAAGACAGGGAAACAGAGACAGAGACACACACACAGAGACGGAGACACACACACAGAGATAGAGACAGAGACACAGAGACAGAGACACAGGGACAGAGACACAGAGACAGAGACAGAGACACAGAAACAGAGACACAGGGACAGGGACACAGAGACAGAGACAGGGACAGGGACATAGAGACAGAGACACAGAAACAGAGACACAGAGACGGAGAATCTGGGACAGAGACACAGAGACAGTGACTCAGAGGCAGCGGGACAGAGACAGAGACACAGAGACAGAGACACAGAGTCAGAGACAGAGACACAGAGAAAGAGTCAGAGAGACAGAGATACAGAGACGGAGACACAGGGCCAGAGACAGAGAGGCAGAAACACAGAGACAGAGTCTCACAGACAGAGATACAGAGACAGAGACACAGAGACAGAGACACAGAGACAGAGACACAGAGACAGAGACACAGAGACAGAGACACAGAGACAGAGACACAGAGACAGAGACACAGAGACAGAGACAGAGAGACAGAGACACAGAGACAGAGACACAGAGACAGAGACACAGAGACAGAGACAGAGACACAGACAGAGACACACAGAGACAGAGACACAGGGACAGAGACACTGAGTCATAGACACAGAGACAGAAACACAGAGACAGAGACACAGAGACAGAGACACAGAGACAGAGACACAGAGACAGAGACACACAGACAGAGACACAGAGACAGAGACACAGAGACAGAGACACAGAGACAGAGACACAGAGACAGAGACACACAGACAGAGACGCAGAGACAGAGACACAGAGACAGAGACATAAAGACAGAAACACAGAGACAGAGACACAGAGACAGAGTCGCAGGGACAGAGACACAGAGACAGAGACACAGAGAAAGAGAAACAGAGACAGGGACAGAGACAGAGACACAGAGACACAGACACAGAGAAAGAGTCAGAGAGACAGAGATACAGAGACGGAGACACAGGGACAGAGACAGAGAGGCAGAAACACAGAGACAGAGTCACACAGACAGAGATACAGAGACAGAGACACAGAGACAGAGACACAGAGACAGAGACACAGAGGCAGAGACACAGAGACAGAGACACAGAGACAGAGACACAGAGACAGAGACACAGAGACAGAGACACAGAGACATCGACACAGAGACAGAGACACAGAGGCAGAGACATAGACACAGAGACAGAGACAGAGACACAGAGACACAGAGACACAGAGACAGAGACACAGAGACAGAGACACAGAGACAGAGACACAGAGACAGAGACACAGAGACAGAGACACAGAGACAGAGACACAGAGACAGAGACACAGAGACAGAGACACACAGACAGAGACACAGAGACAGAGACGCAGAGACAGAGACATAAAGACAGAAACACAGAGACAGAGACACAGACACAGAGACAGAGACCCGGAGACGGAGACACAGAGACAGAGACACAGACAGAGAGACACAGAGACGGAGACGCAGGCACAGAGACAGAGACACAGAGAACGAGTAACAGAGACAGGGATACAGAGACAGAGACACAGAGACGGAGATACAGAGACAGAGACACAGAGACACAGAGACGGAGACGCAGAGATACAGAGACAGAGACACAGAGACGGTGATAAAGAGATTCAGACACAGAGAAAGAGACACAGAGACGGTGACACAGAGAGAGAGAGACAGATTCACAGAGGCGGAGACACAGGGACAGAGACACTGAGACAGAGACACAGAGACGGATAACGGAGACAGAGACGCAGAAACGGAGACACAGGGACAGAGACACGGAGACAGGACAACAGAGACAAAGTCACACAGACAGAGTTACAGAGACAGAGACACAGAGACAGAGACACAGAGCCGGAGACACAGAGAGAGAGAGACAGAGACACAGAGACTGAGACACAGGGACAGAGACACAGAGACAGATACACAGAGACAGAGACAGAGACACAGGGACAGAGACACAGAGACAGAGACACAGAGACAGAGACACAGAGACAGAGACACAGAGACAGAGACACAGAGACAGAGACACAGAGACAGAGACACAGAGACAGAGACACAGAGACAGAGACACAGAGACAGAGACACAGAGACAGAGACACAGAGACAGAGACACAGAGACAGAGACACAGAGACAGAGACACAGAGACAGAGACACAGAGACAGAGACACAGAGACAGAGACACAGAGAGAGAGACACAGAGACAGAGACAAAGAGACAGAGACACAGAGACAGAGACACAGAGACAGAGACAGAGACACAGAGACAGAGACAGAGACACAGAGACAGAGACACAGAGACAGAGACACAGAGGCAGAGACATAGACGCAGAGACAGAGACATAGAGACAGAGACACAGAGACAGAGACACAGAGACAGAGACACAGAGACAGAGACACAGAGACAGAGACACAGAGACAGAGACACAGAGACAGAGACACAGAGACAGAGACACAGAGACAGAGACATAAAGACAGAAACACAAAGACAGAGACACAGAGACAGAGACACCGGGACAGAGACACAGAGACAGGGACACAGAGAAAGAGAAACAGAGACAGGGACAGAGACATAGAGACAGAGACACAGAAACAGAGATACAGAGACGGAGAATCTGGGACAGAGACACAGAGACAGTGACTCAGAGGCAGCGAGACAGAGACGGAGACACAGAGACATAGACACAGAGTCAGATAACGGAGATAGAGACACAGAGAGAGAGACACAGAGAGAGAGAAGCAGAGACGGAGACACAGAGACAGAGACACAAAGACAGGGAAACAGAGACAGAGACACACACACAGAGATAGAGACAGAGACACACAGACGGAGACACAGGGACACAGACACGGAGACAGGACCACAGAGACAAAGTCACACAGACAGAGTTACAGAGACAGAGACACAGAGACAGAGACACAGAGCCGGAGACACAGAGAGAGAGAGACAGAGACACAGAGACTGAGACTCAGGGACAGAGACACAGAGACAGAGACACAGAGACAGAGACAGAGACACAGAGAAAGAGACACAGAGGCAGATACAGAGAGACACAGAGACAGAGACACAGACACAGACACACAGAGTCAGAGACACAGGGACAGAGACACTGAGTCATAGACACAGAGACAGAAACACAGAGACAGAGACACAGAGACAGAGACACAGAGACAGAGTCACAGAGACAGAGACACAGAGACAGAGACACAGAGACAGAGACACAGAGACAGAGACACAGAGACAGAGACACAGAGACAGAGACACAGAGACAGAGACACAGAGACAGAGACACAGAGAAAGAGAAACAGAGACACAGAGACAGAGACACAGAGACAGAAACACAGAGACAGAGACACAGAGACAGAGACACAGAGACAGAGACACAGAGACAGAGACACAGAGACAGAGACACAGAGACAGAGACACAGAGACAGTGACACAGAGACAGAGACACAGAGACAGAGACACAGAGACAGAGACACAGAGAAAGAGAAACAGAGACACAGAGACAGAGACACAGAGACAGAGACACAGAGACAGAGACACAGAGACAGAGACACAGAGACAGAGACACAGAGACAGAGACACAGAGACAGAGACACAGAGGCAGAGACATAGACACAGAGACAGAGACAGAGACACAGAGACACAGAGACAGAGACACAGAGACAGAGACACAGAGACAGAGACACAGAGACAGAGACACAGAGACAGAGACACAGAGACAGAGACACAGAGACAGAGACACAGAGACAGAGACACACAGACAGAGACACAGAGACAGAGACGCAGAGACAGAGACATAAAGACAGAAACACAGAGACAGAGACACAGACACAGAGACAGAGACCCGGAGACGGAGACACAGAGACAGAGACACAGACAGAGAGACACAGAGACGGAGACGCAGGCACAGAGACAGAGACACAGAGAACGAGTAACAGAGACAGGGATACAGAGACAGAGACACAGAGACGGAGATACAGAGACAGAGACACAGAGACACAGAGACGGAGACGCAGAGATACAGAGACAGAGACACAGAGACGGTGATAAAGAGATTCAGACACAGAGAAAGAGACACAGAGACGGTGACACAGAGAGAGAGAGACAGATTCACAGAGGCGGAGACACAGGGACAGAGACACTGAGACAGAGACACAGAGACGGATAACGGAGACAGAGACGCAGAAACGGAGACACAGGGACAGAGACACGGAGACAGGACAACAGAGACAAAGTCACACAGACAGAGTTACAGAGACAGAGACACAGAGACAGAGACACAGAGCCGGAGACACAGAGAGAGAGAGACAGAGACACAGAGACTGAGACACAGGGACAGAGACACAGAGACAGAAACACAGAGACAGAGACACAGAGACAGAGACACAGAGACAGAGACACAGAGACAGAGACACAGAGACAGAGACACAGAGACAGAGACACAGAGACAGAGACACAGAGACAGAGACACAGAGACAGAGACACAGAGAAAGAGAAACAGAGACACAGAGACAGAGACACAGAGACAGAGACACAGAGACAGAGACACAGAGACAGAGACACAGAGACAGAGACACAGAGACAGAGACACAGAGACAGAGACACAGAGACAGAGACACAGAGACAGAGACACAGAGACAGAGACACAGAGACAGAGACACAGAGAGAGAGACACAGAGACAGAGACACAGAGACAGAGACACAGAGACAGAGACACAGAGACAGAGACACAGAGTTAGAGACACAGAGACAGAGACACAGAGACAGAGACACAGAGACAGAGACACAGAGACAGAGACACAGAGACAGAGACACAGAGACAGAGACACAGAGACAGAGACACAGAGACAGAGACACAGAGACAGAGACACAGAGACACAGGGACAGAAACACAGAAACAGAGACACAGAGACAGAGACACAGAGACACAGAGACAGAGACACAGAGACAGAGACACAGAGAGAGAGACACAGAGACAGAGACACAGAGACAGAGACACAGAGACAGAGACACAGAGACAGAGACACAGAGACAGAGACAGAGACACAGAGACAGAGACACAGAGACAGAGACACAGAGACGGAGACACAGAGACAGAGACACAGAGACAGAGACACAGAGACAGAGACACAGAGACAGAGACAGAGACACAGACACAGACACACAGAGACAGAGACACAGGGACAGAGACACTGAGTCATAGACACAGAGACAGAAACACAGAGACAGAGACACAGAGACAGAGACACAGAGACAGAGACACAGAGACAGAGACACACAGACAGAGACACAGAGACAGAGACACAGAGACAGAGACACAGAGACAGAGACACAGAGACAGAGACACAGAGACAGAGACACAGAGACAGAGACACACAGACAGAGACGCAGAGACAGAGACACAGAGACAGAGACATAAAGACAGAAACACAGAGACAGAGACACAGAGACAGAGTCGCAGGGACAGAGACACAGAGACAGAGACACAGAGAAAGAGAAACAGAGACAGGGACAGAGACATAGAGACAGAGACACAGAAACAGAGACACAGAGACGGAGACTCTGGGACAGAGACACAGAGACAGTGACTCAGAGGCAGCGAGACAGAGACAGAGACACAGAGACATAGACACAGAGTGAGATAACGGGGATAGAAACAAAGAGAGAGAGACACAGAGAGATAGACACAGAGACGGAGACACAGAGACAGAGACACAAAGACAGGGAAACAGAGACAGAGGCACAAACACACAGATAGAGAGACAGAGACACACAGACGGAGACACAGGGACACAGACACGGAGACAGGACCACAGAGACAAAGTCACACAGACAGAGTTACAGAGACAGAGACACAGAGACAGAGACACAGAGCCGGAGACACAGAGAGAGAGAGACAGAGACACAGAGACTGAGACACAGGGACAGAGACACAGAGACAGAGACACAGAGACAGAGACAGAGACACAGAGAAAGAGACACAGAGGCAGATACAGAGAGACACAGAGACAGAGACACAGACACAGACACACAGAGTCAGAGACACAGGGACAGAGACACTGAGTCATAGACACAGAGACAGAAACACAGAGACAGAGACACAGAGACAGAGACACAGAGACAGAGACACAGAGACAGAGACACAGAGACAGAGACACAGAGACAGAGACACAGAGACAGAGACACAGAGACAGAGACACAGAGACAGAGACACAGAGACAGAGACACAGAGAAAGAGAAACAGAGACACAGAGACAGAGACACAGAGACAGAGACACAGAGACAGAGACACAGAGACAGAGACACAGAGACAGAGACACAGAGACAGAGACACAGAGACAGAGACACAGAGACAGAGACACAGAGACAGAGACACAGAGACAGAGACACAGAGACAGAGACACAGAGACAGAGACACAGAGAGAGAGACACAGAGACAGAGACACAGAGACAGAGACACAGAGACAGAGACACAGAGTTAGAGACACAGAGACAGAGACACAGAGACAGAGACACAGAGACAGAGACACAGAGACAGAGACAGAGACACAGACACAGACACACAGAGACAGAGACACAGGGACAGAGACACTGAGTCATAGACACAGAGACAGAAACACAGAGACAGAGACACAGAGACAGAGACACAGAGACAGAGACACAGAGACAGAGACACACAGACAGAGACACAGAGACAGAGACACAGAGACAGAGACACAGAGACAGAGACACAGAGACAGAGACACAGAAACAGAGACACACAGACAGAGACGCAGAGACAGAGACACAGAGACAGAGACATAAAGACAGAAACACAGAGACAGAGACACAGAGACAGAGTCGCAGGGACAGAGACACAGAGACAGAGACACAGAGAAAGAGAAACAGAGACAGGGACAGAGACATAGAGACAGAGACACAGAAACAGAGACACAGAGACGGAGACTCTGGGACAGAGACACAGAGACAGTGACTCAGAGGCAGCGAGACAGAGACAGAGACACAGAGACATAGACACAGAGTGAGATAACGGGGATAGAGACAAAGAGAGAGAGACACAGAGAGATAGACACAGAGACGGAGGCACAGAGACAGAGACACAAAGACAGGGAAACAGAGACAGAGTCACACACACAGAGATAGAGACAGAGACACACAGACGGAGACACAGGGACACAGACACGGAGACAGGACCACAGAGACAAAGTCACACAGACAGAGTTACAGAGACAGAGACACAGAGACAGAGACACAGAGCCGGAGACACAGAGAGAGAGAGACAGAGACACAGAGACTGAGACACAGGGACAGAGACACAGAGACAGATACACAGAGACAGAGACAGAGACACAGAGACAGAGACACAGAGACAGAGACACAGAGACAGAGACACAGAGACAGAGACACAGAGACAGAGACACAGAGACAGAGACACAGAGACAGAGACACAGAGACAGAGACACAGAGACAGAGACACAGAGACAGAGACACAGAGACAGAGACACAGAGACAGAGACACAGAGACAGAGACACAGAGACAGAGACACAGAGACAGAGACACAGAGACACAGGGACAGAAACACAGAAACAGAGACACAGAGACAGAGACACAGAGACAGAGACACAGAGACAGAGACACAGAGACAGAGACACAGAGACAGAGACACAGAGACAGAGACACAGAGACAGAGACACAGAGACAGAGACACAGAGACAGAGCCACAGAGACACAGAGACAGAGACACAGAGACACAGGGACAGAAACACAGAAACAGAGACACAGAGACAGAGACACAGAGACAGAGACACAGAGACAGAGACACAGAGACAGGGACACAGAGACAGAGACACAGAGGAAAGAGACACAGAGGCAGAGACACAGATACAGAGACACAGAGACAGAGACACAGAAACAGAGACACAGAGACAGAGGCGCAGAGACAGAGACACAATGACAGAGACTCAGTGAAAGAGACACAGAGACTGGGACACAGAGAAAGAGAAACAGAGACAGAGACAGGGACACAGAAACAGAGACACATAGACGGAGACTCTGGGACAGAGACACAGGGACAGAGACTCAGAGGCAGCGGTACAGAGACAGAGACAGAGACAGAGACAGAGACACAGAGACAGAGACACAGAGTCGGAGACACAGAGAGAGAGAGACAGAGACACAGAGACTGAGACACAGGGACAGAGACACAGAGACAGATACACAGAGACAGAGACAGAGACACAGAGACAGAGACACAGAGACAGAGACACAGAGACAGAGACACAGAGACAGAGACACAGAGACAGAGACACAGAGACAGAGACACAGAGACAGAGACACAGAGACAGAGACACAGAGACAGAGACACAGAGACAGAGACACAGAGACAGAGACACAGAGACAGAGACACAGAGACAGAGACACAGAGACAGAGACACAGAGACAGAGACACAGAGACAGAGACACAGAGACACAGGGACAGAAACACAGAAACAGAGACACAGAGACAGAGACACAGAGACAGAGACACAGAGACAGAGACACAGAGACAGAGACACAGAGACAGAGACACAGAGACAGAGACACAGAGACAGAGACACAGAGACAGAGACACAGAGACAGAGCCACAGAGACACAGAGACAGAGACACAGAGACACAGGGACAGAAACACAGAAACAGAGACACAGAGACAGAGACACAGAGACAGAGACACAGAGACAGAGACACAGAGACAGGGACACAGAGACAGAGACACAGAGGAAAGAGACACAGAGGCAGAGACACAGATACAGAGACACAGAGACAGAGACACAGAAACAGAGACACAGAGACAGAGGCGCAGAGACAGAGACACAATGACAGAGACTCAGTGAAAGAGACACAGAGACTGGGACACAGAGAAAGAGAAACAGAGACAGAGACAGGGACACAGAAACAGAGACACATAGACGGAGACTCTGGGACAGAGACACAGGGACAGAGACTCAGAGGCAGCGGTACAGAGACAGAGACAGAGACAGAGACAGAGACACAGAGACATAGACACAGAGTCAGATAATGGAGATAGAGACACAGAGAGAGAGACACAGAAACGGAGACACAGGGACAGAGACGCAGACACAGAGACACAGAGATAGGGACACAGAGGCAGAGACAGACACACAGAGAGAGAGACACACACACAGAGACAGAGACAGAGACACAGAGACGGAGACATAGGGACACAGACACGGAGACAGGACCACAGAGAAAGAGTCACACAGACAGAGATACAGAGACAGAGACACAGAGACAGAGACACAGAGACAGAGACACAGAGACAGAGACACAGAGACAGAGACACAGAGACAGAGACACAGAGACAGAGACACAGAGACAGAGACACAGAGACAGAGACACAGAGACGGAGAATCTGGGACAGAGACACAGAGACAGTGACTCAGAGGCAGCGAGACAGAGACAGAGACACAGAGACAGAGACACAGAGTCAGAGACAGAGACACAGAGAAAGAGTCAGAGAGACAGAGATACAGAGACGGAGACACAGGGCCAGAGACAGAGAGGCAGAAACACAGAGACAGAGTCTCACAGACAGAGATACAGAGACAGAGACACAGAGACAGAGACACAGAGACAGAGACACAGAGACAGAGACACAGAGACAGAGACACAGAGACAGAGACACAGAGACAGAGACATAAAGACAGAAACACAAAGACAGAGACACAGAGACAGAGACACCGGGACAGAGACACAGAGACAGGGACACAGAGAAAGAGAAACAGAGACAGGGACAGAGACATAGAGACAGAGACACAGAAACAGAGATACAGAGACGGAGAATCTGGGACAGAGACACAGAGACAGTGACTCAGAGGCAGCGAGACAGAGACGGAGACACAGAGACATAGACACAGAGTCAGATAACGGAGATAGAGACACAGAGAGAGAGACACAGAGAGAGAGAAGCAGAGACGGAGACACAGAGACAGAGACACAAAGACAGGGAAACAGAGACAGAGACACACACACAGAGACGGAGACACACACACAGAGATAGAGACAGAGACACAGAGACAGAGACACAGGGACAGAGACACAGAGACAGAGACAGAGACACAGAAACAGAGACACAGGGACAGAGACACAGAGACAGAGACAGGGACAGAGACATAGAGACAGAGACACAGAAACAGAGACACAGAGACGGAGAATCTGGGACAGAGACACAGAGACAGTGACTCAGAGGCAGCGAGACAGAGACAGAGACACAGAGACAGAGACACAGAGAAAGAGTCAGAGAGACAGAGATACAGAGACGGAGACACAGGGCCAGAGACAGAGAGGCAGAAACACAGAGACAGAGTCTCACAGACAGAGATACAGAGACAGAGACACAGAGACAGAGACACAGAGACAGAGACACAGAGACAGAGACACAGAGACAGAGACACAGAGACAGAGACACAGAGACAGAGACACAGAGACAGAGACACAGAGACAGAGACACAGAGACAGAGACACAGAGACAGAGACACAGAGACAGAGACAGAGATACAGAGACAGAGACACAGAGACAGAGACACAGAGACAGAGACAGAGACACAGACACAGACACACAGAGACAGAGACACAGGGACAGAGACACTGAGTCATAGACACAGAGACAGAAACACAGAGACAGAGACACAGAGACAGAGACACAGAGACAGAGACACAGAGACAGAGACACAGAGACAGAGACACACAGACAGAGACACAGAGACAGAGACACAGAGACAGAGACACAGAGACAGAGACACACAGACAGAGACGCAGAGACAGAGACACAGAGACAGAGACATAAAGACAGAAACACAGAGACAGAGACACAGAGACAGAGTCGCAGGGACAGAGACACAGAGACAGAGACACAGAGAAAGAGAAACAGAGACAGGGACAGAGACATAGAGACAGAGACACAGAAACAGAGACACAGAGACGGAGACTCTGGGACAGAGACACAGAGACAGTGACTCAGAGGCAGCGAGACAGAGACAGAGACACAGAGACATAGACACAGAGTGAGGTAACGGGGATAGAGACAAAGAGAGAGAGACACAGAGAGATAGACACAGAGACGGAGACACAGAGAGAGAGAGACAGAGACACAGAGACTGAGACACAGGGACAGAGACACAGAGACAGAGACACAGAGACAGAGACAGAGACACAGAGAAAGAGACACAGAGGCAGATACAGAGAGACACAGAGACAGAGACACAGACACAGACACACAGAGACAGAGACACAGGGACAGAGACACTGAGTCATAGACACAGAGACAGAAACACAGAGACAGAGACACAGAGACAGAGACAGTCAGACAGAGACACAGAGACAGAGACACAGAACCAGACACACAGGGACAGAGACACAGAGACAGAGACACAGAGAAAGAGAAACAGAGACAGGGACAGAGACATAGAGACAGAGACACAGAAACAGAGACATAGAGACAGAGACACAGAAACAGAGACACAGAGACGGAGAATCTGGGACAGAGACACAGAGACAGTGACTCAGAGGCAGCGAGACAGAGACAGAGACACAGAGACATAGACACAGAGTCAGATAACGGAGATAGAGACACAGTGAGAGAGACACAGAGAGAGAGAAACAGAGACGGTGACACAGAGACAGAGACACAAAGACAGGGAAACAGAGACAGAGGCACACACACAGAGATAGAGACAGAGACACACAGACGGAGACAATGGGACACAGACACGGAGACAGGACCACAGAGGCAGAGTCACACAGACAGAGATACAGAGACAGAGACACAGAGACAGAGACACAGAGACGGAGACACAGAGAGAAAGAGACAGAGACACAGAGACTGAGACACAGGGACAGAGACACAGAGACGGAGACACAGAGAGAGAGAGACAGAGACACAGAGACTGAGACACAGGGACAGAGACACAGAGACAGAGACACAGAGACAGAGACACAGAGACAGAGACACAGAGTCAGAGACAGAGACACAGAGACACAGACACAGAGAAAGAGTCAGAGAGACAGAGATACAGAGACGGAGACACAGGGACAGAGACAGAGAGGCAGAAACACAGAGACAGAGTCACACAGACAGAGATACAGAGACAGAGACACAGAGACAGAGACACAGAGACAGGGACACAGAGACAGAGACACAGAGTCAGAGACAGAGACACAGACACAGACACACAGAGACAGAGACACAGGGACAGAGACACTGAGTCATAGACACAGAGACAGAAATACAGAGACAGAGTCACAGAGACGGAGGCACAGAGACAGAAACACAGAGACAGAGACACAGAGACAGAGACACACAGACAGAGACACAGAGACAGAGACATAAAGACAGAAACACAGAGACAGAGACACAGAGACAGAGACACAGGGGCAGAGACACAGAGACAGAGACACAGAGAAAGAGAAACAGAGACAGGGACAGAGAGACATCGACACAGAGACAGAGACACAGAGGCAGAGACATAGACACAGAGACAGGGACAGAGACACAGAGACACAGAGACAGAGACACAGAGACAGAGACACAGAGACAGAGACACAGAGACAGAGACACAGAGACAGAGACACAGAGACAGAGACACAGAGACAGAGACACAGACACAGAGAGAGAGACCCGGGGACGGAGACACAGAGACAGAGACACAGACAGAGAGACACAGAGACGGAGACGCAGGGACAGAGACAGAGACACAGAGACGGAGATACAGAGACAGAGACACAGAGACACAGAGACGGAGACGCAGAGATACAGAGACAGAGACACAGAGACGGAGATAAAGAGATTCAGACACAGAGAAAGAGACACAGAGACGGTGACACAGAGAGAGAGAGACAGATTCACAGAGGCGGAGACACAGGGACAGAGACACTGAGACAGAGACACAGAGACATAGACACAGAGTGAGGTAACGGGGATAGAGACAAAGAGAGAGAGACACAGAGAGATAGACACAGAGACGGAGACACAGAGACAGAGACACAAAGACAGGGAAACAGAGACAGAGTCACACACACAGAGATAGAGACAGAGACACACAGACGGAGACACAGGGACACAGACACGGAGACAGGACCACAGAGACAAAGTCACACAGACAGAGTTACAGAGACAGAGACACAGAGACAGAGACACAGAGCCGGAGACACAGAGAGAGAGAGACAGAGACACAGAGACTGAGACACAGGGACAGAGACACAGAGACAGAGACACAGAGACAGAGACAGAGACACAGAGAAAGAGACACAGAGGCAGATACAGAGAGACACAGAGACAGAGACACAGACACAGACACACAGAGACAGAGACACAGGGACAGAGACACTGAGTCATAGACACAGAGACAGAAACACAGAGACAGAGACACAGAGACAGAGACAGTCAGACAGAGACACAGAGACAGAGACACAGAACCAGAGACACAGGGACAGAGACACAGAGACAGAGACACAGAGAAAGAGAAACAGAGACAGGGACAGAGACATAGAGACAGAGACACAGAAACAGAGACATAGAGACAGAGACACACACACAGAGACGGAGACACACACACAGAGATAGAGACAGAGACACAGAGACAGAGACACAGGGACAGAGACACAGAGACAGAGACAGAGACACAGAAACAGAGACACAGGGACAGAGACACAGAGACAGAGACAGGGACAGAGACATAGAGACAGAGACACAGAAACAGAGACACAGAGACGGAGAATCTGGGACAGAGACACAGAGACAGTGACTCAGAGGCAGCGAGACAGAGACAGAGACACAGAGACAGAGACACAGAGAAAGAGTCAGAGAGACAGAGATACAGAGACGGAGACACAGGGCCAGAGACAGAGAGGCAGAAACACAGAGACAGAGTCTCACAGACAGAGATACAGAGACAGAGACACAGAGACAGAGACACAGAGACAGAGACACAGAGACAGAGACACAGAGACAGAGACACAGAGACAGAGACACAGAGACAGAGACACAGAGACAGAGACACAGAGACAGAGTCGCAGGGACAGAGACACAGAGACAGAGACACAGAGAAAGAGAAACAGAGACAGGGACAGAGACATAGAGACAGAGACACAGAAACAGAGACACAGAGACAGTGACTCAGAGGCAGCGAGACAGAGACAGAGACACAGAGACATAGACACAGAGTGAGGTAACGGGGATAGAGACAAAGAGAGAGAGACACAGAGAGATAGACACAGAGACGGAGACACAGAGACAGGGACACAAAGACAGGGAAACAGAGACAGAGTCACACACACAGAGATAGAGACAGAGACACACAGACGGAGACACAGGGACACAGACACGGAGACAGGACCACAGAGACAAAGTCACACAGACAGAGTTACAGAGACAGAGACACAGAGACAGAGACACAGAGCCGGAGACACAGAGAGAGAGAGACAGAGACACAGAGACTGAGACACAGGGACAGAGACACAGAGACAGAGACACAGAGACAGAGACAGAGACACAGAGAAAGAGACACAGAGGCAGATACAGAGAGACACAGAGACAGAGACACAGACACAGACACACAGAGACAGAGACACAGGGACAGAGACACTGAGTCATAGACACAGAGACAGAAACACAGAGACAGAGACACAGAGACAGAGACAGTCAGACAGAGACACAGAGACAGAGACACAGAACCAGAGACACAGGGACAGAGACACAGAGACAGAGACACAGAGAAAGAGAAACAGAGACAGGGACAGAGACATAGAGACAGAGACACAGAAACAGAGACATAGAGACAGAGACACAGAAACAGAGACACAGAGACGGAGAATCTGGGACAGAGACACAGAGACAGTGACTCAGAGGCAGCGAGACAGAGACAGAGACACAGAGACATAGACACAGAGTCAGATAACGGAGATAGAGACACAGTGAGAGAGACACAGAGAGAGAGAAACAGAGACGGTGACACAGAGACAGAGACACAAAGACAGGGAAACAGAGACAGAGGCACACACACAGAGATAGAGACAGAGACACACAGACGGAGACAATGGGACACAGACACGGAGACAGGACCACAGAGGCAGAGTCACACAGACAGAGATACAGAGACAGAGACACAGAGACAGAGACACAGAGACGGAGACACAGAGAGAAAGAGACAGAGACACAGAGACTGAGACACAGGGACAGAGACACAGAGACGGAGACGCAGAGAGAGAGAGACAGAGACACAGAGACTGAGACACAGGGACAGAGACACAGAGACAGAGACACAGAGACAGAGACACAGAGACAGAGACACAGAGTCAGAGACAGAGACACAGAGACACAGACACAGAGAAAGAGTCAGAGAGACAGAGATACAGAGACGGAGACACAGGGACAGAGACAGAGAGGCAGAAACACAGAGACAGAGTCACACAGACAGAGATACAGAGACAGAGACACAGAGACAGAGACACAGAGACAGAGACACAGAGACAGAGACACAGAGTCAGAGACAGAGACACAGACACAGACACACAGAGACAGAGACACAGGGACAGAGACACTGAGTCATAGACACAGAGACAGAAATACAGAGACAGAGTCACAGAGACGGAGGCACAGAGACAGAAACACAGAGACAGAGACACAGAGACAGAGACACACAGACAGAGACACAGAGACAGAGACATAAAGACAGAAACACAGAGACAGAGACACAGAGACAGAGACACAGGGGCAGAGACACAGAGACAGAGACACAGAGAAAGAGAAACAGAGACAGGGGCAGAGAGACATCGACACAGAGACAGAGACACAGAGGCAGAGACATAGACACAGAGACAGGGACAGAGACACAGAGACACAGAGACAGAGACACAGAGACAGAGACACAGAGACAGAGACACAGAGACAGAGACACAGAGACAGAGACACAGAGACAGAGACACAGAGACAGAGACACAGACACAGAGAGAGAGACCCGGGGACGGAGACACAGAGACAGAGACACAGACAGACAGACACAGAGACGGAGACGCAGGGACAGAGACAGAGACACAGAGAACGAGTAACAGAGACAGGGATACAGAGACAGAGACACAGAGACGGAGATACAGAGACAGAGACACAGAGACACAGAGACGGAGACGCAGAGATACAGAGACAGAGACACAGAGACGGAGATAAAGAGATTCAGACACAGAGAAAGAGACACAGAGACGGTGACACAGAGAGAGAGAGACAGATTCACAGAGGCGGAGACACAGGGACAGAGACACTGAGACAGAGACACAGAGACGGATAACGGAGACAGAGACGCAGAAACGGAGACACAGGGACAGAGACAGAGAGACCGAGACACAAAGACAGAGACACAGAGACAGAGACACAATGACAGAGATTCAGTGACAGAGACACAGAGACAGTGACACAGATACAGAGACACAGAGACAGAGACACAGAGACAGAGACACAGACACAGAGACAGAGACACAGAGTCAGAGACATAGACACAGACACATACACACAGAGACAGAGACACAGGGACAGAGACACTGAGTCATAGACACAGAGACAGAAATACAGAGGCAGAGACACAGAGACATCGACACAGAGACAGAGACACACAGGCAGAGACATAGACACAGAGACAGGGACAGAGACACAGAGACACTGAGACAGAGACACGGAGACAGAGACACAGAGACAGAGACACAGACACAGAGACAGAGACACAGAGTCAGAGACAGAGACACAGACACAGACACACAGAGACAGAGACACAGGGACAGAGACACTGAGTCATAGACACAGAGACAGAAATACAGAGACAGAGACACAGAGACAGGTACACAGAGACAGAGATTCAGAGACAGTGACTCAGAGATAGAGTCACAGAGACGGAGACACAGAGACAGAAACACAGAGACAGAGACACAGAGACAGAGACACAGGGACAGAGACACAGAGACAGAGACACAGAGACAGAGACACAGAGACAGAGACACAGAGACAGAGACACAGAGACAGAGACATAAAGACAGAAACACAGAGACAGAGACACAGAGACAGAGACACAGGGACAGAGACACAGAGACAGGGACACAGAGACAGAGACATAGACACAGAGACAGAGACAGAGATACAGAGACGGAGACACAGGGACAGCGACAGAGAGGCAGAAACACAGAGACAGAGACACAGAGGCAGATACAGAGAGACACAGAGACAGAGACACAGAGACAGAGACACAGAGACAGAGACACAGAGACAGAGACACAGAGACAGAGACACAGAGACAGAGACACAGAGACAGAGACACAGAGACAGAGACACAGAGACAGAGACACAGAGACAGAGACACAGAGACAGAGACACAGAGACAGAGACACAGAGACAGAGACACAGAGACAGAGACACAGAGACAGAGACACAGAGACAGAGACACAGAGACAGAGACACAGAGACAGAGACACAGAGACAGAGACACAGAGACAGAGACACAGAGACAGAGACACAGAGACAGAGACACAGAGACACAGGGACAGAAACACAGAAACAGAGACACAGAGACAGAGACACAGAGACAGAGACACAGAGACAGAGACACAGAGACAGAGACACAGAGACAGAGCCACAGAGACACAGAGACAGAGACACAGAGACACAGGGACAGAAACACAGAAACAGAGACACAGAGACAGAGACACAGAGACAGAGACACAGAGACAGAGACACAGAGACAGGGACACAGAGACAGAGACACAGAGGAAAGAGACACAGAGGCAGAGACACAGATACAGAGACACAGAGACAGAGACACAGAAACAGAGACACAGAGACAGAGGCGCAGAGACAGAGACACAATGACAGAGACTCAGTGAAAGAGACACAGAAACTGTGACACAGAGAAAGAGAAACAGAGACAGAGACAGAGACACAGAAACAGAGACACATAGACGGAGACTCTGGGACAGAGACACAGGGACAGAGACTCAGAGGCAGCGGTACAGAGACAGAGACAGAGACAGAGACAGAGACACAGAGACATAGACACAGAGTCAGATAATGGAGATAGAGACACAGAGAGAGAGACACAGAAACGGAGACACAGGGACAGAGACGCAGACATAGAGACACAGAGATAGGGACACAGAGGCAGAGACAGACACACAGAGAGAGAGACACACACACAGAGACAGAGACAGAGACACAGAGACGGAGACATAGGGACACAGACACGGAGACAGGACCACAGAGAAAGAGTCACACAGACAGAGACACAGAGACAGAGACACAGAGACAGAGACACAGAGACAGAGACACAGAGACAGAGACACAGAGACAGAGACACAGAGACAGAGACACAGAGACAGAGACACAGAGACAGAGACACAGAGACAGAGACACAGAGACAGAGACACAGAGACAGAGACACAGAGACAGAGACACAGAGACAGAGACGCAGAGACGGAGATACAGAGACACAGACACAGAGACAGGGACACAGAGACGGAGACACAGAGAGAGAGAGACAGAGACACAGAGACGGAGACACAGGAACAGAGACACAGAGACAGAGACACAGAGACAGAGACACAGAGACAGTGACACAGAGACAGAGTCAGAGAGACAGAGATACAGAGACGGAGACACAGGGACAGAGACAGAGAGATAGAAACACAGAGAGAGAGACACAGAGACGGAGACACAGGGAGAGAGACACGGCGAGGGAGACACAGAGACAGAGACACAGAGACAGAGACACAGACACAGAGACAGAGACCCGTAGACGGAGACACAGAGACAGAGACACAGACAGAGAGACACAGAGACGGAGACGCAGGGACAGAGACAGAGACACAGAGAACGAGTAACAGAGACAGGGATACAGAGACAGAGACACAGAGACGGAGATACAGAGACAGAGACACAGAGACACAGAGACGGAGACACAGAGATACAGAGACAGAGACACAGAGACGGAGATAAAGAGATTCAGACACAGAGAAAGAGACACAGAGACGGTGACACAGAGAGAGAGAGACAGATTCACAGAGGCGGAGACACAGGGACAGAGACACTGAGACAGAGACACAGAGACGGATAACGGAGACAGAGACGCAGAAACGGAGACACAGGGACAGAGACAGAGAGACCGAGACACAAAGACAGAGACACAGAGACAGAGACACAATGACAGAGATTCAGTGACAGAGACACAGAGACAGTGACACAGAGACAGAGACACAGAGACAGAGACACAGAGACAGAGACACAGAGACAGAGACACAGAGACAGAGACACAGAGGCAGAGACATAGACACAGAGACAGAGACACAGAGACAGAGACACAGAGACAGAGACACAGAGACAGAGACACAGAGACAAAGACACAGAGACAGAGACACAGAGACATCGACACAGAGACAGAGACACAGAGGCAGAGACATAGACACAGAGACAGGGACAGAGACACAGAGACACAGAGACGGAGACACAGAGACAGAGACACAGAGACAGAGACACAGAGACAGAGACACAGACACAGAGACACACAGACAGAGACACAGAGACAGAGACACAGAGACAGAGACACAGAGACAGAGACACAGAGACAGAGACACAGAGACAGACACACAGAGACAGAGACACAGAGACAGAGACACAGAGACAGAGACACAGAGACAGAGACACAGAGACAGAGACACAGAGACACAGATACAGAGACACAGAGACAGAGACACAGAGGCAGAGACATAGACACAGACACAGAGACAGAGACACAGAGTCAGAGACAGAGACACAGACACAGACACACAGAGACAGAGACACAGGGACAGAGACACTGAGTCATAGACACAGAGACAGAAATACAGAGGCAGAGACACAGAGACATCTACACAGAGACAGAGACACAGAGGCAGAGACATAGACACAGAGACAGGGACAGAGACACAGAGACACAGAGACAGAGACACGGAGACAGAGGCACAGAGACAGAGACACAGACACAGAGACAGAGACACAGAGTCAGAGACAGAGACACAGACACAGACACACAGAGACAGAGACACAGGGACAGAGACACTGAGTCATAGACACAGAGACAGAAATACAGAGACAGAGACACAGAGACAGGTACACAGAGACAGAGATTCAGAGACAGTGACTCAGAGATAGAGTCACAGAGACGGAGACACAGAGACAGAAACACAGAGACAGAGACACAGAGACAGAGACACAGAGACAGAGACACAGAGACAGAGACACACAGACAGAGACACAGAGACAGAGACACAGAGACAGAGACATAAAGACAGAAACACAGAGACAGAGACACAGAGACAGAGACACAGGGACAGAGACACAGAGACAGGGACACAGAGACAGAGACATAGACACAGAGACAGAGACAGAGATACAGAGGCGGAGACACAGGGACAGCGACAGAGAGGCAGAAACACAGAGACAGAGACACAGAGGCAGATACAGAGAGACACAGAGACAGAGACACAGAGACAGAGACACAGAGACAGAGACACAGAGACAGAGACACAGAGACAGAGACACAGAGACAGAGACACAGAGACAGAGACACAGAGACAGAGACACAGAGACAGAGACACAGAGACAGAGACACAGAGACAGAGACACAGAGACAGAGACACAGAGACAGAGACACAGAGACAGAGACACAGAGACAGAGACACAGAGACAGAGACACAGAGACAGAGACACAGAGACAGAGACACAGAGACAGAGACACAGAGACAGAGACACAGAGACAGAGACACAGAGACAGAGACACAGAGACAGAGACACAGAGACAGAGACACAGAGACAGAGACACAGAGACAGAGACACAGAGACAGAGACACAGAGACACAGGGACAGAAACACAGAAACAGAGACACAGAGACAGAGACACAGAGACAGAGACACAGAGACAGAGACACAGAGACAGAGCCACAGAGACACAGAGACAGAGACACAGAGACACAGGGACAGAAACACAGAAACAGAGACACAGAGACAGAGACACAGAGACAGAGACACAGAGACAGAGACACAGAGACAGGGACACAGAGACAGAGACACAGAGGAAAGAGACACAGAGGCAGAGACACAGATACAGAGACACAGAGACAGAGACACAGAAACAGAGACACAGAGACAGAGGCGCAGAGACAGAGACACAATGACAGAGACTCAGTGAAAGAGACACAGAGACTGGGACACAGAGAAAGAGAAACAGAGACAGAGACAGGGACACAGAAACAGAGACACATAGACGGAGACTCTTGGACAGAGACACAGGGACAGAGACTCAGAGGCAGCGGTACAGAGACAGAGACAGAGACAGAGACAGAGACACAGAGACATAGACACAGAGTCAGATAATGGAGATAGAGACACAGAAACGGAGACACAGGGACAGAGACGCAGACACAGAGACACAGAGATAGGGACACAGAGGCAGAGACAGACACACAGAGAGAGAGACACACACACAGAGACAGAGACAGAGACACAGAGACGGAGACATAGGGACACAGACACGGAGACAGGACCACAGAGAAAGAGTCACACAGACAGAGATACAGAGACAGAGACACAGAGACAGAGACACAGAGACAGAGACACAGAGACAGAGACACAGAGACAGAGACACAGAGACAGAGACACAGAGACAGAGACACAGAGACAGAGACACAGAGACAGAGACACAGAGACAGAGACACAGAGACAGAGACACAGAGACAGAGACACAGAGACAGAGACACAGAGACAGAGACACAGAGACAGAGACACAGAGACAGAGACAGAGACACAGAGACAGAGACAGAGACACAGAGACAGAGACACAGAGACAGAGACACAGAGGCAGAGACATAGACGCAGAGACAGAGACAGAGACACAGAGACACAGAGACAGAGACACAGAGACAGAGACACAGAGACAGAGACACAGGGACAGAGACACAGAGACAGAGACACAGAGACAGAGAAACAGAGACAGGGACAGAGACATAGAGACAGAGACACAGAAACAGAGATACAGAGACGGAGAATCTGGGACAGAGACAGTGACTCAGAGGCAGCGAGACAGAGACAGAGACACAGAGACATAGACACAGAGTCAGATAACGGAGATGGAGACACAGAGAGAGGGACACAGAGAGAGAGAAGCAGAGACGGAGACACAGAGACAGAGACACAGAGACAGAGACACAGAGACAGAGACACAGAGACAGAGACACAGAGACAGAGACACAGAGACAGAGACACAGAGACAGAGACACAGAGACAGAGACACAGAGACAGAGACACAGAGACAGAGACATAAAGACAGAAACACAAAGACAGAGACACAGAGACAGAGACACCGGGACAGAGACACAGAGACAGGGACACAGAGAAAGAGAAACAGAGACAGGGACAGAGACATAGAGACAGAGACACAGAAACAGAGATACAGAGACGGAGAATCTGGGACAGAGACACAGAGACAGTGACTCAGAGGCAGCGAGACAGAGACGGAGACACAGAGACATAGACACAGAGTCAGATAACGGAGATAGAGACACAGAGAGAGAGACACAGAGAGAGAGAAGCAGAGACGGAGACACAGAGACAGAGACACAAAGACAGGGAAACAGAGACAGAGACACACACACAGAGACGGAGACACACACACAGAGATAGAGACAGAGACACAGAGACAGAGACACAGGGACAGAGGCACAGAGACAGAGACAGAGACACAGAAACAGAGACACAGGGACAGAGACACAGAGACAGAGACAGGGACAGAGACATAGAGACAGAGACACAGAAACAGAGACACAGAGACGGAGAATCTGGGACAGAGACACAGAGACAGTGACTCAGAGGCAGCGAGACAGAGACAGAGACACAGAGACAGAGACACAGAGTCAGAGACAGAGACACAGAGAAAGAGTCAGAGAGACAGAGATACAGAGACGGAGACACAGGGCCAGAGACAGAGAGGCAGAAACACAGAGACAGAGTCTCACAGACAGAGATACAGAGACAGAGACACAGAGACAGAGACACAGACACAGACACACAGAGACAGAGACACAGGGACAGAGACACTGAGCCATAGACACAGAGACAGAAACACAGAGACAGAGACACAGAGACAGAGACACAGAGACAGAGACACAGAGACAGAGACACACAGACAGAGACACAGAGACAGAGACACAGAGACAGAGACACAGAGACAGAGACACAGAGACAGAGACACACAGACAGAGACGCAGAGACAGAGACACAGAGACAGAGACATAAAGACAGAAACACAGAGACAGAGACACAGAGACAGAGTCGCAGGGACAGAGACACAGAGACAGAGACACAGAGAAAGAGAAACAGAGACAGGGACAGAGACATAGAGACAGAGACACAGAAACAGAGACACAGAGACGGAGACTCTGGGACAGAGACACAGAGACAGTGACTCAGAGGCAGCGAGACAGAGACAGAGACACAGAGACATAGACACAGAGTGAGGTAACGGGGATAGAGACAAAGAGAGAGAGACACAGAGAGATAGACACAGAGACGGAGACACAGAGAGAGAGAGACAGAGACACAGAGACTGAGACACAGGGACAGAGACACAGAGACAGAGACACAGAGACAGAGACAGAGACACAGAGAAAGAGACACAGAGGCAGATACAGAGAGACACAGAGACAGAGACACAGACACAGACACACAGAGACAGAGACACAGGGACAGAGACACTGAGTCATAGACACAGAGACAGAAACACAGAGACAGAGACACAGAGACAGAGACAGTCAGACAGAGACACAGAGACAGAGACACAGAACCAGACACACAGGGACAGAGACACAGAGACAGAGACACAGAGAAAGAGAAACAGAGACAGGGACAGAGACATAGAGACAGAGACACAGAAACAGAGACATAGAGACAGAGACACAGAAACAGAGACACAGAGACGGAGAATCTGGGACAGAGACACAGAGACAGTGACTCAGAGGCAGCGAGACAGAGACAGAGACACAGAGACATAGACACAGAGTCAGATAACGGAGATAGAGACACAGTGAGAGAGACACAGAGAGAGAGAAACAGAGACGGTGACACAGAGACAGAGACACAAAGACAGGGAAACAGAGACAGAGGCACACACACAGAGATAGAGACAGAGACACACAGACGGAGACAATGGGACACAGACACGGAGACAGGACCACAGAGGCAGAGTCACACAGACAGAGATACAGAGACAGAGACACAGAGACAGAGACACAGAGACGGAGACACAGAGAGAAAGAGACAGAGACACAGAGACTGAGACACAGGGACAGAGACACAGAGACGGAGACACAGAGAGAGAGAGACAGAGACACAGAGACTGAGACACAGGGACAGAGACACAGAGACAGAGACACAGAGACAGAGACACAGAGACAGAGACACAGAGTCAGAGACAGAGACACAGAGACACAGACACAGAGAAAGAGTCAGAGAGACAGAGATACAGAGACGGAGACACAGGGACAGAGACAGAGAGGCAGAAACACAGAGACAGAGTCACACAGACAGAGATACAGAGACAGAGACACAGAGACAGAGACACAGAGACAGGGACACAGAGACAGAGACACAGAGTCAGAGACAGAGACACAGACACAGACACACAGAGACAGAGACACAGGGACAGAGACACTGAGTCATAGACACAGAGACAGAAATACAGAGACAGAGTCACAGAGACGGAGGCACAGAGACAGAAACACAGAGACAGAGACACAGAGACAGAGACACACAGACAGAGACACAGAGACAGAGACATAAAGACAGAAACACAGAGACAGAGACACAGAGACAGAGACACAGGGGCAGAGACACAGAGACAGAGACACAGAGAAAGAGAAACAGAGACAGGGACAGAGAGACATCGACACAGAGACAGAGACACAGAGGCAGAGACATAGACACAGAGACAGGGACAGAGACACAGAGACACAGAGACAGAGACACAGAGACAGAGACACAGAGACAGAGACACAGAGACAGAGACACAGAGACAGAGACACAGAGACAGAGACACAGAGACAGAGACACAGACACAGAGAGAGAGACCCGGGGACGGAGACACAGAGACAGAGACACAGACAGAGAGACACAGAGACGGAGACGCAGGGACAGAGACAGAGACACAGAGACGGAGATACAGAGACAGAGACACAGAGACACAGAGACGGAGACGCAGAGATACAGAGACAGAGACACAGAGACGGAGATAAAGAGATTCAGACACAGAGAAAGAGACACAGAGACGGTGACACAGAGAGAGAGAGACAGATTCACAGAGGCGGAGACACAGGGACAGAGACACTGAGACAGAGACACAGAGACATAGACACAGAGTGAGGTAACGGGGATAGAGACAAAGAGAGAGAGACACAGAGAGATAGACACAGAGACGGAGACACAGAGACAGAGACACAAAGACAGGGAAACAGAGACAGAGTCACACACACAGAGATAGAGACAGAGACACACAGACGGAGACACAGGGACACAGACACGGAGACAGGACCACAGAGACAAAGTCACACAGACAGAGTTACAGAGACAGAGACACAGAGACAGAGACACAGAGCCGGAGACACAGAGAGAGAGAGACAGAGACACAGAGACTGAGACACAGGGACAGAGACACAGAGACAGAGACACAGAGACAGAGACAGAGACACAGAGAAAGAGACACAGAGGCAGATACAGAGAGACACAGAGACAGAGACACAGACACAGACACACAGAGACAGAGACACAGGGACAGAGACACTGAGTCATAGACACAGAGACAGAAACACAGAGACAGAGACACAGAGACAGAGACAGTCAGACAGAGACACAGAGACAGAGACACAGAACCAGAGACACAGGGACAGAGACACAGAGACAGAGACACAGAGAAAGAGAAACAGAGACAGGGACAGAGACATAGAGACAGAGACACAGAAACAGAGACATAGAGACAGAGACACACACACAGAGACGGAGACACACACACAGAGATAGAGACAGAGACACAGAGACAGAGACACAGGGACAGAGACACAGAGACAGAGACAGAGACACAGAAACAGAGACACAGGGACAGAGACACAGAGACAGAGACAGGGACAGAGACATAGAGACAGAGACACAGAAACAGAGACACAGAGACGGAGAATCTGGGACAGAGACACAGAGACAGTGACTCAGAGGCAGCGAGACAGAGACAGAGACACAGAGACAGAGACACAGAGAAAGAGTCAGAGAGACAGAGATACAGAGACGGAGACACAGGGCCAGAGACAGAGAGGCAGAAACACAGAGACAGAGTCTCACAGACAGAGATACAGAGACAGAGACACAGAGACAGAGACACAGAGACAGAGACACAGAGACAGAGACACAGAGACAGAGACACAGAGACAGAGACACAGAGACAGAGACACAGAGACAGAGACACAGAGACAGAGTCGCAGGGACAGAGACACAGAGACAGAGACACAGAGAAAGAGAAACAGAGACAGGGACAGAGACATAGAGACAGAGACACAGAAACAGAGACACAGAGACAGTGACTCAGAGGCAGCGAGACAGAGACAGAGACACAGAGACATAGACACAGAGTGAGGTAACGGGGATAGAGACAAAGAGAGAGAGACACAGAGAGATAGACACAGAGACGGAGACACAGAGACAGGGACACAAAGACAGGGAAACAGAGACAGAGTCACACACACAGAGATAGAGACAGAGACACACAGACGGAGACACAGGGACACAGACACGGAGACAGGACCACAGAGACAAAGTCACACAGACAGAGTTACAGAGACAGAGACACAGAGACAGAGACACAGAGCCGGAGACACAGAGAGAGAGAGACAGAGACACAGAGACTGAGACACAGGGACAGAGACACAGAGACAGAGACACAGAGACAGAGACAGAGACACAGAGAAAGAGACACAGAGGCAGATACAGAGAGACACAGAGACAGAGACACAGACACAGACACACAGAGACAGAGACACAGGGACAGAGACACTGAGTCATAGACACAGAGACAGAAACACAGAGACAGAGACACAGAGACAGAGACAGTCAGACAGAGACACAGAGACAGAGACACAGAACCAGAGACACAGGGACAGAGACACAGAGACAGAGACACAGAGAAAGAGAAACAGAGACAGGGACAGAGACATAGAGACAGAGACACAGAAACAGAGACATAGAGACAGAGACACAGAAACAGAGACACAGAGACGGAGAATCTGGGACAGAGACACAGAGACAGTGACTCAGAGGCAGCGAGACAGAGACAGAGACACAGAGACATAGACACAGAGTCAGATAACGGAGATAGAGACACAGTGAGAGAGACACAGAGAGAGAGAAACAGAGACGGTGACACAGAGACAGAGACACAAAGACAGGGAAACAGAGACAGAGGCACACACACAGAGATAGAGACAGAGACACACAGACGGAGACAATGGGACACAGACACGGAGACAGGACCACAGAGGCAGAGTCACACAGACAGAGATACAGAGACAGAGACACAGAGACAGAGACACAGAGACGGAGACACAGAGAGAAAGAGACAGAGACACAGAGACTGAGACACAGGGACAGAGACACAGAGACGGAGACGCAGAGAGAGAGAGACAGAGACACAGAGACTGAGACACAGGGACAGAGACACAGAGACAGAGACACAGAGACAGAGACACAGAGACAGAGACACAGAGTCAGAGACAGAGACACAGAGACACAGACACAGAGAAAGAGTCAGAGAGACAGAGATACAGAGACGGAGACACAGGGACAGAGACAGAGAGGCAGAAACACAGAGACAGAGTCACACAGACAGAGATACAGAGACAGAGACACAGAGACAGAGACACAGAGACAGAGACACAGAGACAGAGACACAGAGTCAGAGACAGAGACACAGACACAGACACACAGAGACAGAGACACAGGGACAGAGACACTGAGTCATAGACACAGAGACAGAAATACAGAGACAGAGTCACAGAGACGGAGGCACAGAGACAGAAACACAGAGACAGAGACACAGAGACAGAGACACACAGACAGAGACACAGAGACAGAGACATAAAGACAGAAACACAGAGACAGAGACACAGAGACAGAGACACAGGGGCAGAGACACAGAGACAGAGACACAGAGAAAGAGAAACAGAGACAGGGGCAGAGAGACATCGACACAGAGACAGAGACACAGAGGCAGAGACATAGACACAGAGACAGGGACAGAGACACAGAGACACAGAGACAGAGACACAGAGACAGAGACACAGAGACAGAGACACAGAGACAGAGACACAGAGACAGAGACACAGAGACAGAGACACAGAGACAGAGACACAGACACAGAGAGAGAGACCCGGGGACGGAGACACAGAGACAGAGACACAGACAGACAGACACAGAGACGGAGACGCAGGGACAGAGACAGAGACACAGAGAACGAGTAACAGAGACAGGGATACAGAGACAGAGACACAGAGACGGAGATACAGAGACAGAGACACAGAGACACAGAGACGGAGACGCAGAGATACAGAGACAGAGACACAGAGACGGAGATAAAGAGATTCAGACACAGAGAAAGAGACACAGAGACGGTGACACAGAGAGAGAGAGACAGATTCACAGAGGCGGAGACACAGGGACAGAGACACTGAGACAGAGACACAGAGACGGATAACGGAGACAGAGACGCAGAAACGGAGACACAGGGACAGAGACAGAGAGACCGAGACACAAAGACAGAGACACAGAGACAGAGACACAATGACAGAGATTCAGTGACAGAGACACAGAGACAGTGACACAGATACAGAGACACAGAGACAGAGACACAGAGACAGAGACACAGACACAGAGACAGAGACACAGAGTCAGAGACATAGACACAGACACATACACACAGAGACAGAGACACAGGGACAGAGACACTGAGTCATAGACACAGAGACAGAAATACAGAGGCAGAGACACAGAGACATCGACACAGAGACAGAGACACACAGGCAGAGACATAGACACAGAGACAGGGACAGAGACACAGAGACACTGAGACAGAGACACGGAGACAGAGACACAGAGACAGAGACACAGACACAGAGACAGAGACACAGAGTCAGAGACAGAGACACAGACACAGACACACAGAGACAGAGACACAGGGACAGAGACACTGAGTCATAGACACAGAGACAGAAATACAGAGACAGAGACACAGAGACAGGTACACAGAGACAGAGATTCAGAGACAGTGACTCAGAGATAGAGTCACAGAGACGGAGACACAGAGACAGAAACACAGAGACAGAGACACAGAGACAGAGACACAGGGACAGAGACACAGAGACAGAGACACAGAGACAGAGACACAGAGACAGAGACACAGAGACAGAGACACAGAGACAGAGACATAAAGACAGAAACACAGAGACAGAGACACAGAGACAGAGACACAGGGACAGAGACACAGAGACAGGGACACAGAGACAGAGACATAGACACAGAGACAGAGACAGAGATACAGAGACGGAGACACAGGGACAGCGACAGAGAGGCAGAAACACAGAGACAGAGACACAGAGGCAGATACAGAGAGACACAGAGACAGAGACACAGAGACAGAGACACAGAGACAGAGACACAGAGACAGAGACACAGAGACAGAGACACAGAGACAGAGACACAGAGACAGAGACACAGAGACAGAGACACAGAGACAGAGACACAGAGACAGAGACACAGAGACAGAGACACAGAGACAGAGACACAGAGACAGAGACACAGAGACAGAGACACAGAGACAGAGACACAGAGACAGAGACACAGAGACAGAGACACAGAGACAGAGACACAGAGACAGAGACACAGAGACAGAGACACAGAGACAGAGACACAGAGACAGAGACACAGAGACAGAGACACAGAGACACAGGGACAGAAACACAGAAACAGAGACACAGAGACAGAGACACAGAGACAGAGACACAGAGACAGAGACACAGAGACAGAGACACAGAGACAGAGCCACAGAGACACAGAGACAGAGACACAGAGACACAGGGACAGAAACACAGAAACAGAGACACAGAGACAGAGACACAGAGACAGAGACACAGAGACAGAGACACAGAGACAGGGACACAGAGACAGAGACACAGAGGAAAGAGACACAGAGGCAGAGACACAGATACAGAGACACAGAGACAGAGACACAGAAACAGAGACACAGAGACAGAGGCGCAGAGACAGAGACACAATGACAGAGACTCAGTGAAAGAGACACAGAAACTGTGACACAGAGAAAGAGAAACAGAGACAGAGACAGAGACACAGAAACAGAGACACATAGACGGAGACTCTGGGACAGAGACACAGGGACAGAGACTCAGAGGCAGCGGTACAGAGACAGAGACAGAGACAGAGACAGAGACACAGAGACATAGACACAGAGTCAGATAATGGAGATAGAGACACAGAGAGAGAGACACAGAAACGGAGACACAGGGACAGAGACGCAGACATAGAGACACAGAGATAGGGACACAGAGGCAGAGACAGACACACAGAGAGAGAGACACACACACAGAGACAGAGACAGAGACACAGAGACGGAGACATAGGGACACAGACACGGAGACAGGACCACAGAGAAAGAGTCACACAGACAGAGACACAGAGACAGAGACACAGAGACAGAGACACAGAGACAGAGACACAGAGACAGAGACACAGAGACAGAGACACAGAGACAGAGACACAGAGACAGAGACACAGAGACAGAGACACAGAGACAGAGACACAGAGACAGAGACACAGAGACAGAGACACAGAGACAGAGACGCAGAGACGGAGATACAGAGACACAGACACAGAGACAGGGACACAGAGACGGAGACACAGAGAGAGAGAGACAGAGACACAGAGACGGAGACACAGGAACAGAGACACAGAGACAGAGACACAGAGACAGAGACACAGAGACAGTGACACAGAGACAGAGTCAGAGAGACAGAGATACAGAGACGGAGACACAGGGACAGAGACAGAGAGATAGAAACACAGAGAGAGAGACACAGAGACGGAGACACAGGGAGAGAGACACGGCGAGGGAGACACAGAGACAGAGACACAGAGACAGAGACACAGACACAGAGACAGAGACCCGTAGACGGAGACACAGAGACAGAGACACAGACAGAGAGACACAGAGACGGAGACGCAGGGACAGAGACAGAGACACAGAGAACGAGTAACAGAGACAGGGATACAGAGACAGAGACACAGAGACGGAGATACAGAGACAGAGACACAGAGACACAGAGACGGAGACACAGAGATACAGAGACAGAGACACAGAGACGGAGATAAAGAGATTCAGACACAGAGAAAGAGACACAGAGACGGTGACACAGAGAGAGAGAGACAGATTCACAGAGGCGGAGACACAGGGACAGAGACACTGAGACAGAGACACAGAGACGGATAACGGAGACAGAGACGCAGAAACGGAGACACAGGGACAGAGACAGAGAGACCGAGACACAAAGACAGAGACACAGAGACAGAGACACAATGACAGAGATTCAGTGACAGAGACACAGAGACAGTGACACAGAGACAGAGACACAGAGACAGAGACACAGAGACAGAGACACAGAGACAGAGACACAGAGACAGAGACACAGAGGCAGAGACATAGACACAGAGACAGAGACACAGAGACAGAGACACAGAGACAGAGACACAGAGACAGAGACACAGAGACAAAGACACAGAGACAGAGACACAGAGACATCGACACAGAGACAGAGACACAGAGGCAGAGACATAGACACAGAGACAGGGACAGAGACACAGAGACACAGAGACGGAGACACAGAGACAGAGACACAGAGACAGAGACACAGAGACAGAGACACAGACACAGAGACACACAGACAGAGACACAGAGACAGAGACACAGAGACAGAGACACAGAGACAGAGACACAGAGACAGAGACACAGAGACAGACACACAGAGACAGAGACACAGAGACAGAGACACAGAGACAGAGACACAGAGACAGAGACACAGAGACAGAGACACAGAGACACAGATACAGAGACACAGAGACAGAGACACAGAGGCAGAGACATAGACACAGACACAGAGACAGAGACACAGAGTCAGAGACAGAGACACAGACACAGACACACAGAGACAGAGACACAGGGACAGAGACACTGAGTCATAGACACAGAGACAGAAATACAGAGGCAGAGACACAGAGACATCTACACAGAGACAGAGACACAGAGGCAGAGACATAGACACAGAGACAGGGACAGAGACACAGAGACACAGAGACAGAGACACGGAGACAGAGGCACAGAGACAGAGACACAGACACAGAGACAGAGACACAGAGTCAGAGACAGAGACACAGACACAGACACACAGAGACAGAGACACAGGGACAGAGACACTGAGTCATAGACACAGAGACAGAAATACAGAGACAGAGACACAGAGACAGGTACACAGAGACAGAGATTCAGAGACAGTGACTCAGAGATAGAGTCACAGAGACGGAGACACAGAGACAGAAACACAGAGACAGAGACACAGAGACAGAGACACAGAGACAGAGACACAGAGACAGAGACACACAGACAGAGACACAGAGACAGAGACACAGAGACAGAGACATAAAGACAGAAACACAGAGACAGAGACACAGAGACAGAGACACAGGGACAGAGACACAGAGACAGGGACACAGAGACAGAGACATAGACACAGAGACAGAGACAGAGATACAGAGGCGGAGACACAGGGACAGCGACAGAGAGGCAGAAACACAGAGACAGAGACACAGAGGCAGATACAGAGAGACACAGAGACAGAGACACAGAGACAGAGACACAGAGACAGAGACACAGAGACAGAGACACAGAGACAGAGACACAGAGACAGAGACACAGAGACAGAGACACAGAGACAGAGACACAGAGACAGAGACACAGAGACAGAGACACAGAGACAGAGACACAGAGACAGAGACACAGAGACAGAGACACAGAGACAGAGACACAGAGACAGAGACACAGAGACAGAGACACAGAGACAGAGACACAGAGACAGAGACACAGAGACAGAGACACAGAGACAGAGACACAGAGACAGAGACACAGAGACAGAGACACAGAGACAGAGACACAGAGACAGAGACACAGAGACAGAGACACAGAGACAGAGACACAGAGACAGAGACACAGAGACACAGGGACAGAAACACAGAAACAGAGACACAGAGACAGAGACACAGAGACAGAGACACAGAGACAGAGACACAGAGACAGAGCCACAGAGACACAGAGACAGAGACACAGAGACACAGGGACAGAAACACAGAAACAGAGACACAGAGACAGAGACACAGAGACAGAGACACAGAGACAGAGACACAGAGACAGGGACACAGAGACAGAGACACAGAGGAAAGAGACACAGAGGCAGAGACACAGATACAGAGACACAGAGACAGAGACACAGAAACAGAGACACAGAGACAGAGGCGCAGAGACAGAGACACAATGACAGAGACTCAGTGAAAGAGACACAGAGACTGGGACACAGAGAAAGAGAAACAGAGACAGAGACAGGGACACAGAAACAGAGACACATAGACGGAGACTCTTGGACAGAGACACAGGGACAGAGACTCAGAGGCAGCGGTACAGAGACAGAGACAGAGACAGAGACAGAGACACAGAGACATAGACACAGAGTCAGATAATGGAGATAGAGACACAGAAACGGAGACACAGGGACAGAGACGCAGACACAGAGACACAGAGATAGGGACACAGAGGCAGAGACAGACACACAGAGAGAGAGACACACACACAGAGACAGAGACAGAGACACAGAGACGGAGACATAGGGACACAGACACGGAGACAGGACCACAGAGAAAGAGTCACACAGACAGAGATACAGAGACAGAGACACAGAGACAGAGACACAGAGACAGAGACACAGAGACAGAGACACAGAGACAGAGACACAGAGACAGAGACACAGAGACAGAGACACAGAGACAGAGACACAGAGACAGAGACACAGAGACAGAGACACAGAGACAGAGACACAGAGACAGAGACACAGAGACAGAGACACAGAGACAGAGACACAGAGACAGAGACACAGAGACAGAGACAGAGACACAGAGACAGAGACAGAGACACAGAGACAGAGACACAGAGGCAGAGACATAGACGCAGAGACAGAGACAGAGACACAGAGACACAGAGACAGAGACACAGAGACAGAGACACAGAGACAGAGACACAGGGACAGAGACACAGAGACAGAGACACAGAGACAGAGAAACAGAGACAGGGACAGAGACATAGAGACAGAGACACAGAAACAGAGATACAGAGACGGAGAATCTGGGACAGAGACAGTGACTCAGAGGCAGCGAGACAGAGACAGAGACACAGAGACATAGACACAGAGTCAGATAACGGAGATGGAGACACAGAGAGAGGGACACAGAGAGAGAGAAGCAGAGACGGAGACACAGAGACAGAGACACAGAGACAGAGACACAGAGACAGAGACACAGAGACAGAGACACAGAGACAGAGACACAGAGACAGAGACACAGAGACAGAGACACAGAGACAGAGACACAGAGACAGAGACACAGAGACAGAGACATAAAGACAGAAACACAAAGACAGAGACACAGAGACAGAGACACCGGGACAGAGACACAGAGACAGGGACACAGAGAAAGAGAAACAGAGACAGGGACAGAGACATAGAGACAGAGACACAGAAACAGAGATACAGAGACGGAGAATCTGGGACAGAGACACAGAGACAGTGACTCAGAGGCAGCGAGACAGAGACGGAGACACAGAGACATAGACACAGAGTCAGATAACGGAGATAGAGACACAGAGAGAGAGACACAGAGAGAGAGAAGCAGAGACGGAGACACAGAGACAGAGACACAAAGACAGGGAAACAGAGACAGAGACACACACACAGAGACGGAGACACACACACAGAGATAGAGACAGAGACACAGAGACAGAGACACAGGGACAGAGGCACAGAGACAGAGACAGAGACACAGAAACAGAGACACAGGGACAGAGACACAGAGACAGAGACAGGGACAGAGACATAGAGACAGAGACACAGAAACAGAGACACAGAGACGGAGAATCTGGGACAGAGACACAGAGACAGTGACTCAGAGGCAGCGAGACAGAGACAGAGACACAGAGACAGAGACACAGAGTCAGAGACAGAGACACAGAGAAAGAGTCAGAGAGACAGAGATACAGAGACGGAGACACAGGGCCAGAGACAGAGAGGCAGAAACACAGAGACAGAGTCTCACAGACAGAGATACAGAGACAGAGACACAGAGACAGAGACACAGACACAGACACACAGAGACAGAGACACAGGGACAGAGACACTGAGCCATAGACACAGAGACAGAAACACAGAGACAGAGACACAGAGACAGAGACACAGAGACAGAGACACAGAGACAGAGACACACAGACAGAGACACAGAGACAGAGACACAGAGACAGAGACACAGAGACAGAGACACAGAGACAGAGACACACAGACAGAGACGCAGAGACAGAGACACAGAGACAGAGACATAAAGACAGAAACACAGAGACAGAGACACAGAGACAGAGTCGCAGGGACAGAGACACAGAGACAGAGACACAGAGAAAGAGAAACAGAGACAGGGACAGAGACATAGAGACAGAGACACAGAAACAGAGACACAGAGACGGAGACTCTGGGACAGAGACACAGAGACAGTGACTCAGAGGCAGCGAGACAGAGACAGAGACACAGAGACATAGACACAGAGTGAGGTAACGGGGATAGAGACAAAGAGAGAGAGACACAGAGAGATAGACACAGAGACGGAGACACAGAGAGAGAGAGACAGAGACACAGAGACTGAGACACAGGGACAGAGACACAGAGACAGAGACACAGAGACAGAGACAGAGACACAGAGAAAGAGACACAGAGGCAGATACAGAGAGACACAGAGACAGAGACACAGACACAGACACACAGAGACAGAGACACAGGGACAGAGACACTGAGTCATAGACACAGAGACAGAAACACAGAGACAGAGACACAGAGACAGAGACAGTCAGACAGAGACACAGAGACAGAGACACAGAACCAGACACACAGGGACAGAGACACAGAGACAGAGACACAGAGAAAGAGAAACAGAGACAGGGACAGAGACATAGAGACAGAGACACAGAAACAGAGACATAGAGACAGAGACACAGAAACAGAGACACAGAGACGGAGAATCTGGGACAGAGACACAGAGACAGTGACTCAGAGGCAGCGAGACAGAGACAGAGACACAGAGACATAGACACAGAGTCAGATAACGGAGATAGAGACACAGTGAGAGAGACACAGAGAGAGAGAAACAGAGACGGTGACACAGAGACAGAGACACAAAGACAGGGAAACAGAGACAGAGGCACACACACAGAGATAGAGACAGAGACACACAGACGGAGACAATGGGACACAGACACGGAGACAGGACCACAGAGGCAGAGTCACACAGACAGAGATACAGAGACAGAGACACAGAGACAGAGACACAGAGACGGAGACACAGAGAGAAAGAGACAGAGACACAGAGACTGAGACACAGGGACAGAGACACAGAGACGGAGACACAGAGAGAGAGAGACAGAGACACAGAGACTGAGACACAGGGACAGAGACACAGAGACAGAGACACAGAGACAGAGACACAGAGACAGAGACACAGAGTCAGAGACAGAGACACAGAGACACAGACACAGAGAAAGAGTCAGAGAGACAGAGATACAGAGACGGAGACACAGGGACAGAGACAGAGAGGCAGAAACACAGAGACAGAGTCACACAGACAGAGATACAGAGACAGAGACACAGAGACAGAGACACAGAGACAGGGACACAGAGACAGAGACACAGAGTCAGAGACAGAGACACAGACACAGACACACAGAGACAGAGACACAGGGACAGAGACACTGAGTCATAGACACAGAGACAGAAATACAGAGACAGAGTCACAGAGACGGAGGCACAGAGACAGAAACACAGAGACAGAGACACAGAGACAGAGACACACAGACAGAGACACAGAGACAGAGACATAAAGACAGAAACACAGAGACAGAGACACAGAGACAGAGACACAGGGGCAGAGACACAGAGACAGAGACACAGAGAAAGAGAAACAGAGACAGGGACAGAGAGACATCGACACAGAGACAGAGACACAGAGGCAGAGACATAGACACAGAGACAGGGACAGAGACACAGAGACACAGAGACAGAGACACAGAGACAGAGACACAGAGACAGAGACACAGAGACAGAGACACAGAGACAGAGACACAGAGACAGAGACACAGAGACAGAGACACAGACACAGAGAGAGAGACCCGGGGACGGAGACACAGAGACAGAGACACAGACAGAGAGACACAGAGACGGAGACGCAGGGACAGAGACAGAGACACAGAGACGGAGATACAGAGACAGAGACACAGAGACACAGAGACGGAGACGCAGAGATACAGAGACAGAGACACAGAGACGGAGATAAAGAGATTCAGACACAGAGAAAGAGACACAGAGACGGTGACACAGAGAGAGAGAGACAGATTCACAGAGGCGGAGACACAGGGACAGAGACACTGAGACAGAGACACAGAGACATAGACACAGAGTGAGGTAACGGGGATAGAGACAAAGAGAGAGAGACACAGAGAGATAGACACAGAGACGGAGACACAGAGACAGAGACACAAAGACAGGGAAACAGAGACAGAGTCACACACACAGAGATAGAGACAGAGACACACAGACGGAGACACAGGGACACAGACACGGAGACAGGACCACAGAGACAAAGTCACACAGACAGAGTTACAGAGACAGAGACACAGAGACAGAGACACAGAGCCGGAGACACAGAGAGAGAGAGACAGAGACACAGAGACTGAGACACAGGGACAGAGACACAGAGACAGAGACACAGAGACAGAGACAGAGACACAGAGAAAGAGACACAGAGGCAGATACAGAGAGACACAGAGACAGAGACACAGACACAGACACACAGAGACAGAGACACAGGGACAGAGACACTGAGTCATAGACACAGAGACAGAAACACAGAGACAGAGACACAGAGACAGAGACAGTCAGACAGAGACACAGAGACAGAGACACAGAACCAGAGACACAGGGACAGAGACACAGAGACAGAGACACAGAGAAAGAGAAACAGAGACAGGGACAGAGACATAGAGACAGAGACACAGAAACAGAGACATAGAGACAGAGACACACACACAGAGACGGAGACACACACACAGAGATAGAGACAGAGACACAGAGACAGAGACACAGGGACAGAGACACAGAGACAGAGACAGAGACACAGAAACAGAGACACAGGGACAGAGACACAGAGACAGAGACAGGGACAGAGACATAGAGACAGAGACACAGAAACAGAGACACAGAGACGGAGAATCTGGGACAGAGACACAGAGACAGTGACTCAGAGGCAGCGAGACAGAGACAGAGACACAGAGACAGAGACACAGAGAAAGAGTCAGAGAGACAGAGATACAGAGACGGAGACACAGGGCCAGAGACAGAGAGGCAGAAACACAGAGACAGAGTCTCACAGACAGAGATACAGAGACAGAGACACAGAGACAGAGACACAGAGACAGAGACACAGAGACAGAGACACAGAGACAGAGACACAGAGACAGAGACACAGAGACAGAGACACAGAGACAGAGACACAGAGACAGAGTCGCAGGGACAGAGACACAGAGACAGAGACACAGAGAAAGAGAAACAGAGACAGGGACAGAGACATAGAGACAGAGACACAGAAACAGAGACACAGAGACAGTGACTCAGAGGCAGCGAGACAGAGACAGAGACACAGAGACATAGACACAGAGTGAGGTAACGGGGATAGAGACAAAGAGAGAGAGACACAGAGAGATAGACACAGAGACGGAGACACAGAGACAGGGACACAAAGACAGGGAAACAGAGACAGAGTCACACACACAGAGATAGAGACAGAGACACACAGACGGAGACACAGGGACACAGACACGGAGACAGGACCACAGAGACAAAGTCACACAGACAGAGTTACAGAGACAGAGACACAGAGACAGAGACACAGAGCCGGAGACACAGAGAGAGAGAGACAGAGACACAGAGACTGAGACACAGGGACAGAGACACAGAGACAGAGACACAGAGACAGAGACAGAGACACAGAGAAAGAGACACAGAGGCAGATACAGAGAGACACAGAGACAGAGACACAGACACAGACACACAGAGACAGAGACACAGGGACAGAGACACTGAGTCATAGACACAGAGACAGAAACACAGAGACAGAGACACAGAGACAGAGACAGTCAGACAGAGACACAGAGACAGAGACACAGAACCAGAGACACAGGGACAGAGACACAGAGACAGAGACACAGAGAAAGAGAAACAGAGACAGGGACAGAGACATAGAGACAGAGACACAGAAACAGAGACATAGAGACAGAGACACAGAAACAGAGACACAGAGACGGAGAATCTGGGACAGAGACACAGAGACAGTGACTCAGAGGCAGCGAGACAGAGACAGAGACACAGAGACATAGACACAGAGTCAGATAACGGAGATAGAGACACAGTGAGAGAGACACAGAGAGAGAGAAACAGAGACGGTGACACAGAGACAGAGACACAAAGACAGGGAAACAGAGACAGAGGCACACACACAGAGATAGAGACAGAGACACACAGACGGAGACAATGGGACACAGACACGGAGACAGGACCACAGAGGCAGAGTCACACAGACAGAGATACAGAGACAGAGACACAGAGACAGAGACACAGAGACGGAGACACAGAGAGAAAGAGACAGAGACACAGAGACTGAGACACAGGGACAGAGACACAGAGACGGAGACGCAGAGAGAGAGAGACAGAGACACAGAGACTGAGACACAGGGACAGAGACACAGAGACAGAGACACAGAGACAGAGACACAGAGACAGAGACACAGAGTCAGAGACAGAGACACAGAGACACAGACACAGAGAAAGAGTCAGAGAGACAGAGATACAGAGACGGAGACACAGGGACAGAGACAGAGAGGCAGAAACACAGAGACAGAGTCACACAGACAGAGATACAGAGACAGAGACACAGAGACAGAGACACAGAGACAGAGACACAGAGACAGAGACACAGAGTCAGAGACAGAGACACAGACACAGACACACAGAGACAGAGACACAGGGACAGAGACACTGAGTCATAGACACAGAGACAGAAATACAGAGACAGAGTCACAGAGACGGAGGCACAGAGACAGAAACACAGAGACAGAGACACAGAGACAGAGACACACAGACAGAGACACAGAGACAGAGACATAAAGACAGAAACACAGAGACAGAGACACAGAGACAGAGACACAGGGGCAGAGACACAGAGACAGAGACACAGAGAAAGAGAAACAGAGACAGGGGCAGAGAGACATCGACACAGAGACAGAGACACAGAGGCAGAGACATAGACACAGAGACAGGGACAGAGACACAGAGACACAGAGACAGAGACACAGAGACAGAGACACAGAGACAGAGACACAGAGACAGAGACACAGAGACAGAGACACAGAGACAGAGACACAGAGACAGAGACACAGACACAGAGAGAGAGACCCGGGGACGGAGACACAGAGACAGAGACACAGACAGACAGACACAGAGACGGAGACGCAGGGACAGAGACAGAGACACAGAGAACGAGTAACAGAGACAGGGATACAGAGACAGAGACACAGAGACGGAGATACAGAGACAGAGACACAGAGACACAGAGACGGAGACGCAGAGATACAGAGACAGAGACACAGAGACGGAGATAAAGAGATTCAGACACAGAGAAAGAGACACAGAGACGGTGACACAGAGAGAGAGAGACAGATTCACAGAGGCGGAGACACAGGGACAGAGACACTGAGACAGAGACACAGAGACGGATAACGGAGACAGAGACGCAGAAACGGAGACACAGGGACAGAGACAGAGAGACCGAGACACAAAGACAGAGACACAGAGACAGAGACACAATGACAGAGATTCAGTGACAGAGACACAGAGACAGTGACACAGATACAGAGACACAGAGACAGAGACACAGAGACAGAGACACAGACACAGAGACAGAGACACAGAGTCAGAGACATAGACACAGACACATACACACAGAGACAGAGACACAGGGACAGAGACACTGAGTCATAGACACAGAGACAGAAATACAGAGGCAGAGACACAGAGACATCGACACAGAGACAGAGACACACAGGCAGAGACATAGACACAGAGACAGGGACAGAGACACAGAGACACTGAGACAGAGACACGGAGACAGAGACACAGAGACAGAGACACAGACACAGAGACAGAGACACAGAGTCAGAGACAGAGACACAGACACAGACACACAGAGACAGAGACACAGGGACAGAGACACTGAGTCATAGACACAGAGACAGAAATACAGAGACAGAGACACAGAGACAGGTACACAGAGACAGAGATTCAGAGACAGTGACTCAGAGATAGAGTCACAGAGACGGAGACACAGAGACAGAAACACAGAGACAGAGACACAGAGACAGAGACACAGGGACAGAGACACAGAGACAGAGACACAGAGACAGAGACACAGAGACAGAGACACAGAGACAGAGACACAGAGACAGAGACATAAAGACAGAAACACAGAGACAGAGACACAGAGACAGAGACACAGGGACAGAGACACAGAGACAGGGACACAGAGACAGAGACATAGACACAGAGACAGAGACAGAGATACAGAGACGGAGACACAGGGACAGCGACAGAGAGGCAGAAACACAGAGACAGAGACACAGAGGCAGATACAGAGAGACACAGAGACAGAGACACAGAGACAGAGACACAGAGACAGAGACACAGAGACAGAGACACAGAGACAGAGACACAGAGACAGAGACACAGAGACAGAGACACAGAGACAGAGACACAGAGACAGAGACACAGAGACAGAGACACAGAGACAGAGACACAGAGACAGAGACACAGAGACAGAGACACAGAGACAGAGACACAGAGACAGAGACACAGAGACAGAGACACAGAGACAGAGACACAGAGACAGAGACACAGAGACAGAGACACAGAGACAGAGACACAGAGACAGAGACACAGAGACAGAGACACAGAGACAGAGACACAGAGACACAGGGACAGAAACACAGAAACAGAGACACAGAGACAGAGACACAGAGACAGAGACACAGAGACAGAGACACAGAGACAGAGACACAGAGACAGAGCCACAGAGACACAGAGACAGAGACACAGAGACACAGGGACAGAAACACAGAAACAGAGACACAGAGACAGAGACACAGAGACAGAGACACAGAGACAGAGACACAGAGACAGGGACACAGAGACAGAGACACAGAGGAAAGAGACACAGAGGCAGAGACACAGATACAGAGACACAGAGACAGAGACACAGAAACAGAGACACAGAGACAGAGGCGCAGAGACAGAGACACAATGACAGAGACTCAGTGAAAGAGACACAGAAACTGTGACACAGAGAAAGAGAAACAGAGACAGAGACAGAGACACAGAAACAGAGACACATAGACGGAGACTCTGGGACAGAGACACAGGGACAGAGACTCAGAGGCAGCGGTACAGAGACAGAGACAGAGACAGAGACAGAGACACAGAGACATAGACACAGAGTCAGATAATGGAGATAGAGACACAGAGAGAGAGACACAGAAACGGAGACACAGGGACAGAGACGCAGACATAGAGACACAGAGATAGGGACACAGAGGCAGAGACAGACACACAGAGAGAGAGACACACACACAGAGACAGAGACAGAGACACAGAGACGGAGACATAGGGACACAGACACGGAGACAGGACCACAGAGAAAGAGTCACACAGACAGAGACACAGAGACAGAGACACAGAGACAGAGACACAGAGACAGAGACACAGAGACAGAGACACAGAGACAGAGACACAGAGACAGAGACACAGAGACAGAGACACAGAGACAGAGACACAGAGACAGAGACACAGAGACAGAGACACAGAGACAGAGACACAGAGACAGAGACGCAGAGACGGAGATACAGAGACACAGACACAGAGACAGGGACACAGAGACGGAGACACAGAGAGAGAGAGACAGAGACACAGAGACGGAGACACAGGAACAGAGACACAGAGACAGAGACACAGAGACAGAGACACAGAGACAGTGACACAGAGACAGAGTCAGAGAGACAGAGATACAGAGACGGAGACACAGGGACAGAGACAGAGAGATAGAAACACAGAGAGAGAGACACAGAGACGGAGACACAGGGAGAGAGACACGGCGAGGGAGACACAGAGACAGAGACACAGAGACAGAGACACAGACACAGAGACAGAGACCCGTAGACGGAGACACAGAGACAGAGACACAGACAGAGAGACACAGAGACGGAGACGCAGGGACAGAGACAGAGACACAGAGAACGAGTAACAGAGACAGGGATACAGAGACAGAGACACAGAGACGGAGATACAGAGACAGAGACACAGAGACACAGAGACGGAGACACAGAGATACAGAGACAGAGACACAGAGACGGAGATAAAGAGATTCAGACACAGAGAAAGAGACACAGAGACGGTGACACAGAGAGAGAGAGACAGATTCACAGAGGCGGAGACACAGGGACAGAGACACTGAGACAGAGACACAGAGACGGATAACGGAGACAGAGACGCAGAAACGGAGACACAGGGACAGAGACAGAGAGACCGAGACACAAAGACAGAGACACAGAGACAGAGACACAATGACAGAGATTCAGTGACAGAGACACAGAGACAGTGACACAGAGACAGAGACACAGAGACAGAGACACAGAGACAGAGACACAGAGACAGAGACACAGAGACAGAGACACAGAGGCAGAGACATAGACACAGAGACAGAGACACAGAGACAGAGACACAGAGACAGAGACACAGAGACAGAGACACAGAGACAAAGACACAGAGACAGAGACACAGAGACATCGACACAGAGACAGAGACACAGAGGCAGAGACATAGACACAGAGACAGGGACAGAGACACAGAGACACAGAGACGGAGACACAGAGACAGAGACACAGAGACAGAGACACAGAGACAGAGACACAGACACAGAGACACACAGACAGAGACACAGAGACAGAGACACAGAGACAGAGACACAGAGACAGAGACACAGAGACAGAGACACAGAGACAGACACACAGAGACAGAGACACAGAGACAGAGACACAGAGACAGAGACACAGAGACAGAGACACAGAGACAGAGACACAGAGACACAGATACAGAGACACAGAGACAGAGACACAGAGGCAGAGACATAGACACAGACACAGAGACAGAGACACAGAGTCAGAGACAGAGACACAGACACAGACACACAGAGACAGAGACACAGGGACAGAGACACTGAGTCATAGACACAGAGACAGAAATACAGAGGCAGAGACACAGAGACATCTACACAGAGACAGAGACACAGAGGCAGAGACATAGACACAGAGACAGGGACAGAGACACAGAGACACAGAGACAGAGACACGGAGACAGAGGCACAGAGACAGAGACACAGACACAGAGACAGAGACACAGAGTCAGAGACAGAGACACAGACACAGACACACAGAGACAGAGACACAGGGACAGAGACACTGAGTCATAGACACAGAGACAGAAATACAGAGACAGAGACACAGAGACAGGTACACAGAGACAGAGATTCAGAGACAGTGACTCAGAGATAGAGTCACAGAGACGGAGACACAGAGACAGAAACACAGAGACAGAGACACAGAGACAGAGACACAGAGACAGAGACACAGAGACAGAGACACACAGACAGAGACACAGAGACAGAGACACAGAGACAGAGACATAAAGACAGAAACACAGAGACAGAGACACAGAGACAGAGACACAGGGACAGAGACACAGAGACAGGGACACAGAGACAGAGACATAGACACAGAGACAGAGACAGAGATACAGAGGCGGAGACACAGGGACAGCGACAGAGAGGCAGAAACACAGAGACAGAGACACAGAGGCAGATACAGAGAGACACAGAGACAGAGACACAGAGACAGAGACACAGAGACAGAGACACAGAGACAGAGACACAGAGACAGAGACACAGAGACAGAGACACAGAGACAGAGACACAGAGACAGAGACACAGAGACAGAGACACAGAGACAGAGACACAGAGACAGAGACACAGAGACAGAGACACAGAGACAGAGACACAGAGACAGAGACACAGAGACAGAGACACAGAGACAGAGACACAGAGACAGAGACACAGAGACAGAGACACAGAGACAGAGACACAGAGACAGAGACACAGAGACAGAGACACAGAGACAGAGACACAGAGACAGAGACACAGAGACAGAGACACAGAGACAGAGACACAGAGACAGAGACACAGAGACAGAGACACAGAGACACAGGGACAGAAACACAGAAACAGAGACACAGAGACAGAGACACAGAGACAGAGACACAGAGACAGAGACACAGAGACAGAGCCACAGAGACACAGAGACAGAGACACAGAGACACAGGGACAGAAACACAGAAACAGAGACACAGAGACAGAGACACAGAGACAGAGACACAGAGACAGAGACACAGAGACAGGGACACAGAGACAGAGACACAGAGGAAAGAGACACAGAGGCAGAGACACAGATACAGAGACACAGAGACAGAGACACAGAAACAGAGACACAGAGACAGAGGCGCAGAGACAGAGACACAATGACAGAGACTCAGTGAAAGAGACACAGAGACTGGGACACAGAGAAAGAGAAACAGAGACAGAGACAGGGACACAGAAACAGAGACACATAGACGGAGACTCTTGGACAGAGACACAGGGACAGAGACTCAGAGGCAGCGGTACAGAGACAGAGACAGAGACAGAGACAGAGACACAGAGACATAGACACAGAGTCAGATAATGGAGATAGAGACACAGAGAGAGAGACACAGAAACGGAGACACAGGGACAGAGACGCAGACACAGAGACACAGAGATAGGGACACAGAGGCAGAGACAGACACACAGAGAGAGAGACACACACACAGAGACAGAGACAGAGACACAGAGACGGAGACATAGGGACACAGACACGGAGACAGGACCACAGAGAAAGAGTCACACAGACAGAGATACAGAGACAGAGACACAGAGACAGAGACACAGAGACAGAGACACAGAGACAGAGACACAGAGACAGAGACACAGAGACAGAGACACAGAGACAGAGACACAGAGACAGAGACACAGAGACAGAGACACAGAGACAGAGACACAGAGACAGAGACACAGAGACAGAGACACAGAGACAGAGACACAGAGACAGAGACACAGAGACAGAGACACAGAGACAGAGACACAGAGACAGAGACAGAGACACAGAGACAGAGACAGAGACACAGAGACAGAGACACAGAGACAGAGACACAGAGGCAGAGACATAGACGCAGAGACAGAGACAGAGACACAGAGACACAGAGACAGAGACACAGAGACAGAGACACAGAGACAGAGACACAGGGACAGAGACACAGAGACAGAGACACAGAGACAGAGAAACAGAGACAGGGACAGAGACATAGAGACAGAGACACAGAAACAGAGATACAGAGACGGAGAATCTGGGACAGAGACAGTGACTCAGAGGCAGCGAGACAGAGACAGAGACACAGAGACATAGACACAGAGTCAGATAACGGAGATGGAGACACAGAGAGAGGGACACAGAGAGAGAGAAGCAGAGACGGAGACACAGAGACAGAGACACAGAGACAGAGACACAGAGACAGAGACACAGAGACAGAGACACAGAGACAGAGACACAGAGACAGAGACACAGAGACAGAGACACAGAGACAGAGACACAGAGACAGAGACACAGAGACAGAGACATAAAGACAGAAACACAAAGACAGAGACACAGAGACAGAGACACCGGGACAGAGACACAGAGACAGGGACACAGAGAAAGAGAAACAGAGACAGGGACAGAGACATAGAGACAGAGACACAGAAACAGAGATACAGAGACGGAGAATCTGGGACAGAGACACAGAGACAGTGACTCAGAGGCAGCGAGACAGAGACGGAGACACAGAGACATAGACACAGAGTCAGATAACGGAGATAGAGACACAGAGAGAGAGACACAGAGAGAGAGAAGCAGAGACGGAGACACAGAGACAGAGACACAAAGACAGGGAAACAGAGACAGAGACACACACACAGAGACGGAGACACACACACAGAGATAGAGACAGAGACACAGAGACAGAGACACAGGGACAGAGGCACAGAGACAGAGACAGAGACACAGAAACAGAGACACAGGGACAGAGACACAGAGACAGAGACAGGGACAGAGACATAGAGACAGAGACACAGAAACAGAGACACAGAGACGGAGAATCTGGGACAGAGACACAGAGACAGTGACTCAGAGGCAGCGAGACAGAGACAGAGACACAGAGACAGAGACACAGAGTCAGAGACAGAGACACAGAGAAAGAGTCAGAGAGACAGAGATACAGAGACGGAGACACAGGGCCAGAGACAGAGAGGCAGAAACACAGAGACAGAGTCTCACAGACAGAGATACAGAGACAGAGACACAGAGACAGAGACACAGACACAGACACACAGAGACAGAGACACAGGGACAGAGACACTGAGCCATAGACACAGAGACAGAAACACAGAGACAGAGACACAGAGACAGAGACACAGAGACAGAGACACAGAGACAGAGACACACAGACAGAGACACAGAGACAGAGACACAGAGACAGAGACACAGAGACAGAGACACAGAGACAGAGACACACAGACAGAGACGCAGAGACAGAGACACAGAGACAGAGACATAAAGACAGAAACACAGAGACAGAGTCGCAGGGACAGAGACACAGAGACAGAGACACAGAGAAAGAGAAACAGAGACAGGGACAGAGACATAGAGACAGAGACACAGAAACAGAGACACAGAGACGGAGACTCTGGGACAGAGACACAGAGACAGTGACTCAGAGGCAGCGAGACAGAGACAGAGACACAGAGACATAGACACAGAGTGAGATAACGGGGATAGAGACAAAGAGAGAGAGACACAGAGAGATAGACACAGAGACGGAGACACAGAGACAGAGACACAAAGACAGGGAAACAGAGACAGAGTCACACACACAGAGATAGAGACAGAGACACACAGACGGAGACACAGGGTCACAGACACGGAGACAGGACCACAGAGACAAAGTCACACAGACAGAGTTACAGAGACAGAGACACAGAGACAGAGACACAGAGCCGGAGACACAGAGAGAGAGAGACAGAGACACAGAGACTGAGACACAGGGACAGAGACACAGAGACAGATACACAGAGACAGAGACAGAGACACAGAGACAGAGACACAGAGACAGAGACACAGAGACAGAGACACAGAGACAGAGACACAGAGACAGAGACACAGAGACAGAGACACAGAGACAGAGACACAGAGACAGAGACACAGAGACAGAGACACAGAGACAGAGACACAGAGACACAGGGACAGAAACACAGAAACAGAGACACAGAGACAGAGACACAGAGACAGAGACACAGAGACAGAGACACAGAGACAGAGACACAGAGACAGAGACACAGAGACAGAGACACAGAGACAGAGCCACAGAGACACAGAGACAGAGACACAGAGACACAGGGACAGAAACACAGAAACAGAGACACAGAGACAGAGACACAGAGACAGAGACACAGAGACAGAGACACAGAGACAGGGACACAGAGACAGAGACACAGAGGAAAGAGACACAGAGGCAGAGACACAGATACAGAGACACAGAGACAGAGACACAGAAACAGAGACACAGAGACAGAGGCGCAGAGACAGAGACACAATGACAGAGACTCAGTGAAAGAGACACAGAGACTGGGACACAGAGAAAGAGAAACAGAGACAGAGACAGGGACACAGAAACAGAGACACATAGACGGAGACTCTGGGACAGAGACACAGGGACAGAGACTCAGAGGCAGCGGTACAGAGACAGAGACAGAGACAGAGACAGAGACACAGAGACATAGACACAGAGTCAGATAATGGAGATAGAGACACAGAGAGAGAGACACAGAAACGGAGACACAGGGACAGAGACGCAGACACAGAGACACAGAGATAGGGACACAGAGGCAGAGACAGACACACAGAGAGAGAGACACACACACAGAGACAGAGACAGAGACACAGAGACGGAGACATAGGGACACAGACACGGAGACAGGACCACAGAGAAAGAGACACACAGACAGAGATACAGAGACAGAGACACAGAGACAGAGACACAGAGACAGAGACACAGAGACAGAGACACAGAGACAGAGACACAGAGACAGAGACACAGAGACAGAGACACAGAGACAGAGACACAGAGACAGAAACACAGAGACAGAGACACAGAGACAGGGACACAGAGACAGAGACACAGAGACAGAGACACAGAGAGAGAGACACAGAGACAGAGACACAGAGACAGAGACACAGAGACAGAGACACAGAGACAGAGACACAGAGACAGAGACACAGAGACAGAGACAGAGAAACAGAGACAGAGACAGAGACACAGAGACAGAGACAGAGAGACAGAGACACAGAGGCAGAGACATAGACGCAGAGACAGAGACAGAGACACAGAGACACAGAGACAGAGACACAGAGACAGAGACACAGAGACAGAGACACAGGGACAGAGACACAGAGACAGAGACACAGAGAAAGAGAAACAGAGACAGAGACAGAGACACAGAGACAGAGACAGAGAGACAGAGACAGAGACACAGACACAGACACACAGAGACAGAGACACAGGGACAGAGACACTGAGTCATAGACACAGAGACAGAAACACAGAGACAGAGACACAGAGACAGAGACACAGAGACAGAGACACAGAGACAGAGACACAGAGACAGAGACACACAGACAGAGACACAGAGACAGAGACACAGAGACAGAGACACAGAGACAGAGACACAGAGACAGAGACACACAGACAGAGACGCAGAGACAGAGACACAGAGACAGAGACATAAAGACAGAAACACAGAGACAGAGACACAGAGACAGAGTCGCAGGGACAGAGACACAGAGACAGAGACACAGAGAAAGAGAAACAGAGACAGGGACAGAGACATAGAGACAGAGACACAGAGACAGAGACACAGAGACAGAGACACAGAGACAGAGACACAGAGACAGAGACACAGAGACAGAGACACAGAGACACAGATACAGAGACACAGAGACAGAGACACAGAGACAGAGACACAGACACAGAGACAGAGACACAGAGTCAGAGACAGAGACACAGACACAGACACACAGAGACAGAGACACAGGGACAGAGACACTGAGTCATAGACACAGAGACAGAAATACAGAGGCAGAGACACAGAGACATCGACACAGAGACAGAGACACAGAGGCAGAGACATAGACACAGAGACAGGGACAGAGACACAGAGACACAGAGACAGAGACACGGAGACAGAGACACAGAGACAGGGACACAGAGACAGAGACATAGACACAGAGACAGAGACAGAGATACAGAGACGGAGACACAGGGACAGCGACAGAGAGGCAGAAACACAGAGACAGAGACACAGAGGCAGATACAGAGAGACACAGAGACAGAGACACAGAGACAGAGACACAGAGACAGAGACAGAGACACAGAGACAGAGACACAGAGACAGAGACACAGAGACAGAGACACAGAGACAGAGACACAGAGACAGAGACACAGAGACAGAGACACAGAGACAGAGACACAGAGACAGAGACACAGAGACAGAGACACAGAGACAGAGACACAGAGACAGAGACACAGAGACAGAGACACAGAGACAGAGACACAGAGACAGAGACACAGAGACAGAGACACAGAGACAGAGACACAGAGACAGAGACACAGAGACAGAGACACAGAGACAGAGACACAGAGACAGAGACACAGAGACAGAGACACAGAGACAGAGACACAGAGACAGAGACACAGAGACAGAGACACAGAGACACAGGGACAGAAACACAGAAACAGAGACACAGAGACAGAGACACAGAGACAGAGACACAGAGACAGAGACACAGAGACAGAGACACAGAGACAGAGACACAGAGACAGAGCCACAGAGACACAGAGACAGAGACACAGAGACACAGGGACAGAAACACAGAAACAGAGACACAGAGACAGAGACACAGAGACAGAGACACAGAGACAGAGACACAGAGACAGGGACACAGAGACAGAGACACAGAGGAAAGAGACACAGAGGCAGAGACACAGATACAGAGACACAGAGACAGAGACACAGAAACAGAGACACAGAGACAGAGGCGCAGAGACAGAGACACAATGACAGAGACTCAGTGAAAGAGACACAGAGACTGGGACACAGAGAAAGAGAAACAGAGACAGAGACAGGGACACAGAAACAGAGACACATAGACGGAGACTCTTGGACAGAGACACAGGGACAGAGACTCAGAGGCAGCGGTACAGAGACAGAGACAGAGACAGAGACAGAGACACAGAGACATAGACACAGAGTCAGATAATGGAGATAGAGACACAGAGAGAGAGACACAGAAACGGAGACACAGGGACAGAGACGCAGACACAGAGACACAGAGATAGGGACACAGAGGCAGAGACAGACACACAGAGAGAGAGACACACACACAGAGACAGAGACAGAGACACAGAGACGGAGACATAGGGACACAGACACGGAGACAGGACCACAGAGAAAGAGTCACACAGACAGAGATACAGAGACAGAGACACAGAGACAGAGACACAGAGACAGAGACACAGAGACAGAGACACAGAGACAGAGACACAGAGACAGAGACACAGAGACAGAGACACAGAGACAGAGACACAGAGACAGAGACACAGAGACAGAGACACAGAGACAGAGACACAGAGACAGAGACACAGAGACAGAGACACAGAGACAGAGACACAGAGACAGAGACACAGAGACAGAGACACAGAGACAGAGACACAGAGACAGAGACAGAGACAGGGACACAGAGACAGAGACAGAGACACAGAGACAGAGACACAGAGACAGAGACACAGAGGCAGAGACATAGACGCAGAGACAGAGACAGAGACACAGAGACACAGAGACAGAGACACAGAGACAGAGACACAGAGACAGAGACACAGGGACAGAGACACAGAGACAGAGACACAGAGAAAGAGAAACAGAGACAGGGACAGAGACATAGAGACAGAGACACAGAAACAGAGATACAGAGACGGAGAATCTGGGACAGAGACAGTGACTCAGAGGCAGCGAGACAGAGACAGAGACACAGAGACATAGACACAGAGTCAGATAACGGAGATAGAGACACAGAGAGAGGGACACAGAGAGAGAGAAGCAGAGACGGAGACACAGAGACAGAGACACAGAGACAGAGACACAGAGACAGAGACACAGAGACAGAGACACAGAGACAGAGACACAGAGACAGAGACACAGAGACAGAGACACAGAGACAGAGACACAGAGACAGAGACACAGAGACAGAGACACAGAGACAGAGACATAAAGACAGAAACACAAAGACAGAGACACAGAGACAGAGACACCGGGACAGAGACACAGAGACAGGGACACAGAGAAAGAGAAACAGAGACAGGGACAGAGACATAGAGACAGAGACACAGAAACAGAGATACAGAGACGGAGAATCTGGGACAGAGACACAGAGACAGTGACTCAGAGGCAGCGAGACAGAGACGGAGACACAGAGACATAGACACAGAGTCAGATAACGGAGATAGAGACACAGAGAGAGAGACACAGAGAGAGAGAAGCAGAGACGGAGACACAGAGACAGAGACACAAAGACAGGGAAACAGAGACAGAGACACACACACAGAGACGGAGACACACACACAGAGATAGAGACAGAGACACAGAGACAGAGACACAGGGACAGAGGCACAGAGACAGAGACAGAGACACAGAAACAGAGACACAGGGACAGAGACACAGAGACAGAGACAGGGACAGAGACATAGAGACAGAGACACAGAAACAGAGACACAGAGACGGAGAATCTGGGACAGAGACACAGAGACAGTGACTCAGAGGCAGCGAGACAGAGACAGAGACACAGAGACAGAGACACAGAGTCAGAGACAGAGACACAGAGAAAGAGTCAGAGAGACAGAGATACAGAGACGGAGACACAGGGCCAGAGACAGAGAGGCAGAAACACAGAGACAGAGTCTCACAGACAGAGATACAGAGACAGAGACACAGAGACAGAGACACAGAGACAGAGACACAGAGACAGAGACACAGAGACAGAGACACAGAGACAGAGACACAGAGACAGAGACACAGAGACAGAGACACAGAGGCAGAGACACAGAGACAGAGACACAGAGACAGAGACACAGAGACAGAGACACAGAGACAGACACACAGAGACAGAGACACAGAGACAGAGACACAGAGACAGAGACAGAGACACAGACACAGACACACAGAGACAGAGACACAGGGACAGAGACACTGAGCCATAGACACAGAGACAGAAACACAGAGACAGAGACACAGAGACAGAGACACAGAGACAGAGACACAGAGACAGAGACACACAGACAGAGACACAGAGACAGAGACACAGAGACAGAGACACAGAGACAGAGACACAGAGACAGAGACACACAGACAGAGACGCAGAGACAGAGACACAGAGACAGAGACATAAAGACAGAAACACAGAGACAGAGTCGCAGGGACAGAGACACAGAGACAGAGACACAGAGAAAGAGAAACAGAGACAGGGACAGAGACATAGAGACAGAGACACAGAAACAGAGACACAGAGACGGAGACTCTGGGACAGAGACACAGAGACAGTGACTCAGTGGCAGCGAGACAGAGACAGAGACACAGAGACATAGACACAGAGTGAGATAACGGGGATAGAGACAAAGAGAGAGAGACACAGAGAGATAGACACAGAGACGGAGACACAGAGACAGAGACACAAAGACAGGGAAACAGAGACAGAGTCACACACACAGAGATAGAGACAGAGACACACAGACGGAGACACAGGGACACAGACACGGAGACAGGACCACAGAGACAAAGTCACACAGACAGAGTTACAGAGACAGAGACACAGAGACAGAGACACAGAGCCGGAGACACAGAGAGAGAGAGACAGAGACACAGAGACTGAGACACAGGGACAGAGACACAGAGACAGATACACAGAGACAGAGACAGAGACACAGAGACAGAGACACAGAGACAGAGACACAGAGACAGAGACACAGAGACAGAGACACAGAGACAGAGACACAGAGACAGAGCCACAGAGACACAGAGACAGAGACACAGAGACACAGGGACAGAAACACAGAAACAGAGACACAGAGACAGAGACACAGAGACAGAGACACAGAGACAGAGACACAGAGACAGGGACACAGAGACAGAGACACAGAGGAAAGAGACACAGAGGCAGAGACACAGATACAGAGACACAGAGACAGAGACACAGAAACAGAGACACAGAGACAGAGGCGCAGAGACAGAGACACAATGACAGAGACTCAGTGAAAGAGACACAGAGACTGGGACACAGAGAAAGAGAAACAGAGACAGAGACAGGGACACAGAAACAGAGACACATAGACGGAGACTCTGGGACAGAGACACAGGGACAGAGACTCAGAGGCAGCGGTACAGAGACAGAGACAGAGACAGAGACAGAGACACAGAGACATAGACACAGAGTCAGATAATGGAGATAGAGACACAGAGAGAGAGACACAGAAACGGAGACACAGGGACAGAGACGCAGACACAGAGACACAGAGATAGGGACACAGAGGCAGAGACAGACACACAGAGAGAGAGACACACACACAGAGACAGAGACAGAGACACAGAGACGGAGACATAGGGACACAGACACGGAGACAGGACCACAGAGAAAGAGTCACACAGACAGAGATACAGAGACAGAGACACAGAGACAGAGACACAGAGACAGAGACACAGAGACAGAGACACAGAGACAGAGACACAGAGACAGAGACACAGAGACAGAGACACAGAGACAGAAACACAGAGACACAGAGACAGAGACACAGAGACACAGGGACAGAAACACAGAAACAGAGACACAGAGACAGAGACACAGAGACAGAGACACAGAGACAGAGACACAGAGACAGGGACACAGAGACAGAGACACAGAGGAAAGAGACACAGAGGCAGAGACACAGATACAGAGACACAGAGACAGAGACACAGAAACAGAGACACAGAGACAGAGGCGCAGAGACAGAGACACAATGACAGAGACTCAGTGAAAGAGACACAGAGACTGGGACACAGAGAAAGAGAAACAGAGACAGAGACAGGGACACAGAAACAGAGACACATAGACGGAGACTCTGGGACAGAGACACAGGGACAGAGACTCAGAGGCAGCGGTACAGAGACAGAGACAGAGACAGAGACAGAGACACAGAGACATAGACACAGAGTCAGATAATGGAGATAGAGACACAGAGAGAGAGACACAGAAACGGAGACACAGGGACAGAGACGCAGACACAGAGACACAGAGATAGGGACACAGAGGCAGAGACAGACACACAGAGAGAGAGACACACACACAGAGACAGAGACAGAGACACAGAGACGGAGACATAGGGACACAGACACGGAGACAGGACCACAGAGAAAGAGTCACACAGACAGAGATACAGAGACAGAGACACAGAGACAGAGACACAGAGACAGAGACACAGAGACAGAGACACAGAGACAGAGACACAGAGACAGAGACACAGAGACAGAGACACAGAGACAGAAACACAGAGACAGAGACACAGAGACAGGGACACAGAGACAGAGACACAGAGACAGAGACACAGAGAGAGAGACACAGAGACAGAGACACAGAGACAGAGACACAGAGACAGAGACACAGAGACAGAGACACAGAGACAGAGACACAGAGACAGAGACACAGAGACAGAGACAGAGAAACAGAGACAGAGACAGAGACACAGAGACAGAGACACAGAGACAGAGACACAGAGGCAGAGACATAGACGCAGAGACAGAGACAGAGACACAGAGACACAGAGACAGAGGCACAGAGACAGAGACACAGAGACAGAGACACAGGGACAGAGACACAGAGACAGAGACACAGAGAAAGAGAAACAGAGACAGGGACAGAGACATAGAGACAGAGACACAGAAACAGAGACACAGAGACGGAGAATCTGGGACAGAGACACAGAGACAGTGACTCAGAGGCAGCGAGACAGAGACAGAGACACAGAGACAGAGACACAGCGTCAGAGACAGAGACACAGAGAAAGAGTCAGAGAGACAGAGATACAGAGACGGAGACACAGGGCCAGAGACAGAGAGGCAGAAACACAGAGACAGAGTCTCACAGACAGAGATACAGAGACAGAGACACAGAGACAGAGACACAGAGACAGAGACACAGAGACAGAGACACAGAGACAGAGACACAGAGACAGAGACACAGAGACAGAGACACAGAGACAGAGACACAGAGACAGAGACACAGAGACAGAGACACAGAGACAGAGACACAGAGACAGAGACATAAAGACAGAAACACAAAGACAGAGACACAGAGACAGAGACACCGGGACAGAGACACAGAGACAGGGACACAGAGAAAGAGAAACAGAGACAGGGACAGAGACATAGAGACAGAGACACAGAAACAGAGATACAGAGACGGAGAATCTGGGACAGAGACACAGAGACAGTGACTCAGAGGCAGCGAGACAGAGACGGAGACACAGAGACATAGACACAGAGTCAGATAACGGAGATAGAGACACAGAGAGAGAGACACAGAGAGAGAGAAGCAGAGACGGAGACACAGAGACAGAGACACAAAGACAGGGAAACAGAGACAGAGACACACACACAGAGACGGAGACACACACACAGAGATAGAGACAGAGACACAGAGACAGAGACACAGGGACAGAGACACAGAGACAGAGACAGAGACACAGAAACAGAGACACAGGGACAGAGACACAGAGACAGAGACAGGGACAGAGACATAGAGACAGAGACACAGAAACAGAGACACAGAGACGGTGAATCTGGGACAGAGACACAGAGACAGTGACTCAGAGGCAGCGAGACAGAGACAGAGACACAGAGACAGAGACACAGAGTCAGAGACAGAGACACAGAGAAAGAGTCAGAGAGACAGAGATACAGAGACGGAGACACAGGGACAGAGACAGAGAGGCAGAAACACAGAGACAGAGTCTCACAGACAGAGATACAGAGACAGAGACACAGAGACAGAGACACAGAGACAGAGACACAGAGACAGAGACATAGAGACAGAGACACAGAGACAGAGACACAGAGACAGAGACACAGAGACAGAGACACAGAGACAGAGACACAGAGACAGAGACACAGAGACAGAGACACAGAGACAGAGACACAGAGACAGAGACACAGAGACAGAGACACAGAGACAGAGACAGAGACACAGACACAGACACACAGAGACAGAGACACAGGGACAGAGACACTGAGTCATAGACACAGAGACAGAAACACAGAGACAGAGACACAGAGACAGAGACACAGAGACAGAGACACAGAGACAGAGACACAGAGACAGAGACACAGAGACAGAGACACACAGACAGAGACACAGAGACAGAGACACAGAGACAGAGACACAGAGACAGAGACACAGAGACAGAGACGCAGAGACAGAGACACAGAGACAGAGACATAAAGACAGAAACACAGAGACAGAGACACAGAGACAGAGTCGCAGGGACAGAGACACAGAGACAGAGACACAGAGAAAGAGAAACAGAGACAGGGACAGAGACATAGAGACAGAGACACAGAAACAGAGACACAGAGACGGAGACTCTGGGACAGAGACACAGAGACAGTGACTCAGAGGCAGCGAGACAGAGACAGAGACACAGAGACATAGACACAGAGTGAGATAACGGGGATAGAGACAAAGAGAGAGAGACACAGAGAGATAGACACAGAGACGGAGACACAGAGACAGAGACACAAAGACAGGGAAACAGAGACAGAGTCACACACACAGAGATAGAGACAGAGACACACAGACGGAGACACAGGGACACAGACACGGAGACAGGACCACAGAGACAAAGTCACACAGACAGAGTTACAGAGACAGAGACACAGAGACAGAGACACAGAGCCGGAGACACAGAGAGAGAGAGAGACAGAGACACAGAGACTGAGACACAGGGACAGAGACACAGAGACAGAGACACAGAGACAGAGACAGAGACACAGAGAAAGAGACACAGAGGCAGATACAGAGAGACACAGAGACAGAGACACAGACACAGACACACAGAGACAGAGACACAGGGACAGAGACACAGAGACAGAGACACAGAGACAGAGACACAGAGACAGAGACACAGAGACAGAGACACAGAGACAGAGACACAGAGACAGAGACACAGAGACAGAGACACAGAGAAAGAGAAACAGAGACACAGAGACAGAGACACAGAGACAGAGACACAGAGACAGAGACACAGAGACAGAGACACAGAGACAGAGACACAGAGACAGAGACACAGAGACAGAGACACAGAGACAGAGACACAGAGACAGAGACACAGAGACAGAGACACAGAGACAGAGACACAGAGACAGAGACACAGAGACAGAGACACAGAGACAGAGACACAGAGACAGAGACACAGAGACAGAGACACAGAGACAGAGACACAGAGACAGAGACACAGAGACACAGACACAGAGACAGAGACACAGAGACAGAGACACAGAGACAGAGACACAGAGACAGAGACACAGAGGCACAGAGTCAGGGACACGGAGACAGAGACACAGAGACGGAGACACAGAGACAGAGACACAGAGACAGAGACACAGAGACAGAGACAGTCAGACAGAGACACAGAGACAGAGACACAGAAACAGAGACACAGGGTCAGAGACACAGAGACAGAGACACAGAGAAAGAGAAACAGAGACAGGGACAGAGACATAGAGACAGAGACACAGAAACAGAGACACAGAGACGGAGAATCTGGGTCAGAGACACAGAGACAGTGACTCAGAGGCAGCGAGACAGAGACAGAGACACAGAGACATAGACACAGAGTCAGATAACGGAGATAGAGACACAGTGAGAGAGACACAGAGAGAGAGAAACAGAGACGGTGACACAGAGACAGAGACACAAAGACAGGGAAACAGAGACAGAGGCACACACACAGAGATAGAGACAGAGACACACAGACGGAGACAATGGGACACAGACACGGAGACAGGACCACAGAGGCAGAGTCACACAGACAGAGATACAGAGACAGAGACACAGAGACAGAGACACAGAGACGGAGACACAGAGAGAAAGAGACAGAGACACAGAGACTGAGACACAGGGACAGAGACACAGAGACGGAGACACAGAGATAGAGAGACAGAGACACAGAGACTGAGACACAGGGACAGAGACACAGAGACAGAGACACAGAGACAGAGACACAGAGACAGAGACACAGAGTCAGAGACAGAGACACAGAGACACAGACACAGAGAAAGAGTCAGAGAGACAGAGATACAGAGACGGAGACACAGGGACAGAGACAGAGAGGCAGAAACACAGAGACAGAGTCACACAGACAGAGATACAGAGACAGAGACACAGAGACAGAGACACAGAGACAGAGACACAGAGACAGAGACACAGAGACAGAGACACAGAGACAGAGACACAGAGACAGAGACACAGAGACAGAGACACAGAGACAGAGACACAGAGACATCGACACAGAGACAGAGACACAGAGGCAGAGACATAGACACAGAGACAGAGACAGAGACACAGAGACACAGAGACAGAGACACAGAGACAGAGACACAGAGACAGAGACACAGAGACAGAGACACAGAGACAGAGACACAGAGACAGAGACACAGAGACAGAGACACAGAGACAGAGACACAGAGACAGAGACACAGAGACAGAGACACAGAGACAGAGACACAGAGACAGAGACACAGAGACAGAGACACAGAGACAGAGACACAGAGACAGAGACACACAGACAGAGACACAGAGACAGAGACGCAGAGACAGAGACATAAAGACAGAAACACAGAGACAGAGACACAGAGACAGAGTCACAGGGACAGAGACACAGAGACAGAGACACAGAGAAAGAGAAACAGAGACAGGGACAGAGACATAGAGACAGAGACACAGAAACAGAGACACAGAGACGGAGACTCTGGGACAGAGACACAGAGACAGTGACTCAGAGGCAGCGAGACAGAGACAGAGGCACAGAGACATAGACACAGAGTGAGATAACGGGGATAGAGACAAAGAGAGAGAGACACAGAGAGAGAGACACAGAGACAGAGACACAGAGACAGAGACACAGGGACAGAGACATAGAGACAGAGACACAGAGACAGAGACACACACACAGAGACAGAGACACAGAGACAGAGAAACAGAGACAGAGACACAGAGACAGAGACACAGAGTCAGAGACAGAGACACAGACACAGACACACAGAGACAGAGACACAGGGACAGAGACACTGAGTCATAGACACAGAGACAGAAATACAGAGACAGAGACACAGAGACAGGCACACAGAGACAGAGATTCAGAGACAGTGACACAGAGATAGAGTCACAGAGACGGAGGCACAGAGACAGAAACACAGAGACAGAGACACAGAGACAGGGACACAGAGACAGAGACACACAGACAGAGACACAGAGACAGAGACATAAAGACAGAAACACAGAAACAGAGACACAGAGACAGAGACACAGGGGCAGAGACACAGAGACAGAGACACAGAGAAAGAGAAACAGAGACAGGGACAGAGAGACATCGACACAGAGACAGAGACACAGAGGCAGAGACATAGACACAGAGACAGGGACAGAGACACAGAGACACAGAGACAGAGACACAGAGACAGAGACACAGAGACAGAGACACAGAGACAGAGACACAGAGACAGAGACACAGAGACAGAGACACAGACACAGAGACAGAGACCCGGAGACGGAGACACAGAGACAGAGACACAGACAGAGAGACACAGAGACGGAGACGCAGGGACAGAGACAGAGACACAGAGAACGAGTAACAGAGACAGGGATACAGAGACAGAGACACAGAGACGGAGATACAGACACAGAGACACAGAGACACAGAGACGGAGACGCAGAGATACAGAGACAGAGACACAGAGACGGAGATAAAGAGATTCAGACACAGAGAAAGAGACACAGAGACGGTGACACAGAGAGAGAGAGACAGATTCACAGAGGCGGAGACACAGGGACAGAGACACTGAGACAGAGACACAGAGACGGATAACGGAGACAGAGACGCAGAAACGGAGACACAGGGACAGAGACAGAGAGACCGAGACACAAAGACAGAGACACAGAGACAGAGACACAATGACAGAGATTCAGTGACAGAGACACAGAGACAGTGACACAGAGACAGAGACACAGAGACAGAGACACAGAGACAGAGACACAGAGACAGAGACACAGAGACGGTGACACAGAGACGGTGACACAGAGAGAGAGAGACAGATTCACAGAGGCGGAGACACAGGGACAGAGACACTGAGACAGAGACACAGAGACGGATAACGGAGACAGAGACGCAGAAACGGAGACACAGGGACAGAGACAGAGAGACCGAGACACAAAGACAGAGACACAGAGACAGAGACACAATGACAGAGATTCAGTGACAGAGACACAGAGACAGTGACACAGAGACAGAAACACAGAGACAGAGACACAGAGACAGAGACACAGAGACAGAGACACAGAGACAGAGACACAGAGGCAGAGACATAGACACAGAGACAGAGACACAGAGACAGAGACACAGAGACAGAGACACAGAGACAGAGACACAGAGACAGAGACACAGAGACAGAGACATAGACACAGAGACAGGGACAGAGACACAGAGACACAGAGACAGAGACACAGAGACAGAGACACAGAGACAGAGACACAGAGACAGAGACACAGAGACAGAGACACAGAGACAGAGACACAGAGACAGAGACACAGAGACAGAGACACACAGACAGAGACACAGAGACAGAGACACAGAGACAGAGACACAGAGACAGAGACACAGAGACAGAGACACAGAGACAGACACACAGAGACAGAGACACAGAGACAGAGACACAGAGACAGAGACACAGAGACAGAGACACAGAGACACAGATACAGAGACACAGAGACAGAGACACAGAGACAGAGACACAGAGACAGAGACACAGACACAGAGACAGAGACACAGAGTCAGAGACAGAGACACAGACACAGACACACAGAGACAGAGACACAGGGACAGAGACACTGAGTCATAGACACAGAGACAGAAATACAGAGGCAGAGACACAGAGACATCGACACAGAGACAGAGACACAGAGGCAGAGACATAGACACAGAGACAGGGACAGAGACACAGAGACACAGAGACAGAGACACGGAGACAGAGACACAGAGACAGAGACACAGACACAGAGACAGAGACACAGAGTCAGAGACAGAGACACAGACACAGACACACAGAGACAGAGACACAGGGACAGAGACACTGAGTCATAGACACAGAGACAGAAATACAGAGACAGAGACACAGAGACAGGTACACAGAGACTGAGATTCAGAGACAGTGACTCAGAGATAGAGTCACAGAGACGGAGACACAGAGACAGAAACACAGAGACAGAGACACAGAGACAGAGACACAGAGACAGAGACACAGAGACAGAGACACACAGACAGAGACACAGAGACAGAGACACAGAGACAGAGACACAGAGACAGAGACACAGAGACAGAGACATAAAGACAGAAACACAGAGACAGAGACACAGAGACAGAGACACAGGGACAGAGACACAGAGACAGGGACACAGAGACAGAGACATAGACACAGAGACAGAGACAGAGAGAAAGAGAAACAGAGACAGGGACAGAGACATAGAGACAGAGACACAGAAACAGAGACACAGAGACGGAGACTCTGGGACAGAGACACAGAGACAGTGACTCAGAGGCAGCGAGACAGAGACAGAGACACAGAGACATAGACACAGAGTGAGATAACGGGGATAGAGACAAAGAGAGAGAGACACAGAGAGATAGACACAGAGACGGAGACAAAGAGACAGAGTTACAAAGACAGGGAAACAGAGACAGAGTCACACACACAGAGATAGAGACAGAGACACACAGACGGAGACACAGGGACACAGACACGGAGACAGGACCACGGAGACAAAGTCACACAGACAGAGTTACAGAGACAGAGACACAGAGACAGAGACACAGAGCCGGAGACACAGAGAGAGAGAGACAGAGACACAGAGACTGAGACACAGGGACAGAGACACAGAGACAGATACACAGAGACAGAGACAGAGACACAGAGAAAGAGACACAGAGGCAGATACAGAGAGACACAGAGACAGAGACACAGACACAGACACACAGAGACAGAGACACCGGGACAGAGACACTGAGTCATAGACACAGAGACAGAAACACAGAGACAGAGACACTGGGACACAGACACAGAGACAGAGACACAGAGACAGAGACACAGAGTCAGGGACAGAGACACAGAGACAGAGACACAGAGACGGAGACACAGAAAGAGAGAGACAGAGACACAGAGACTGAGACACAGGGACACAGGCACAGAGACATAGACACAGAGTCAGATAACGGAGATAGAGACACAGTGAGAGAGACACAGAGAGAGAGAAACAGAGGCGGTGACACAGAGACAGAGACACAAAGACAGGGAAACAGAGACAGAGGCACACACACAGAGATAGAGACAGAGACACACAGACGGAGACAATGGGACACAGACACGGAGACAGGACCACAGAGGCAGAGTCACACAGACAGAGATACAGAGACAGAGACACAGAGACAGAGACACAGAGACGGAGACACAGAGAGAGAGAGACAGAGACACAGAGACTGAGACACAGGGACAGAGACACAGAGACGGAGACACAGAGAGAGAGAGACAGAGACACAGAGACTGAGACACAGGGACAGAGACACAGAGGCAGAGACACAGAGACAGAGACACAGAGTCAGAGACAGAGACACAGAGACACAGACACAGAGAAAGAGTCAGAGAGACAGAGATACAGAGACGGAGACACAGGGACACAGACAGAGAGGCAGAAACACAGAGACAGAGTCACACAGACAGAGATACAGAGACAGAGACACAGAGACAGAGACACAGAGACAGAGACACAGAGACAGAGACACAGAGACAGAGACACAGAGACATCGACACAGAGACAGAGACACAGAGGCAGAGACATAGACACAGAGACAGAGACAGAGACACAGAGACACAGAGACAGAGACACAGAGACAGAGACACAGAGACAGAGACACAGAGACAGAGACACAGAGACAGAGACACAGAGACAGAGACACACAGACAGAGACACAGAGACAGAGACGCAGAGACAGAGACATAAAGACAGAAACACAGAGACAGAGACACAGAGACAGAGTCACAGGGACAGAGACACAGAGACAGAGACACAGAGAAAGAGAAACAGAGACAGGGACAGAGACATAGAGACAGAGACACAGAAACAGAGACACAGAGACGGAGACTCTGGGACAGAGACACAGAGACAGTGACTCAGAGGCAGCGAGACAGAGACAGAGGCACAGAGACATAGACACAGAGTGAGATAACGGGGATAGAGACAAAGAGAGAGAGACACAGAGAGAGAGACACAGAGACAGAGACACAGAGACAGAGACACAGAGACAGAGACACAGAGACAGAGACACAGGGACAGAGACATAGAGACAGAGACACAGAGACAGAGACACACACACAGAGACAGAGACACAGAGACAGAGAAACAGAGACAGAGACACAGAGACAGAGACACAGAGTCAGAGACAGAGACACAGACACAGACACACAGAGACAGAGACACAGGGACAGAGACACTGAGTCATAGACACAGAGACAGAAATACAGAGACAGAGACACAGAGACAGGCACACAGAGACAGAGATTCAGAGACAGTGACACAGAGATAGAGACATAAAGACAGAAACACAGAAACAGAGACACAGAGACAGAGACACAGGGGCAGAGACACAGAGACAGAGACACAGAGAAAGAGAAACAGAGACAGGGACAGAGAGACATCGACACAGAGACAGAGACACAGAGGCAGAGACATAGACACAGAAACAGGGACAGAGACACAGAGACACAGAGACAGAGACACAGAGACAGAGACACAGAGACAGAGACACAGAGACAGAGACACAGACACAGAGACAGAGACCCGGAGACGGAGACTCAGGGACAGAGACACTGAGACAGAGACACAGAGACGGATAACGGAGACAGAGACGCAGAAACGGAGACACAGGGACAGAGACAGAGAGACCGAGACACAAAGACAGAGACACAGAGACAGAGACATAAAGACAGAAACACAGAGACAGAGACACAGAGACAGAGACACAGGGACAGAGACACAGAGACAGGGACACAGAGACAGAGACATAGACACAGAGACAGAGACAGAGAGAAAGAGAAACAGAGACAGGGACAGAGACATAGAGACAGAGACACAGAAACAGAGACACAGAGACGGAGACTCTGGGACAGAGACACAGAGACAGTGACTCAGAGGCAGCGAGACAGAGACAGAGACACAGAGACATAGACACAGAGTGAGATAACGGGGATAGAGACAAAGAGAGAGAGACACAGAGAGATAGACACAGAGACGGAGACAAAGAGACAGAGTTACAAAGACAGGGAAACAGAGACAGAGTCACACACACAGAGATAGAGACAGAGACACACAGACGGAGACACAGGGACACAGACACGGAGACAGGACCACGGAGACAAAGTCACACAGACAGAGTTACAGAGACAGAGACACAGAGACAGAGACACAGAGCCGGAGACACAGAGAGAGAGAGACAGAGACACAGAGACTGAGACACAGGGACAGAGACACAGAGACAGATACACAGAGACAGAGACAGAGACACAGAGAAAGAGACACAGAGGCAGATACAGAGAGACACAGAGACAGAGACACAGACACAGACACACAGAGACAGAGACACCGGGACAGAGACACTGAGTCATAGACACAGAGACAGAAACACGGAGACAGAGACACTGGGACACAGACACAGAGACAGAGACACAGAGACAGAGACACAGAGTCAGGGACAGAGACACAGAGACAGAGACACAGAGACGGAGACACAGAAAGAGAGAGACAGAGACACAGAGACTGAGACACAGGGACACAGGCACAGAGACATAGACACAGAGTCAGATAACGGAGATAGAGACACAGTGAGAGAGACACAGAGAGAGAGAAACAGAGGCGGTGACACAGAGACAGAGACACAAAGACAGGGAAACAGAGACAGAGGCACACACACAGAGTTAGAGACAGAGACACACAGACGGAGACAATGGGACACAGACACGGAGACAGGACCACAGAGGCAGAGTCACACAGACAGAGATACAGAGACAGAGACACAGAGACAGAGACACAGAGACGGAGACACAGAGAGAGAGAGACAGAGACACAGAGACTGAGACACAGGGACAGAGACACAGAGACGGAGACACAGAGAGAGAGAGACAGAGACACAGAGACTGAGACACAGGGACAGAGACACAGAGGCAGAGACACAGAGACAGAGACACAGAGTCAGAGACAGAGACACAGAGACACAGACACAGAGAAAGAGTCAGAGAGACAGAGATACAGAGACGGAGACACAGGGACACAGACAGAGAGGCAGAAACACAGAGACAGAGTCACACAGACAGAGATACAGAGACAGAGACACAGAGACAGAGACACAGAGACAGAGACACAGAGACAGAGACACAGAGACAGAGACACAGAGACATCGACACAGAGACAGAGACACAGAGGCAGAGACATAGACACAGAGACAGAGACAGAGACACAGAGACACAGAGACAGAGACACAGAGACAGAGACACAGAGACAGAGACACAGAGACAGAGACACAGAGACAGAGACACAGAGACAGAGACACACAGACAGAGACACAGAGACAGAGACGCAGAGACAGAGACATAAAGACAGAAACACAGAGACAGAGACACAGAGACAGAGTCACAGGGACAGAGACACAGAGACAGAGACACAGAGAAAGAGAAACAGAGACAGGGACAGAGACATAGAGACAGAGACACAGAAACAGAGACACAGAGACGGAGACTCTGGGACAGAGACACAGAGACAGTGACTCAGAGGCAGCGAGACAGAGACAGAGGCACAGAGACATAGACACAGAGTGAGATAACGGGGATAGAGACAAAGAGAGAGAGACACAGAGAGAGAGACACAGAGACAGAGACACAGAGACAGAGACACAGAGACAGGGATACAGAGACAGAGACACAGAGACGGAGATACAGAGACAGAGACACAGAGACACAGAGACGGAGACGCAGAGATACAGAGACAGAGACACAGAGACGGTGACACAGAGAGAGAGAGACAGATTCACAGAGGCGGAGACACAGGGACAGAGACACTGAGACAGAGACACAGAGACGGATAACGGAGACAGAGACGCAGAAACGGAGACACAGGGACAGAGACAGAGAGACCGAGACACAAAGACAGAGACACAGAGACAGAGACACAATGACAGAGATTCAGTGACAGAGACACAGAGACAGTGACACAGAGACAGAAACACAGAGACAGAGACACAGAGACAGAGACACAGAGACAGAGACACAGAGGCAGAGACATAGACACAGAGACAGAGACACAGAGACAGAGACACAGAGACAGAGACACAGAGGCAGAGACATAGACACAGAGACAGGGACAGAGACACAGAGACACAGAGACAGAGACACAGAGACAGAGACACAGAGACAGAGACACAGAGACAGAGACACAGAGACAGAGACACAGAGACACAGATACAGAGACACAGAGACAGAGACACAGAGACAGAGACACAGACACAGAGACAGAGACACAGAGTCAGAGACAGAGACACAGACACAGACACACAGAGACAGAGACACAGGGACAGAGACACTGAGTCATAGACACAGAGACAGAAATACAGAGGCAGAGACACAGAGACATCGACACAGAGACAGAGACACAGAGGCAGAGACACAGACACAGAGACAGAGACACAGAGTCAGAGACAGAGACACAGACACAGACACACAGAGACAGAGACACAGGGACAGAGACACTGAGTCATAGACACAGAGACAGAAATACAGAGACAGAGACACAGAGACAGGTACACAGAGACAGAGATTCAGAGACAGTGACTCAGAGATAGAGTCACAGAGACGGAGACACAGAGACAGAAACACAGAGACAGAGACACAGAGACAGAGACACAGAGACAGAGACACAGAGACGGAGACACACAGACAGAGACACAGAGACAGAGACACAGAGACAGAGACATAAAGACAGAAACACAGAGACAGAGACACAGAGACAGAGACACAGGGACAGAGACACAGAGACAGGGACACAGAGACAGAGACATAGACACAGAGACAGAGACAGAGATACAGAGACGGAGACACAGGGACAGCGACAGAGAGGCAGAAACACAGAGACAGAGACACAAAGGCAGATACAGAGAGACACAGAGACAGAGACACAGAGACAGAGACACAGAGACAGAGACACAGAGACAGAGACACAGAGACAGAGACACAGAGACAGAGACACAGAGACAGAGACACAGAGACAGAGACACAGAGACAGAGACACAGAGACAGAGACACAGAGACAGAGACACAGAGACAGAGACACAGAGACAGAGACACAGAGACAGAGACACAGAGACAGAGACACAGAGACAGAGACACAGAGACAGAGACACAGAGACAGAGACACAGAGACAGAGACACAGAGACAGAGACACAGAGACAGAGACACAGAGACAGAGACACAGAGACAGAGACACAGAGACAGAGACACAGAGACAGAGACACAGAGACAGAGACACAGAGACAGAGACACAGAGACAGAGACACAGAGACAGAGACACAGAGACAGAGACACAGAGACAGAGACACAGAGACAGAGACACAGAGACAGAGACACAGAGACAGAGACACAGAGACAGAGACACAGAGACAGAGACACAGAGACAGAGACACAGAGACAGAGACACAGAGACAGAGACACAGAGACAGAGACACAGAGACAGAGACACAGAGACAGAGACACAGAGACAGAGACACAGAGACAGAGACACAGAGACAGAGACACAGAGTCAGAGTCAGAGACAGAGACACAGACACAGACACACAGAGACAGAGACACAGGGACAGAGACACTGAGTCATAGACACAGAGACAGAGACACACAGACAGAGACACAGAGACAGAGACGCAGAGACAGAGACATAAAGACAGAAACACAGAGACAGAGACACAGAGACAGAGTCACAGGGACAGAGACACAGAGACAGAGACACAGAGAAAGAGAAACAGAGACAGGGACAGAGACATAGAGACAGAGACACAGAAACAGAGACACAGAGACGGAGACTCTGGGACAGAGACACAGAGACAGTGACTCAGAGGCAGCGAGACAGAGACAGAGGCACAGAGACATAGACACAGAGTGAGATAACGGGGATAGAGACAAAGAGAGAGAGACACAGAGAGAGAGACACAGAGACAGAGACACAGAGACAGAGACACAGGGACAGAGACATAGAGACAGAGACACAGAGAGAGAGAGACAGAGACACAGAGACTGAGACACAGGGACAGAGACACAGAGACAGAGACACAGAGACAGAGACACAGAGACAGAGACACAGAGTCAGAGACAGAGACACAGAGACACAGACACAGAGAAAGAGTCAGAGAGACAGAGATACAGAGACGGAGACACAGGGACAGAGACAGAGAGGCAGAAACACAGAGACAGAGTCACACAGACAGAGATACAGAGACAGAGACACAGAGACAGAGACACAGAGACAGAGACACAGAGACAGAGACACAGAGACAGAGACACAGAGACAGAGACACAGAGACAGAGACACAGAGACAGAGACACAGAGACAGAGACACAGAGACATCGACACAGAGACAGAGACACAGAGGCAGAGACATAGACACAGAGACAGAGACAGAGACACAGAGACACAGAGACAGAGACACAGAGACAGAGACACAGAGACAGAGACAGAGACACAGAGACACAGAGACGGAGACGCAGAGATACAGAGACAGAGACACAGAGACGGAGATAAAGAGATTCAGACACAGAGAAAGAGACACAGAGACGGTGACACAGAGAGAAAGAGACAGAGACACAGAGACTGAGACACAGGGACAGAGACACAGAGACGGAGACACAGAGAGAGAGAGACAGAGACACAGAGACTGAGACACAGGGACAGAGACACAGAGACAGAGACACAGAGACAGAGACACAGAGACAGAGACACAGAGTCAGAGACAGAGACACAGAGACACAGACACAGAGAAAGAGTCAGAGAGACAGAGATACAGAGACGGAGACACAGGGACAGAGACAGAGAGGCAGAAACACAGAGACAGAGTCACACAGACAGAGATACAGAGACAGAGACACAGAGACAGAGACACAGAGACAGAGACACAGAGACAGAGACACAGAGACAGAGACACAGAGACAGAGACACAGAGACAGAGACACAGAGACAGAGACACAGAGACAGAGACACAGAGACATCGACACAGAGACAGAGACACAGAGGCAGAGACATAGACACAGAGACAGAGACAGAGACACAGAGACACAGAGACAGAGACACAGAGACAGAGACACAGAGACAGAGACACAGAGACAGAGACACAGAGACAGAGACACAGAGACAGAGACACAGAGACAGAGACACAGAGACAGAGACACAGAGACAGAGACACAGAGACAGAGACACAGAGACAGAGACACAGAGACAGAGACACACAGACAGAGACACAGAGACAGAGACGCAGAGACAGAGACATAAAGACAGAAACACAGAGACAGAGACACAGAGACAGAGTCACAGGGACAGAGACACAGAGACAGAGACACAGAGAAAGAGAAACAGAGACAGGGACAGAGACAGAGAGACAGAGACACAGAAACAGAGACACAGAGACGGAGACTCTCGGACAGAGACACAGAGACAGTGACTCAGAGGCAGCGAGACAGAGACAGAGGCACAGAGACATAGACACAGAGTGAGATAACGGGGATAGAGACAAAGAGAGAGAGACACAGAGAGAGAGACACAGAGACAGAGACACAGAGACAGAGACACAGGGACAGAGACATAGAGACAGAGACACAGAGACAGAGACACACACACAGAGACAGAGACACAGAGACAGAGAAACAGAGACAGAGACACAGAGACAGAGACACAGAGTCAGAGACAGAGACACAGACACAGACACACAGAGACAGAGACACAGGGACAGAGACACTGAGTCATAGACACAGAGACAGAAATACAGAGACAGAGACACAGAGACAGGCACACAGAGACAGAGATTCAGAGACAGTGACACAGAGATAGAGTCACAGAGACGGAGGCACAGAGACAGAAACACAGAGACAGAGACACAGAGACAGGGACACAGAGACAGAGACACACAGACAGAGACACAGAGACAGAGACATAAAGACAGAAACACAGAAACAGAGACACAGAGACAGAGACACAGGGGCAGAGACACAGAGACAGAGACACAGAGAAAGAGAAACAGAGACAGGGACAGAGAGACATCGACACAGAGACAGAGACACAGAGGCAGAGACATAGACACAGAGACAGGGACAGAGACACAGAGACACAGAGACAGAGACACAGAGACAGAGACACAGAGACAGAGACACAGAGACAGAGACACAGAGACAGAGACACAGACACAGAGACAGAGACCCGGAGACGGAGACACAGAGACAGAGACACAGACAGAGAGACACAGAGACGGAGACGCAGGGACAGAGACAGAGACACAGAGAACGAGTAACAGAGACAGGGATACAGAGACAGAGACACAGAGACGGAGATACAGACACAGAGACACAGAGACACAGAGACGGAGACGCAGAGATACAGAGACAGAGACACAGAGACGGAGATAAAGAGATTCAGACACAGAGAAAGAGACACAGAGACGGTGACACAGAGAGAGAGAGACAGATTCACAGAGGCGGAGACACAGGGACAGAGACACTGAGACAGAGACACAGAGACGGATAACGGAGACAGAGACGCAGAAACGGAGACACAGGGACAGAGACAGAGAGACCGAGACACAAAGACAGAGACACAGAGACAGAGACACAATGACAGAGATTCAGTGACAGAGACACAGAGACAGTGACACAGAGACAGAGACACAGAGACAGAGACACAGAGACAGAGACACAGAGACAGAGACACAGAGACGGTGACACAGAGACGGTGACACAGAGACGGTGACACAGAGAGAGAGAGACAGATTCACAGAGGCGGAGACACAGGGACAGAGACACTGAGACAGAGACACAGAGACGGATAACGGAGACAGAGACGCAGAAACGGAGACACAGGGACAGAGACAGAGAGACCGAGACACAAAGACAGAGACACAGAGACAGAGACACAATGACAGAGATTCAGTGACAGAGACACAGAGACAGTGACACAGAGACAGAAACACAGAGACAGAGACACAGAGACAGAGACACAGAGACAGAGACACAGAGACAGACACACAGAGACAGAGACACAGAGACAGAGACACAGAGACAGAGACACAGAGACAGAGACACAGAGACAGAGACACAGAGACACAGATACAGAGACACAGAGACAGAGACACAGAGACAGAGACACAGACACAGAGACAGAGACACAGAGTCAGAGACAGAGACACAGACACAGACACACAGAGACAGAGACACAGGGACAGAGACACTGAGTCATAGACACAGAGACAGAAATACAGAGGCAGAGACACAGAGACAGAGACACAGAGGCAGAGACATAGACACAGAGACAGGGACAGAGACACAGAGACACAGAGACAGAGACACGGAGACAGAGACACAGAGACAGAGACACAGACACAGAGACAGAGACACAGAGTCAGAGACAGAGACACAGACACAGACACACAGAGACAGAGACACAGGGACAGAGACACTGAGTCATAGACACAGAGACAGAAATACAGAGACAGAGACACAGAGACAGGTACACAGAGACTGAGATTCAGAGACAGTGACTCAGAGATAGAGTCACAGAGACGGAGACACAGAGACAGAAACACAGAGACAGAGACACAGAGACAGAGACACAGAGACAGAGACACAGAGACAGAGACACACATACAGAGACACAGAGACAGAGACACAGAGACAGAGACACAGAGACAGAGACACAGAGACAGAGACATAAAGACAGAAACACAGAGACAGAGACACAGAGACAGAGACACAGGGACAGAGACACAGAGACAGGGACACAGAGACAGAGACATAGACACAGAGACAGAGACAGAGAGAAAGAGAAACAGAGACAGGGACAGAGACATAGAGACAGAGACACAGAAACAGAGACACAGAGACGGAGACTCTGGGACAGAGACACAGAGACAGTGACTCAGAGGCAGCGAGACAGAGACAGAGACACAGAGACATAGACACAGAGTGAGATAACGGGGATAGAGACAAAGAGAGAGAGACACAGAGAGATAGACACAGAGACGGAGACAAAGAGACAGAGTTACAAAGACAGGGAAACAGAGACAGAGTCACACACACAGAGATAGAGACAGAGACACACAGACGGAGACACAGGGACACAGACACGGAGACAGGACCACGGAGACAAAGTCACACAGACAGAGTTACAGAGACAGAGACACAGAGACAGAGACACAGAGCCGGAGACACAGAGAGAGAGAGACAGAGACACAGAGACTGAGACACAGGGACAGAGACACAGAGACAGATACACAGAGACAGAGACAGAGACACAGAGAAAGAGACACAGAGGCAGATACAGAGAGACACAGAGACAGAGACACAGACACAGACACACAGAGACAGAGACACCGGGACAGAGACACTGAGTCATAGACACAGAGACAGAAACACAGAGACAGAGACACTGGGACACAGACACAGAGACAGAGACACAGAGACAGAGACACAGAGTCAGGGACAGAGACACAGAGACAGAGACACAGAGACGGAGACACAGAAAGAGAGAGACAGAGACACAGAGACTGAGACACAGGGACACAGGCACAGAGACATAGACACAGAGTCAGATAACGGAGATAGAGACACAGTGAGAGAGACACAGAGAGAGAGAAACAGAGGCGGTGACACAGAGACAGAGACACAAAGACAGGGAAACAGAGACAGAGGCACACACACGGAGATAGAGACAGAGACACACAGACGGAGACAATGGGACACAGACACGGAGACAGGACCACAGAGGCAGAGTCACACAGACAGAGATACAGAGACAGAGACACAGAGACAGAGACACAGAGACGGAGACACAGAGAGAGAGAGACAGAGACACAGAGACTGAGACACAGGGACAGAGACACAGAGACGGAGACACAGAGAGAGAGAGACAGAGACACAGAGACTGAGACACAGGGACAGAGACACAGAGGCAGAGACACAGAGACAGAGACACAGAGTCAGAGACAGAGACACAGAGACACAGACACAGAGAAAGAGTCAGAGAGACAGAGATACAGAGACGGAGACACAGGGACACAGACAGAGAGGCAGAAACACAGAGACAGAGTCACACAGACAGAGATACAGAGACAGAGACACAGAGACAGAGACACAGAGACAGAGACACAGAGACAGAGACACAGAGACAGAGACACAGAGACATCGACACAGAGACAGAGACACAGAGGCAGAGACATAGACACAGAGACAGAGACAGAGACACAGAGACACAGAGACAGAGACACAGAGACAGAGACACAGAGACAGAGACACAGAGACAGAGACACAGAGACAGAGACACAGAGACAGAGACACACAGACAGAGACACAGAGACAGAGACGCAGAGACAGAGACATAAAGACAGAAACACAGAGACAGAGACACAGAGACAGAGTCACAGGGACAGAGACACAGAGACAGAGACACAGAGAAAGAGAAACAGAGACAGGGACAGAGACATAGAGACAGAGACACAGAAACAGAGACACAGAGACGGAGACTCTGGGACAGAGACACAGAGACAGTGACTCAGAGGCAGCGAGACAGAGACAGAGGCACAGAGACATAGACACAGAGTGAGATAACGGGGATAGAGACAAAGAGAGAGAGACACAGAGAGAGAGACACAGAGACAGAGACACAGAGACAGAGACACAGAGACAGAGACACAGAGACAGAGACATAAAGACAGAAACACAGAAACAGAGACACAGAGACAGAGACACAGGGGCAGAGACACAGAGACAGAGACACAGAGAAAGAGAAACAGAGACAGGGACAGAGAGACATCGACACAGAGACAGAGACACAGAGGCAGAGACATAGACACAGAAACAGGGACAGAGACACAGAGACACAGAGACAGAGACACAGAGACAGAGACACAGAGACAGAGACACAGAGACAGAGACACAGAGACAGAGACACAGACACAGAGACAGAGACCCGGAGACGGAGACACAGAGACAGAGACACAGACAGAGAGACACAGAGACGGAGACGCAGGGACAGAGACAGAGACACAGAGAACGAGTAACAGAGACAGGGATACAGAGACAGAGACACAGAGACGGAGATACAGACACAGAGACACAGAGACACAGAGACGGAGACGCAGAGATACAGAGACAGAGACACAGAGACGGAGATAAAGAGATTCAGACACAGAGAAAGAGACACAGAGACGGTGACACAGAGAGAGAGAGACAGATTCACAGAGGCGGAGACGCAGGGACAGAGACACTGAGACAGAGACACAGAGACGGATAACGGAGACAGAGACGCAGAAACGGAGACACAGGGACAGAGACAGAGAGACCGAGACACAAAGACAGAGACACAGAGACAGAGACACAATGACAGAGATTCAGTGACAGAGACACAGAGACAGTGACACAGAGACAGAGACACAGAGACAGAGACACAGTGACAGAGACACAGAGACAGAGACACAGAGACAGAGACACAGAGACAGAGACACAGAGACAGAGACACAGAGGCAGAGACATAGACACAGAGACAGAGACACAGAGACAGAGACACAGAGACAGAGACACAGAGACAGAGACACAGAGACAGAGACACAGAGACAGAGACACAGAGACAGACACACAGAGACAGAGACACAGAGACAGAGACACAGAGACAGAGACACAGAGACAGAGACACAGAGACACAGATACAGAGACACAGAGACAGAGACACAGAGACAGAGACACAGACACAGAGACAGAGACACAGAGTCAGAGACAGAGACACAGACACAGACACACAGAGACAGAGACACAGGGACAGAGACACTGAGTCATAGACACAGAGACAGAAATACAGAGGCAGAGACACAGAGACATCGACACAGAGACAGAGACACAGAGGCAGAGACATAGACACAGAGACAGGGACAGAGACACAGAGACACAGAGACAGAGACACGGAGACAGAGACACAGAGACAGAGACACAGACACAGAGACAGAGACACAGAGTCAGAGACAGAGACACAGACACAGACACACAGAGACAGAGACACAGGGACAGAGACACTGAGTCATAGACACAGAGACAGAAATACAGAGACAGAGACACAGAGACAGGTACACAGAGACAGAGATTCAGAGACAGTGACTCAGAGATAGAGTCACAGAGACGGAGACACAGAGACAGAAACACAGAGACAGAGACACAGAGACAGAGACACAGAGACAGAGACACAGAGACAGAGACACACAGACAGAGACACAGAGACAGAGACACAGAGACAGAGACATAAAGACAGAAACACAGAGACAGAGACACAGAGACAGAGACACAGGGACAGAGACACAGAGACAGGGACGCAGAGACAGAGACATAGACACAGAGACAGAGACAGAGATACAGAGACGGAGACACAGGGACAGCGACAGAGAGGCAGAAACACAGAGACAGAGACACAAAGGCAGATACAGAGAGACACAGAGACAGAGACACAGAGACAGAGACACAGAGACAGAGACACAGAGACAGAGACACAGAGACAGAGACACAGAGACAGAGACACAGAGACAGAGACACAGAGACAGAGACACAGAGACAGAGACACAGAGACAGAGACACAGAGACAGAGACACAGAGACAGAGACACAGAGACAGAGACACAGAGACAGAGACACAGAGACAGAGACACAGAGACAGAGACACAGAGACAGAGACACAGAGACAGAGACACAGAGACAGAGACACAGAGACAGAGACACAGAGACAGAGACACAGAGACAGAGACACAGAGACAGAGACACAGAAACAGAGACACAGAGACAGAGACACAGAGACAGAGACACAGAGACAGAGACACAGAGACAGAGACACAGAGACAGAGACACAGAGACAGAGACACAGAGACAGAGTCAGAGACAGAGACACAGACACAGACACACAGAGACAGAGACACAGGGACAGAGACACTGAGTCATAGACACAGAGACAGAAATACAGAGACAGAGACGCAGAGACAGGCACACAGAGACAGAGATTCAGAGACAGTGACACAGAGATAGAGTCACAGAGACGGAGACACAGAGACAGAAACACAGAGACAGGGACACAGAGACAGAGGCACAGAGACAGAGACACAGAGACAGAGACACAGAGACAGAGACACAGAGACAGAGACACAGAGACAGTGACTCAGAGGCAGCGAGACAGAGACAGAGGCACAGAGACATAGACACAGAGTGAGATAACGGGGATAGAGACAAAGAGAGAGAGACACAGAGAGATAGACACAGAGACGGAGACACAGAGACAGAGACACAAAGACAGGGAAACAGAGACAGAGTCACACACACAGAGATAGAGACAGAGACACAGAGCCGGAGACACAGAGAGAGAGAGACAGAGACACAGAGACTGAGACACAGGGACAGAGACACAGGGACAGAGACACAGAGACAGAGACACAGAGACAGAGACAGAGACACAGAGAAAGAGACACAGAGGCAGATACAGAGAGACACAGAGACAGAGACACAGACACAGACACACAGAGACAGAGACACAGGGACAGAGACACTGAGTCATAGACACAGAGACAGAAACACAGAGACAGAGACACAGAGACAGAGACACAGAGACAGAGACACAGAGACAGAGACACAGAGACAGAGACACAGAGACAGAGACACAGAGAAAGAGAAACAGAGACACAGAGACAGAGACACAGAGACAGAGACACAGAGACAGAGACACAGAGACAGAGACACGGAGACAGAGACACAGAGACAGAGACACAGAGACAGAGACACAGAGACAGAGACACAGAGACAGAGACACAGAGACAGAGACACAGAGACAGAGACACAGAGACAGAGACACAGAGACAGAGACACAGAGACAGAGACAGAGACACAGAGACAGAGACACAGAGACAGAGACACAGAGACAGAGACACAGAGACAGAGGCACAGAGACAGAGACACAGAGACAGAGACACAGAGACAGAGACACAGAGACAGAGACACAGAGACAGAGACACAGAGACAGAGACACAGAGACAGAGACACAGAGACAGAGACACAGAGACAGAGACACAGAGACAGAGACACAGAGGCACAGAGTCAGAGACACGGAGACAGAGACACGGAGACAGAGACACAGAGACAGAGACACAGAGACAGAGACACAGAGACAGAGACACAGAGACAGAGACACAGAGACAGAGACAGTCAGACAGAGACACAGAGACAGAGACACAGAAACAGAGACACAGGGACAGAGACACAGAGACAGAGACACAGAGAAAGAGAAACAGAGACAGGGACAGAGACATAGAGACAGAAACACAGAAACAGAGACATAGAGACAGAGACACAGAAACAGAGACACAGAGACGGAGAATCTGGGACAGAGACACAGAGACAGTGACTCAGAGGCAGCGAGACAGAGACAGAGACACAGAGACATAGACACAGAGTCAGATAACGGAGATAGAGACACAGTGAGAGAGACACAGAGAGAGAGAAACAGAGACGGTGACACAGAGACAGAGACACAAAGACAGGGAAACAGAGACAGAGGCACACACACAGAGATAGAGACAGAGACACACAGACGGAGACAATGGGACACAGACACGGAGACAGGACCACAAAGGCAGAGTCACACAGACAGAGATACAGAGACAGAGACACAGAGACAGAGACACAGAGACAGAGACACAGAGACAGAGACACAGAGACAGAGACACAGAGACAGAGACACAGAGACAGAGACACAGAGACAGAGACACAGAGACAGAGACACAGAGACAGAGACACAGAGACAGAGACACAGAGACAGAGGCACAGAGACAGATAACGGAGACAGAGACGCAGAAACGGAGACACAGGGACAGAGACAGAGAGACGGAGACACAAAGACAGAGACACAGAGACAGAGACACAGAGACACAGAGACAGAGACAGAGACACAGAGACAGAGACACACAGACAGAGACACAAAGACAGAGACACAGAGACGGAGATAAAGAGATTCAGACACAGAGAAAGAGACACAGAGACGGTGACACAGAGAGAGAGAGACAGAGTCACAGAGGCGGAGATACAGAGACAGAGACACAGAGACACAGAGACGGAGACGCAGAGATACAGAGACAGAGACACAGAGACGGAGATAAAGAGATTCAGACACAGAGAAAGAGACACAGAGACGGTGACACAGAGAGAGAGAGACAGATTCACAGAGGCGGCGACACAGGGACAGAGACACTGAGACAGAGACACAGAGACAGATAACGGAGACAGAGACGCAGAAACGGAGACACAGGGACAGAGACAGAGAGACCGAGACACAAAGACAGAGACACAGAGACAGAGACACAATGACAGAGATTCAGTGACAGAGACACAGAGACAGTGACACAGAGACAGAGACACAGAGACAGAGACACAGAGAACGAGTAAGAGAGACAGAGTCTCAGACAGAGACACAGTGACGGCGACACAGGGACACAAACATAGAGACAGGACCACAGAGACAGAGTCACAGAGACAGAGATACAGAGACGGAGACACAGAGAGAGAGACACAGAGACAGAGACACAGAGACAGAGACACAGAGACAGAGACACAGAGACAGAGACACAGAGACACAGAGACAGAGACAGAGACACAGAGACAGAGACACAGAGACAGAGACACAGAGACAGGCACACAGAGACAGAGATTCAGAGACAGGCACACAGAGACAGAGATTCAGAGACAGTGACACAAAGATAGAGTCACAGACACGGAGACACAGAGACAGAAACACAGAGACAGAGACACAGAGACAGAGACACAGAGACAGAGCCACAGAGACAGAGACTCAGAGACAGAGACACAGAGACAGAGACACAGAGACAGAGACACAGAGAGAGAGAGACAGAGACACAGAGACTGAGACACAGGGACAGAGACACAGAGACGGAGACACAGAGAGAGAGAGAGACAGAGACACAGAGACTGAGACACAGGGACAGAGACACAGAGACAGAGACACAGAGACAGAGACACAGAGACAGAGACACAGAGTCAGAGACAGAGACACAGAGACACAGACACAGAGAAAGAGTCAGAGAGACAGAGATACAGAGACGGAGACACAGGGACAGAGACAGAGAGGCAGAAACACAGAGACAGAGTCACACAGACAGAGATACAGAGACAGAGACACAGAGACAGAGACACAGAGACAGAGACACAGAGGCAGAGACACAGAGACATCGACACAGAGACAGAGACATAGACACAGAGACAGAGACAGAGACACAGAGACACAGAGACAGAGACACAGAGACAGAGACACAGAGACAGAGACACAGAGACAGAGACACATAGACAGAGACACAGAGACAGAGACACAGAGACAGAGACACAGAGACAGAGACACAGAGACAGAGACACAGAGACAGAGACACAGAGACAGAGACACAGAGACAGAGACACAGAGTCAGAGTCAGAGACAGAGACACAGACACAGACACACAGAGACAGAGACACAGGGACAGAGACACTGAGTCATAGACACAGAGACAGAGACACAGAGACAGAGACACAGAGACAGAGACACAGAGACAGAGACACAGAGACAGAGACACAGAGGCAGAGACACAGAGACAGAGACAGTCAGACAGAGACACAGAGACAGAGACACAGAAACAGAGACACAGGGACAGAGACACAGAGACAGAGACACAGAGAAAGAGAAACAGAGACAGGGACAGAGACATAGAGACAGAGACACAGAAACAGAGACATAGAGACAGAGACACAGAAACAGAGACACAGAGACGGAGAATCTGGGACAGAGACACAGAGACAGTGACTCAGAGGCGGCGAGACAGAGACAGAGACACAGAGACATAGACACAGAGTCAGATAACGGAGATAGAGGCACAGTGAGAGAGACACAGAGAGAGAGAAACAGAGACGGTGACACAGAGACAGAGACACAGAGACAGAGACACAGAGACAGAGACACAGAGACAGAGACACAGAGACAGAGACACAGAGACAGAGACACAGAGACAGAGACACAGAGGCAGAGACACAGAGAGAGAGAGACAGAGACACAGAGACTGAGACACAGGGACAGAGACACAGAGACGGAGACACAGAGAGAGAGAGAGACAGAGACACAGAGACTGAGACACAGGGACAGAGACACAGAGACAGAGACACAGAGACAGAGACACAGAGACAGAGACACAGAGACAGAGACACAGAGACAGAGACACAGAGGCACAGAGTCAGAGACACGGAGACAGAGACACAGAGACAGAGACACAGAGTCAGAGACACAGAGACAGAGACACAGAGACAGAGACACAGAGACAGAGACAGTCAGACAGAGACACAGAGACAGAGACACGGAAACAGAGACACAGGGACAGAGACACAGAGACAGAGACACAGAGACAGAGACACAGAGAAAGAGAAACAGAGACAGGGACAGAGACATAGAGACAGAGACACAGAAACAGAGACATAGAGACAGAGACACAGAAACAGAGACACAGAGACGGAGAATCTGGGACAGAGACACAGAGACAGTGACTCGGAGGCAGCGAGACAGAAACAGAGACACAGAGACATAGACACAGAGTCAGATAACGGAGATAGAGACACAGTGAGAGAGACACAGAGAGAGAGAAACAGAGACGGTGACACAGAGACAGAGACACAAAGACAGGGAAACAGAGACAGAGGCACACACACAGAGATAGGGACAGAGACACACAGATGGAGACAATGGGACACAGACACGGAGACAGGACCACAGAGGCAGAGTCACACAGACAGAGATACAGAGACAGAGACACAGAGACAGAGACACAGAGACAGAGACACAGAGACAGAGACACAGAGACAGAGACACAGAGACAGAGACACAGAGACAGAGACACAGAGACAGAGACACAGAGACAGAGGCACAGAGACAGAGGCACAGAGACAGAGACACAGAGACAGAGACACAGAGACAGAGACACAGAGACAGAGACACAGAGACAGAGACACAGAGACAGAGACACAGAGACAGAGACACAGAGACAGAGACACAGAGACAGAGACACAGAGGCACAGAGTCAGAGACACGGAGACAGAGACACAGAGACAGAGACACAGAGACAGAGACACAGAGACAGAGACACAGAGACAGAGACACAGAGACAGAGACACAGAGACAGAGACAGTCAGACAGAGACACAGAAACAGAGACACAGGGACAGAGACACAGAGACAGAGACACAGAGAAAGAGAAACAGAGACAGGGACAGAGACATAGAGACAGAGACACAGAAACAGAGACATAGAGACAGAGACACAGAAACAGAGACACAGAGACGGAGAATCTGGGACAGAGACACAGAGACAGTGACTCAGAGGCAGCGAGACAGAGACAGAGACACAGAGACATAGACACAGAGTGAGATAACGGGGATAGAGACAAAGAGAGAGAGACACAGAGAGAGAGACACAGAGACAGAGACACAGAGACAGAGACACAGAGACAGAGACACAGAGACAGAGACACAGGGACAGAGACATAGAGACAGAGACACAGAGACAGAGACACACACACAGAGACAGAGACACAGAGACAGAGAAACAGAGACAGAGACACAGAGACAGAGACACAGAGTCAGAGACAGAGACACAGACACAGACACACAGAGACAGAGACACAGGGACAGAGACACTGAGTCATAGACACAGAGACAGAAATACAGAGACAGAGACACAGAGACAGGCACACAGAGACAGAGATTCAGAGACAGTGACACAGAGATAGAGTCACAGAGACGGAGGCACAGAGACAGAAACACAGAGACAGAGACACAGAGACAGAGACACACAGACAGAGACACAGAGACAGAGACATAAAGACAGAAACACAGAAACAGAGACACAGAGACAGAGACACAGGGGCAGAGACACAGAGACAGAGACACAGAGAAAGAGAAACAGAGACAGGGACAGAGAGACATCGACACAGAGACAGAGACACAGAGGCAGAGACATAGACACAGAAACAGGGACAGAGACACAGAGACACAGAGACAGAGACACAGAGACAGAGACACAGAGACAGAGACACAGAGACAGAGACACAGACACAGAGACAGAGACCCGGAGACGGAGACACAGAGACAGAGACACAGACAGAGAGACACAGAGACGGAGACGCAGGGACAGAGACAGAGACACAGAGAACGAGTAACAGAGACAGGGATACAGAGACAGAGACACAGAGACGGAGATACAGACACAGAGACACAGAGACACAGAGACGGAGACGCAGAGATACAGAGACAGAGACACAGAGACGGAGATAAAGAGATTCAGACACAGAGAAAGAGACACAGAGACGGTGACACAGAGAGAGAGAGACAGATTCACAGAGGCGGAGACTCAGGGACAGAGACACTGAGACAGAGACACAGAGACGGATAACGGAGACAGAGACGCAGAAACGGAGACACAGGGACAGAGACAGAGAGACCGAGACACAAAGACAGAGACACAGAGACAGAGACACAATGACAGAGATTCAGTGACAGAGACACAGGGACAGTGACACAGAGACAGAGACACAGGGACAGAGACACAGAGACAGAGACACAGAGACAGAGACACAGAGACAGAGACACAGAGACAGAGACACAGAGACAGAGACACAGAGGCAGAGACATAGACACAGAGACAGAGACACAGAGACAGAGACACAGAGACAGAGACACAGAGACAGAGACACAGAGACAGAGACACAGAGACAGAGACACAGACACAGAGACAGAGACCCGGAGACGGAGACACAGAGACAGAGACACAGACAGAGAGACACAGAGACGGAGACGCAGGGACAGAGACAGAGACACAGAGAACGAGTAACAGAGACAGGGATACAGAGACAGAGACACAGAGACGGAGATACAGAGACAGAGACACAGAGACACAGAGACGGAGACGCAGAGATACAGAGACAGAGACACAGAGACGGAGATAAAGAGATTCAGACACAGAGAAAGAGACACAGAGACGGTGACACAGAGAGAGAGAGACAGATTCACAGAGGCGGAGACACAGGGACAGAGACACTGAGACAGAGACACAGAGACGGATAACGGAGACAGAGACGCAGAAACGGAGACACAGGGACAGAGACAGAGAGACCGAGACACAAAGACAGAGACACAGAGACAGAGACACAATGACAGAGATTCAGTGACAGAGACACAGAGACAGTGACACAGAGACAGAAACACAGAGACAGAGACACAGAGACAGAGACACAGAGACAGAGACACAGAGGCAGAGACATAGACACAGAGACAGAGACACAGAGACAGAGACACAGAGACAGAGACACAGAGGCAGAGACATAGACACAGAGACAGGGACAGAGACACAGAGACACAGAGACAGAGACACAGAGACAGAGACACAGAGACAGAGACACAGAGACAGAGACACAGAGACAGAGACACAGAGACAGAGACACACAGACAGAGACACAGAGACAGAGACACAGAGACAGAGACACAGAGACAGAGACACAGAGACAGACACACAGAGACAGAGACACAGAGACAGAGACACAGAGACAGAGACACAGAGACAGAGACACAGAGACAGAGACACAGAGACAGAGACACAGAGACACAGATACAGAGACACAGAGACAGAGACACAGAGACAGAGACACAGACACAGAGACAGAGACACAGAGTCAGAGACAGAGACACAGACACAGACACACAGAGACAGAGACACAGGGACAGAGACACTGAGTCATAGACACAGAGACAGAAATACAGAGGCAGAGACACAGAGACATCGACACAGAGACAGAGACACAGAGGCAGAGACATAGACACAGAGACAGGGACAGGGACACAGAGACACAGAGACAGAGACACGGAGACAGAGACACAGAGACAGAGACACAGACACAGGGACAGAGACACAGAGTCAGAGACAGAGACACAGACACAGACACACAGAGACAGAGACACAGGGACAGAGACACTGAGTCATAGACACAGAGACAGAAATACAGAGACAGAGACACAGAGACAGGTACACAGAGACAGAGATTCAGAGACAGTGACTCAGAGATAGAGTCACAGAGACGGAGACACAGAGACAGAAACACAGAGACAGAGACACAGAGACAGAGACACAGAGACAGAGACACAGAGACAGAGACACACAGACAGAGACACAGAGACAGAGACACAGAGACAGAGACATAAAGACAGAAACACAGAGACAGAGACACAGAGACAGAGACACAGGGACAGAGACACAGAGACAGGGACACAGAGACAGAGACATAGACACAGAGACAGAGACAGAGATACAGAGACGGAGACACAGGGACAGCGACAGAGAGGCAGAAACACAGAGACAGAGACACAAAGGCAGATACAGAGAGACACAGAGACAGAGACACAGAGACAGAGACACAGAGACAGAGACACAGAGACAGAGACACAGAGACAGAGACACAGAGACAGAGACACAGAGACAGAGACACAGAGACAGAGACACAGAGACAGAGACACAGAGACAGAGACACAGAGACAGAGACACAGAGACAGAGACACAGAGACAGAGACACAGAGACAGAGACACAGAGACAGAGACACAGAGACAGAGACACAGAGACAGAGACACAGAGACAGAGACACAGAGACAGAGACACAGAGACAGAGACACAGAGACAGAGACACAGAGTCAGAGTCAGAGACAGAGACACAGACACACAGAGACAGAGACACAGGGACAGAGACACTGAGTCATAGACACAGAGACAGAAATACAGAGACAGAGACACAGAGACAGGCACACAGAGACAGAGATTCAGAGACAGTGACACAGAGATAGAGTCACAGAGACGGAGACACAGAGACAGAAACACAGAGACAGGGACACAGAGACAGAGGCACAGAGACAGAGACACAGAGACAGAGACACAGAGACAGAGACACAGAGACAGAGACACAGAGACAGAGACACACAGACAGAGACACAGAGACAGAGACGCAGAGACAGACACATAAAGACAGAAACACAGAGACAGAGACACAGAGACAGAGTCACAGGGACAGAGACACAGAGACAGAGACACAGAGAAAGAGAAACAGAGACAGGGACAGAGACATAGAGACAGAGACACAGAAACAGAGACACAGAGACGGAGACTCTGGGACAGAGACACAGAGACAGTGACTCAGAGGCAGCGAGACAGAGACAGAGGCACAGAGACATAGACACAGAGTGAGATAACGGGGATAGAGACAAAGAGAGAGAGACACAGAGAGATAGACACAGAGACGGAGACACAAAGACAGAGACACAAAGACAGGGAAACAGAGACAGAGTCACACACACAGAGATAGAGACAGAGACACAGAGCCGGAGACACAGAGAGAGAGAGACAGAGACACAGAGACTGAGACACAGGGACAGAGACACAGGGACAGAGACACAGAGACAGAGACACAGAGACAGAGACAGAGACACAGAGAAAGAGACACAGAGGCAGATACAGAGAGACACAGAGACAGAGACACAGACACAGACACACAGAGACAGAGACACAGGGACAGAGACACTGAGTCATAGACACAGAGACAGAAACACAGAGACAGAGACACAGAGACAGAGACACAGAGACAGAGACACAGAGACAGAGACACAGAGACAGAGACACAGAGAAAGAGAAACAGAGACACAGAGACAGAGACACAGAGACAGAGACACAGAGACAGAGACACAGGGACAGAGACACAGAGACAGAGACACAGAGACAGAGACACAGAGACAGAGACACAGAGACAGAGACACAGAGACAGAGACACAGAGACAGAGACACAGAGACAGAGACACAGAGACAGAGACACAGAGACAGAGACAGAGACACAGAGACAGAGACACAGAGACAGAGACACAGAGACAGAGACACAGAGACAGAGACACAGAGACAGAGACACAGAGACAGAGGCACAGAGACAGAGACACAGAGACAGAGACACAGAGGCAGAGACATAGACACAGAGACAGAGACACAGAGACAGAGACACAGAGACAGAGACACAGAGGCAGAGACATAGACACAGAGACAGGGACAGAGACACAGAGACACAGAGACAGAGACACAGAGACAGAGACACAGAGACAGAGACACAGAGACAGAGACACAGAGACAGAGACACAGAGACAGAGACACAGAGACAGAGACACAGAGACAGAGACACACAGACAGAGACACAGAGACAGAGACACAGAGACAGAGACACAGAGACAGAGACACAGAGACAGAGACACAGAGACAGACACACAGAGACAGAGACACAGAGACAGAGACACAGAGACAGAGACACAGAGACAGAGACACAGAGACAGAGACATAGAGACAGAGACAGAGACACAGAGACAGAGACACAGAGACAGAGACACAGAGACAGAGACACAGAGACAGAGACACAGAGACAGAGACACAGAGACAGAGACACAGACACAGAGACAGAGACCCGGAGACGGAGACACAGAGACAGAGACACAGACAGAGAGACACAGAGACCGAGACGCAGGGACAGAGACAGAGACACAGAGAACGAGTAACAGAGACAGGGATACAGAGACAGAGACACAGAGACGGAGATACAGAGACAGAGACACAGAGACACAGAGACGGAGACGCAGAGATACAGAGACAGAGACACAGAGACGGAGATAAAGAGATTCAGACACAGAGAAAGAGACACAGAGACGGTGACACAGAGAGAGAGAGACAGATTCACAGAGGCGGAGACACAGGGACAGAGACACTGAGACAGAGACACAGAGACGGATAACGGAGACAGAGACGCAGAAACGGAGACACAGGGACAGAGACAGAGAGACCGAGACACAAAGACAGAGACACAGAGACAGAGACACAATGACAGAGATTCAGTGACAGAGACACAGAGACAGTGACACAGAGACAGAAACACAGAGACAGAGACACAGAGACAGAGACACAGAGACAGAGACACAGAGGCAGAGACATAGACACAGAGACAGAGACACAGAGACAGAGACACAGAGACAGAGACACAGAGGCAGAGACATAGACACAGAGACAGGGACAGAGACACAGAGACACAGAGACAGAGACACAGAGACAGAGACACAGAGACAGAGACACAGAGACAGAGACACAGAGACAGAGACACAGAGACAGAGACACAGAGACAGAGACACAGAGACAGAGACACACAGACAGAGACACAGAGACAGAGACACAGAGACAGAGACACAGAGACAGAGACACAGAGACAGAGACACAGAGACAGACACACAGAGACAGAGACACAGAGACAGAGACACAGAGACAGAGACACAGAGACAGAGACACAGAGACAGAGACACGGAGACAGAGACACAGAGACACAGATACAGAGACACAGAGACAGAGACACAGAGACAGAGACACAGACACAGAGACAGAGACACAGAGTCAGAGACAGAGACACAGACACAGACACACAGAGACAGAGACACAGGGACAGAGACACTGAGTCATAGACACAGAGACAGAAATACAGAGGCAGAGACACAGAGACATCGACACAGAGACAGAGACACAGAGGCAGAGACATAGACACAGAGACAGGGACAGAGACACAGAGACACAGAGACAGAGACACGGAGACAGAGACACAGAGACAGAGACACAGACACAGAGACAGCGACACAGAGTCAGAGACAGAGACACAGACACAGACACACAGAGACAGAGACACAGGGACAGAGACACTGAGTCATAGACACAGAGACAGAAATACAGAGACAGAGACACAGAGACAGAGACACAGAGACAGAGACACAGAGACAGTGACTCAGAGATAGAGTCACAGAGACGGAGAAACAGAGACAGAAACACAGAGACAGAGACACAGAGACAGAGACACAGAGACAGAGACACAGAGACAGAGACATAGAGACAGAGACACAGAAACAGAGACACAGAGACGGAGAATCTGGGACAGAGACACAGAGACAGTGACTCAGAGGCAGCGAGACAGAGACAGAGACACAGAGACATAGACACAGAGTCAGATAACGGAGATAGAGACACAGTGAGAGAGACACAGAGAGAGAGAAACAGAGACGGTGACACAGAGACAGAGACACAAAGACAGGGAAACAGAGACAGAGGCACACACACAGAGATAGAGACAGAGACACACAGACGGAGACAATGGGACACAGACACGGAGACAGGACCACAGAGGCAGAGTCACACAGACAGAGATACAGAGACAGAGACACAGAGACAGAGACACAGAGACAGAGACACAGAGACAGAGACACAGAGACAGAGACACAGAGACAGAGACACAGAGACAGAGACACAGAGACAGAGACACAGAGACAGAGACACAGAGACAGAGACACAGAGACAGAGACACAGAGACAGAGACACAGAGACAGAGACACAGAGACAGAGGCACAGAGACAGATAACGGAGACAGAGACGCAGAAACGGAGACACAGGGACAGAGACAGAGAGACGGAGACACAAAGACAGAGACACAGAGACAGAGACACAGAGACACAGAGACAGAGACAGAGACACAGAGACAGAGACACACAGACAGAGACACAAAGACAGAGACACAGAGACGGAGATAAAGAGATTCAGACACAGAGAAAGAGACACAGAGACGGTGACACAGAGAGAGAGAGACAGAGTCACAGAGGCGGAGATACAGAGACAGAGACACAGAGACACAGAGACGGAGACGCAGAGATACAGAGACAGAGACACAGAGACGGAGATAAAGAGATTCAGACACAGAGAAAGAGACACAGAGACGGTGACACAGAGAGAGAGAGACAGATTCACAGAGGCGGCGACACAGGGACAGAGACACTGAGACAGAGACACAGAGACAGATAACGGAGACAGAGACGCAGAAACGGAGACACAGGGACAGAGACAGAGAGACCGAGACACAAAGACAGAGACACAGAGACAGAGACACAAGGACAGAGATTCAGTGACAGAGACACAGAGACAGTGACACAGAGACAGAGACACAGAGACAGAGACACAGAGAACGAGTAAGAGAGACAGAGTCTCAGACAGAGGCACACTGACGGCGACACAGGGACACAAACATAGAGACAGGACCACAGAGACAGAGTCACAGAGACAGAGATACAGAGACGGAGACACAGAGAGAGAGACACAGAGACAGAGACACAGAGACAGAGACACAGAGACAGAGACACAGAGACAGAGACACAGAGACACAGAGACAGAGACAGAGACACAGAGACAGAGACACAGAGACAGAGACACAGAGACAGGCACACAGAGACAGAGATTCAGAGACAGGCACACAGAGACAGAGATTCAGAGACAGTGACACAAAGATAGAGTCACAGACACGGAGACACAGAGACAGAAACACAGAGACAGAGACACAGAGACAGAGACACAGAGACAGAGACACAGAGACAGAGACACAGAGACAGAGACACAGAGAGAGAGAGACAGAGACACAGAGACTGAGACACAGGGACAGAGACACAGAGACGGAGACACAGAGAGAGAGAGAGACAGAGACACAGAGACTGAGACACAGGGACAGAGACACAGAGACAGAGACACAGAGACAGAGACACAGAGACAGAGACACAGAGTCAGAGACAGAGACACAGAGACACAGACACAGAGAAAGAGTCAGAGCGACAGAGATACAGAGACGGAGACACAGGGACAGAGACAGAGAGGCAGAAACACAGAGACAGAGTCACACAGACAGAGATACAGAGACAGAGACACAGAGACAGAGACACAGAGACAGAGACACAGAGACAGAGACACAGAGACAGAGACACAGAGACATCGACACAGAGACAGAGACATAGACACAGAGACAGAGACAGAGACACAGAGACACAGAGACAGAGACACAGAGACAGAGACACAGAGACAGAGACACAGAGACAGAGACACAGAGACAGAGACACAGAGACAGAGACACAGAGACAGAGACACAGAGACAGAGACACAGAGACAGAGACACAGAGACAGAGACACAGAGACAGAGACACAGAGACAGAGACACAGAGACAGAGACACAGAGTCAGAGTCAGAGACAGAGACACAGACACAGACACACAGAGACAGAGACACAGGGACAGAGACACTGAGTCATAGACACAGAGACAGAAATACAGAGACAGAGACACAGAGACAGGCACACAGAGACAGAGATTCAGAGACAGTGACACAGAGATAGAGTCACAGAGACGGAGACACAGAGACAGAAAAACAGAGACAGGGACACAGAGACAGAGGCACAGAGACAGAGACACAGAGACAGAGACACAGAGACAGAGACACAGAGACAGAGACACAGAGACAGAGACACACAGACAGAGACACAGAGACAGAGACGCAGAGACAGAGACATAAAGACAGAAACACAGAGACAGAGACACAGAGACAGAGTCACAGGGACAGAGACACAGAGACAGAGACACAGAGAAAGAGAAACAGAGACAGGGACAGAGACATAGAGACAGAGACACAGAAACAGAGACACAGAGACGGAGACTCTGGGACAGAGACACAGAGACAGTGACTCAGAGGCAGCGAGACAGAGACAGAGGCACAGAGACATAGACACAGAGTGAGATAACGGGGATAGAGACAAAGAGAGAGAGACACAGAGAGATAGACACAGAGACGGAGACACAGAGACAGAGACACAAAGACAGGGAAACAGAGACAGAGTCACACACACACACAGAGATAGAGACAGAGACACACAGACGGAGACACAGGGACACAGACACGGAGACAGGACCACAGAGACAAAGTCACACAGACAGAGTTACAGAGACAGAGACACAGAGACAGAGACACAGAGCCGGAGACACAGAGAGAGAGAGACAGAGACACAGAGACTGAGACACAGGGACAGAGACACAGAGACAGAGACACAGAGACAGAGACAGAGACACAGTGAAAGAGACACAGAGGCAGATACAGAGAGACACAGAGACAGAGACACAGACACAGACACACAGAGACAGAGACACAGGGACAGAGACACTGAGTCATAGACACAGAGACAGAAACACAGAGACAGAGACACAGAGACAGAGACACAGAGACAGAGACACAGAGACAGAGACACAGAGACAGAGACACAGAGAAAGAGAAACAGAGACACAGAGACAGAGACACAGAGACAGAGACACAGAGACAGAGACACAGAGACAGAGACACAGAGACAGAGACACAGAGACAGAGACACAGAGACAGAGACACAGAGACAGAGACACAGAGACAGAGACACAGAGACAGAGACACAGAGACAGAGACACAGAGACAGAGACACAGAGACAGAGACACAGAGACAGAGACACAGAGACAGAGACACAGAGACAGAGACACAGAGACAGAGACACAGAGACAGAGACACAGAGACAGAGACACAGAGACAGAGACACAGAGACAGAGACACAGAGACAGAGACACAGAGACAGAGACACAGAGACAGAGACACAGAGACAGAGACACAGAGACAGAGACACAGAGACAGAGACACAGAGACAGAGACACAGAGACAGAGACACAGAGACAGAGACACAGAGACAGAGACACAGAGACAGAGACACAGAGACAGAGACACAGAGACAGAGACACAGAGACAGAGACACAGAGACAGAGACACAGAGACAGAGACACAGAGACAGAGACACAGAGACAGAGACACAGAGACAGAGACACAGAGACAGAGACACAGAGACAGAGACACAGAGACAGAGACACAGAGACAGAGACACAGAGGCACAGAGTCAGAGACACGGAGACAGAGACACAGAGACAGAGACACAGAGACAGAGACACAGAGACAGAGACACAGAGACAGAGACACAGAGACAGAGACACAGAGACAGAGACACAGAGACAGAGACACAGAGACAGAGACACAGAGACAGAGACACAGAGACAGAGACACAGAGACAGAGACACAGAGACAGAGACACAGAGACAGAGACACAGAGACAGAGACACAGAGACAGAGACACAGAGACAGAGACAGAGACACAGAGACAGAGACACAGAGACAGAGACACAGAGACAGAGACACAGAGGCACAGAGTCAGAGACACGGAGACAGAGACACAGAGACAGAGACACAGAGACAGAGACACAGAGACAGAGACACAGAGACAGAGACACAGAGACAGAGACACAGAGACAGAGACACAGAGACAGAGACAGTCAGACAGAGACACAGAAACAGAGACACAGGGACAGAGACACAGAGACAGAGACACAGAGAAAGAGAAACAGAGACAGGCACAGAGACAGAGACACAGAGACAGAGACACAGAGACAGAGACACAGAGACAGAGACACAGAGACAGAGACACAGAGACAGAGACACAGAGACAGAGACACAGAGACAGAGACACAGAGACAGAGACACAGAGACAGAGACACAGAGACAGAGACACAGAGACAGAGACACAGAGACAGAGACAGTCAGACAGAGACACAGAGACAGAGACACAGAAACAGAGACACAGGGACAGAGACACAGAGACAGAGACACAGAGAAAGAGAAACAGAGACAGGGACAGAGACATAGAGACAGAGACACAGAAACAGAGACATAGAGACAGAGACACAGAAACAGAGACACAGAGACGGAGAATCTGGGACAGAGACACAGAGACAGTGACTCAGAGGCGGCGAGACAGAGACAGAGACACAGAGACATAGACACAGAGTCAGATAACGGAGATAGAGGCACAGTGAGAGAGACACAGAGAGAGAGAAACAGAGACGGTGACACAGAGACAGAGACACAAAGACAGGGAAACAGAGACAGGGGCACACACACAGAGATAGAGACAGAGACACACAGACGGAGACAATGGGACACAGACACGGAGACAGGACCACAGAGGCAGAGTCACACAGACAGAGATACAGAGACAGAGACACAGAGACAGAGACACAGAGACAGAGACACAGAGACAGAGACACAGAGACAGAGACACAGAGACAGAGACACAGAGACAGAGGCACAGAGACAGAGACACAGAGACAGAGACACAGAGACAGAGACACAGAGATTGAGACACAGAGACAGAGACACAGAGACAGAGACACAGAGACAGAGACACAGAGACAGAGACACAGAGACAGAGACACAGAGACAGAGGCACAGAGACAGAGACACAGAGACAGAGACACAGAGACAGAGACACAGAGACAGAGACACAGAGACAGAGACACAGAGACAGAGACACAGAGACAGAGACACAGAGACAGAGACACAGAGACAGAGACACAGAGACAGAGACACAGAGACAGAGACACAGAGGCACAGAGTCAGAGACACGGAGACAGAGACACAGAGACAGAGACACAGAGACAGAGACACAGAGACAGAGACACAGAGACAGAGACAGTCAGACAGAGACACAGAGACAGAGACACGGAAACAGAGACACAGGGACAGAGACACAGAGACAGAGACACAGAGACAGAGACACAGAGAAAGAGAAACAGAGACAGGGACAGAGACATAGAGACAGAGACACAGAAACAGAGACATAGAGACAGAGACACAGAAACAGAGACACAGAGACGGAGAATCTGGGACAGAGACACAGAGACAGTGACTCGGAGGCAGCGAGACAGAGACAGAGACACAGAGACATAGACACAGAGTCAGATAACGGAGATAGAGACACAGTGAGAGAGACACAGAGAGAGAGAAACAGAGACGGTGACACAGAGACAGAGACACAAAGACAGGGAAACAGAGACAGAGGCACACACACAGAGATAGAGACAGAGACACACAGACGGAGACAATGGGACACAGACACGGAGACAGGACCACAGAGGCAGAGACACACAGACAGAGATACAGAGACAGAGACACAGAGACAGAGACACAGAGACAGAGACACAGAGACAGAGACACAGAGACAGAGACACAGAGACAGAGACACAGAGACAGAGACACAGAGACAGAGGCACAGAGACAGAGGCACAGAGACAGAGGCACAGAGACAGAGACACAGAGACAGAGACACAGAGACAGAGACACAGAGACAGAGACACAGAGACAGAGACACAGAGACAGAGACACAGAGACAGAGACACAGAGACAGAGACACAGAGACAGAGACACAGAGGCACAGAGTCAGAGACACGGAGACAGAGACACAGAGACAGAGACACAGAGACAGAGACACAGAGACAGAGACACAGAGACAGAGACACAGAGACAGAGACACAGAGACAGAGACACAGAGACAGAGACACAGAGACAGAGACACAGAGACAGAGACAGTCAGACAGAGACACAGAAACAGAGACACAGGGACAGAGACACAGAGACAGAGACACAGAGAAAGAGAAACAGAGACAGGGACAGAGACATAGAGACAGAGACACAGAAACAGAGACATAGAGACAGAGACACAGAAACAGAGACACAGAGACGGAGAATCTGGGACAGAGACACAGAGACAGTGACTCAGAGGCAGCGAGACAGAGACAGAGACACAGAGACATAGACACAGAGTCAGATAACGGAGATAGAGACACAGTGAGAGAGACACAGAGAGAGAGAAACAGAGACGGTGACACAGAGACAGAGACACAAAGACAGGGAAACAGAGACAGAGGCACACACACAGAGATAGAGACAGAGACACACAGACGGAGACAATGGGACACAGACACGGAGACAGGACCACAGAGGCAGAGTCACACAGACAGAGATACAGAGACAGAGACACAGACACAGAGACACAGAGACGGAGACACAGAGAGAGAGAGAGAGACAGAGACACAGAGACTGAGACACAGGGACAGAGACACAGAGACGGAGACACAGAGAGAGAGAGACAGAGACACAGAGTCAGAGACAGAGACTCAGAGACACAGACACAGAGAAAGAGTCAGAGAGACAGAGATACAGAGACGGAGACACAGGGACAGAGACAGAGAGGCAGAAACACAGAGACAGAGTCACACAGACAGAGATACAGAGACAGAGACACAGAGACAGAGACACAGAGACAGAGACACAGAGACAGAGACACAGAGACAGAGACACAGAGACAGAGACACAGAGACAGAGACACAGAGACAGAGACACAGAGACAGAGACACAGAGACAGAGACACAGAGACAGAGACACAGAGACAGAGACACAGAGACAGAGACACAGAGACAGAGACACAGAGACAGAGACACAGAGGCACAGAGTCAGAGACACGGAGACAGAGACACAGAGACAGAGACACAGAGACAGAGACACAGAGACAGAGACACAGAGACAGAGACGCAGAGACAGAGACACAGAGACGGAGACAGTCAGACAGAGACACAGAGACAGAGACACTGAAACAGAGACACAGGGACAGAGACACAGAGACAGAGACACAGAGAAAGAGAAACAGAGACAGGGACAGAGACATAGAGACAGAGACACAGAAACAGAGACATAGAGACAGAGACACAGAAACAGAGACACAGAGACGGAGAATCTGGGACAGAGACACAGAGACAGTGACTCAGAGGCAACGAGACAGAGACAGAGACACAGAGACATAGACACAGAGTCAGATAACGGAGATAGAGACACAGTGAGAGAGACACAGAGAGAGAGAAACAGAGGCGGTGACACAGAGACAGAGACACAAAGACAGGGAAACAGAGACAGAGGCACACACACAGAGATAGAGACAGAGACACACAGACGGAGACAATGGGACACAGACACGGAGACAGGACCACAGAGGCAGAGTCACACAGACAGAGATACAGAGACAGAGACACAGAGACAGAGACACAGAGACGGAGACACAGAGAGAGAGAGACAGAGACACAGAGACTGAGACGCAGGGACAGAGACACAGAGACGGAGACACAGAGAGAGAGAGACAGAGACACAGAGACTGAGACACAGGGACAGAGACACAGAGACAGAGACACAGAGACAGAGACACAGAGTCAGAGACAGAGACACAGAGACACAGACACAGAGAAAGAGTCAGAGAGACAGAGATACAGAGACGGAGACACAGGGACAGAGACAGAGAGGCAGAAACACAGACACAGAGTCACACAGACAGAGATACAGAGACAGAGACACAGAGACAGAGACACAGAGACAGAGACACAGAGATAGAGACACAGAGACAGAGACACAGAGACATTGACGAAGAGACAGAGACACAGAGGCAGAGACATAGACACAGAGACAGAGACAGAGACACAGAGACACAGAGACAGAGACACAGAGACAGAGACACAGAGACAGAGACACAGAGACAGAGACACAGAGACAGAGACACAGAGACAGAGACACAGAGACAGAGACACAGAGACAGAGACACAGAGACAGAGACACAGAGACAGAGACACAGAGACAGAGACACAGAGACAGAGACACAGAGACAGAGACACAGAGACAGAGACACAGAGACAGAGACACAGAGACAGAGACACAGAGACAGAGACACAGAGGCACGGAGACAGAGACACGGAGACAGAGACACAGAGACAGAGACACAGAGACAGAGACACAGAGACAGAGACACAGAGACAGAGACAGTCAGACAGAGACACAGAGACAGAGACACAGAAACAGAGACACAGGGACAGAGACACAGAGACAGAGACACAGAGAAAGAGAAACAGAGACAGGGACAGAGACATAGAGACAGAGACACAGAAACAGAGACATAGAGACAGAGACACAGAAACAGAGACACAGAGACGGAGAATCTGGGACAGAGACACAGAGACAGTGACTCAGAGGCAACGAGACAGAGACAGAGACACAGAGACATAGACACAGAGTCAGATAACGGAGATAGAGACACAGTGAGAGAGACACAGAGAGAGAGAAACAGAGGCGGTGACACAGAGACAGAGACACAAAGACAGGGAAACAGAGACAGAGGCACACACACAGAGATAGAGACAGAGACACACAGACGGAGACAATGGGACACAGACACGGAGACAGGACCACAGAGGCAGAGTCACACAGACAGAGATACAGAGACAGAGACACAGAGACAGAGACACAGAGACGGAGACACAGAGAGAGAGAGACAGAGACACAGAGACTGAGACGCAGGGACAGAGACACAGAGACGGAGACACAGAGAGAGAGAGACAGAGACACAGAGACTGAGACACAGGGACAGAGACACAGAGACAGAGACACAGAGACAGAGACACAGAGTCAGAGACAGAGACACAGAGACACAGACACAGAGAAAGAGTCAGAGAGACAGAGATACAGAGACGGAGACACAGGGACAGAGACAGAGAGGCAGAAACACAGACACAGAGTCACACAGACAGAGATACAGAGACAGAGACACAGAGACAGAGACACAGAGACAGAGACACAGAGACAGAGACACAGAGACAGAGACACAGAGACATTGACGAAGAGACAGAGACACAGAGGCAGAGACATAGACACAGAGACAGAGACAGAGACACAGAGACACAGAGACAGAGACACAGAGACAGAGACACAGAGACAGAGACACAGAGACAGAGACACAGAGACAGAGACACAGAGACAGAGACACAGAGACAGAGACACAGAGACAGAGACACAGAGACAGAGACACAGAGACAGAGACACAGAGACAGAGACACAGAGACAGAGACACAGAGACAGAGACACAGAGACAGAGACACAGAGACAGAGACACAGAGACAGAGACACAGAGACAGAGACACAGAGGCACGGAGACAGAGACACGGAGACAGAGACACAGAGACAGAGACACAGAGACAGAGACACAGAGACAGAGACACAGAGACAGAGACACAGAGACAGAGACAGTCAGACAGAGACACAGAGACAGAGACACAGAAACAGAGACACAGGGACAGAGACACAGAGACAGAGACACAGAGAAAGAGAAACAGAGACAGGGACAGAGACATAGAGACAGAGACACAGAAACAGAGACATAGAGACAGAGACACAGAAACAGAGACACAGAGACGGAGAATCTGGGACAGAGACACAGAGACAGTGACTCAGAGGCAGCGAGACAGAGACAGAGACACAGAGACATAGACACAGAGTCAGATAACGGAGATAGAGACACAGTGAGAGAGACACAGAGAGAGAGAAACAGAGACGGTGACACAGAGACAGAGACACAAAGACAGGGAAACAGAGACAGGGGCACACACACAGAGATAGAGACAGAGACACACAGACGGAGACAATGGGACACAGACGCGGAGACAGGACCACAGAGGCAGAGTCACACAGACAGAGATACAGAGACAGAGACACAGAGACAGAGACACAGAGACAGAGACACAGAGACAGAGACACAGAGACAGAGACACAGAGACAGAGACACAGAGACAGAGACACAGAGACAGAGGCACAGAGACAGAGACACAGAGACAGAGACACAGAGACAGAGACACAGAGACAGAGACACAGAGACAGAGACACAGAGACAGAGACACAGAGACAGAGGCACAGAGACAGAGACACAGAGACAGAGACACAGAGACAGAGACACAGAGACAGAGACACAGAGACAGAGGCACAGAGACAGAGACACAGAGACAGAGACACAGAGACAGAGACACAGAGACAGGGACACAGAGACAGAGACACAGAGACAGAGACACAGAGACAGAGACACAGAGACAGAGACACAGAGACAGAGACACACAGACAGAGACACAGAGACAGAGACATAAAGACAGAAACACAGAAACAGAGACACAGAGACAGAGACACAGGGGCAGAGACACAGAGACAGAGACACAGAGAAAGAGAAACAGAGACAGGGACAGAGAGACATCGACACAGAGACAGAGACACAGAGGCAGAGACATAGACACAGAAACAGGGACAGAGACACAGAGACACAGAGACAGAGACACAGAGACAGAGACACAGAGACAGAGACACAGAGACAGAGACACAGACACAGAGACAGAGACCCGGAGACGGAGACACAGAGACAGAGACACAGACAGAGAGACACAGAGACGGAGACGCAGGGACAGAGACAGAGACACAGAGAACGAGTAACAGAGACAGGGATACAGAGACAGAGACACAGAGACGGAGATACAGACACAGAGACACAGAGACACAGAGACGGAGACGCAGAGATACAGAGACAGAGACACAGAGACGGAGATAAAGAGATTCAGACACAGAGAAAGAGACACAGAGACGGTGACACAGAGAGAGAGAGACAGATTCACAGAGGCGGAGACTCAGGGACAGAGACACTGAGACAGAGACACAGAGACGGATAACGGAGACAGAGACGCAGAAACGGAGACACAGGGACAGAGACAGAGAGACCGAGACACAAAGACAGAGACACAGAGACAGAGACACAATGACAGAGATTCAGTGACAGAGACACAGACACAGTGACACAGAGACAGAGACACAGAGACAGAGACACAGAGACAGAGACACAGAGACAGAGACACAGAGACAGAGACACAGAGACAGAGACACAGAGACAGAGACACAGAGACAGAGACACAGAGACAGAGACACAGAGACAGAGACAGAGAGACAGAGACACAGAGGCAGAGACATAGACACAGAGACAGAGACACAGAGACAGAGACACAGAGACAGAGATACAGAGACAGAGACACAGAGACAGAGACACAGAGACAGAGACACAGAGACAGAGACACAGACACAGAGACAGAGACCCGGAGACGGAGACACAGAGACAGAGACACAGACAGAGAGACACAGAGACGGAGACGCAGGGACAGAGACAGAGACACAGAGAACGAGTAACAGAGACAGGGATACAGAGACAGAGACACAGAGACGGAGATACAGAGACAGAGACACAGAGACACAGAGACGGAGACGCAGAGATACAGAGACAGAGACACAGAGACGGAGATAAAGAGATTCAGACACAGAGAAAGAGACACAGAGACGGTGACACAGAGAGAGAGAGACAGATTCACAGAGGCGGAGACACAGGGACAGAGACACTGAGACAGAGACACAGAGACGGATAACGGAGACAGAGACGCAGAAACGGAGACACAGGGACAGAGACAGAGAGACCGAGACACAAAGACAGAGACACAGAGACAGAGACACAATGACAGAGATTCAGTGACAGAGACACAGAGACAGTGACACAGAGACAGAAACACAGAGACAGAGACACAGAGACAGAGACACAGAGGCAGAGACATAGACACAGAGACAGAGACACAGAGACAGAGACACAGAGACAGAGACACAGAGACAGAGACACAGAGGCAGAGACATAGACACAGAGACAGGGACAGAGACACAGAGACACAGAGACAGAGACACAGAGACAGAGACACAGAGACAGAGACACAGAGACAGAGACACAGAGACAGAGACACAGAGACAGAGACACAGAGACAGAGACACACAGACAGAGACACAGAGACAGAGACACAGAGACAGAGACACAGAGACACAGATACAGAGACACAGAGACAGAGACACAGAGACAGAGACACAGACACAGAGACAGAGACACAGAGACAGAGACACAGAGACAGAGACACAGACACAGAGACAGAGACCCGGAGACGGAGACACAGAGACAGAGACACAGACAGAGAGACACAGAGACGGAGACGCAGGGACAGAGACAGAGACACAGAGAACGAGTAACAGAGACAGGGATACAGAGACAGAGACACAGAGACGGAGATACAGAGACAGAGACACAGAGACACAGAGACGGAGACGCAGAGATACAGAGACAGAGACACAGAGACGGAGATAAAGAGATTCAGACACAGAGAAAGAGACACAGAGACGGTGACACAGAGAGAGAGAGACAGATTCACAGAGGCGGAGACACAGGGACAGAGACACTGAGACAGAGACACAGAGACGGATAACGGAGACAGAGACGCAGAAACGGAGACACAGGGACAGAGACAGAGAGACCGAGACACAAAGACAGAGACACAGAGACAGAGACACAATGACAGAGATTCAGTGACAGAGACACAGAGACAGTGACACAGAGACAGAAACACAGAGACAGAGACACAGAGACAGAGACACAGAGGCAGAGACATAGACACAGAGACAGAGACACAGAGACAGAGACACAGAGACAGAGACACAGAGGCAGAGACATAGACACAGAGACAGGGACAGAGACACAGAGACACAGAGACAGAGACACAGAGACAGAGACACAGAGACAGAGACACAGAGACAGAGACACAGAGACAGAGACACACAGACAGAGACACAGAGACAGAGACACAGAGACAGAGACACAGAGACACAGATACAGAGACACAGAGACAGAGACACAGAGACAGAGACACAGACACAGAGACAGAGACACAGAGTCAGAGACAGAGACACAGACACAGACACACAGAGACAGAGACACAGGGACAGAGACACTGAGTCATAGACACAGAGACAGAAATACAGAGGCAGAGACACAGAGACATCGACACAGAGACAGAGACACAGAGGCAGAGACATAGACACAGAGACAGGGACAGAGACACAGAGACACAGAGACAGAGACACGGAGACAGAGACACAGAGACAGAGACACAGACACAGAGACAGAGACACAGAGTCAGAGACAGAGACACAGACACAGACACACAGAGACAGAGACACAGGGACAGAGACACTGAGTCATAGACACAGAGACAGAAATACAGAGACAGAGACACAGAGACAGGTACACAGAGACAGAGATTCAGAGACAGTGACTCAGAGATAGAGTCACAGAGACGGAGACACAGAGACAGAAACACAGAGACAGAGACACAGAGACAGAGACACAGAGACAGAGACACAGAGACAGAGACACACAGACAGAGACACAGAGACAGAGACACAGAGACAGAGACATAAAGACAGAAACACAGAGACAGAGACACAGAGACAGAGACACAGAGACAGAGACAGTCAGACAGAGACACAGAGACAGAGACACAGAAACAGAGACACAGGGACAGAGACACAGAGACAGAGACACAGAGAAAGAGAAACAGAGACAGGGACAGAGACAGAGACACAGAGACAGAGACACAGAGACAGAGACACAGAGACAGAGACACAGAGACAGAGACACAGAGACAGAGACACAGAGACAGAGACACAGAGACAGAGACACAGAGACAGAGACACAGAGGCACAGAGTCAGAGACACGGAGACAGAGACACAGAGACAGAGACACAGAGACAGAGACACAGAGACAGAGACACAGAGACAGAGACACAGAGACAGAGACACAGAGGCACAGAGACAGAGACACAGAGACAGAGACGCAGAGACAGAGACGCAGAGACAGAGACACAGAGACAGAGACACAGAGACAGAGACACAGAGACAGAGACACAGAGACAGAGACACAGAGACAGAGACACAGAGACAGAGACACAGAGACAGAGACAGTCAGACAGAGACACAGAGACAGAGACACAGAGACAGAGGCACAGAGACAGAGGCACAGAGACAGAGACACAGAGACAGAGACACAGAGACAGAGACACAGAGACAGAGACACAGAGACAGAGACACAGAGACAGAGACACAGAGGCACAGAGTCAGAGACACGGAGACAGAGACACAGAGACAGAGACACAGAGACAGAGACACAGAGACAGAGACACAGAGACAGAGACACAGAGACAGAGACACAGAGACAGAGACACAGAGACAGAGACACAGAGGCACAGAGTCAGAGACACGGAGACAGAGACACAGAGACAGAGACACAGAGACAGAGACACAGAGACAGAGACACAGAGTCAGAGTCAGAGACAGAGACACAGACACAGACACACAGAGACAGAGACACAGGGACAGAGACACTGAGTCATAGACACAGACACAGAAATACAGAGACAGAGACACAGAGCCAGGCACACAGAGACAGAGATTCAGAGACAGTGACACAGAGATAGAGTCACAGAGACGGAGACACAGAGACAGAAACACAGAGACAGGGACACAGAGACAGAGGCACAGAGACAGAGACACAGAGACAGAGACACAGAGACAGAGACACAGAGACAGAGACACAGAGACAGAGACACACAGACAGAGACACAGAGACAGAGACGCAGAGACAGAGACATAAAGACAGAAACACAGAGACAGAGACACAGAGACAGAGTCACAGGGACAGAGACACAGAGACAGAGACACAGAGACAGAGACACAGAGACAGAGACACAGAGACAGAGACACAGAGACAGAGACACAGAGACAGAGACACAGAGACAGAGACACAGAGACAGAGACACAGAGACAGAGACACAGAGACAGAGACACAGAGACAGAGACACAGAGACAGAGACACAGAGGCACAGAGTCAGAGACACGGAGACAGAGACACAGAGACAGAGACACAGAGACAGAGACACAGAGACAGAGACACAGAGACAGAGACACAGAGACAGAGACACAGAGACAGAGACACAGAGACAGAGGCACAGAGACAGAGACACAGAGACAGAGACACAGAGACAGAGACACAGAGACAGAGACACAGAGACAGAGACACAGAGACAGAGACAAAGAGACAGAGACACAGAGACAGAGACAAAGAGACAGAGACACAGAGGCACAGAGTCAGAGACACGGAGACAGAGACGCAGAGACAGAGACACAGAGACAGAGACACAGAGACAGAGACACAGAGACAGAGACAGTCAGACAGAGACACAGAGACAGAGACACAGAAACAGAGACACAGGGACAGAGACACAGAGACAGAGACACAGAGAAAGAGAAACAGAGACAGGGACAGAGACATAGAGACAGAGACACAGAAACAGAGACATAGAGACAGAGACACAGAAACAGAGACACAGAGACGGAGAATCTGGGACAGAGACACAGAGACAGTGACTCAGAGGCAGCGAGACAGAGACAGAGACACAGAGACATAGACACAGAGTCAGATAACGGAGATAGAGACACAGTGAGAGAGACACAGAGAGAGAGAAACAGAGACGGTGACACAGAGACAGAGACACAAAGACAGGGAAACAGAGACAGAGGCACACACACAGAGATAGAGACAGAGACACACAGACGGAGACAATGGGACACAGACACGGAGACAGGACCACAGAGGCAGAGTCACACAGACAGAGATACAGAGACAGAGACACAGAGACAGAGACACAGAGACGGAGACACAGAGAGAGAGAGACAGAGACACAGAGACTGAGACACAGGGACAGAGACACAGAGACGGAGACACAGAGAGAGAGAGACAGAGACACAGAGACTGAGACACAGGGACAGAGACACAGAGAGAGAGACACAGAGACAGAGACACAGAGACAGAGACACAGAGTCAGAGACAGAGACTCAGAGACACAGACACAGAGAAAGAGTCAGAGAGACAGAGATACAGAGACGGAGACACAGGGACAGAGACAGAGAGGCAGAAACACAGAGACAGAGTCACACAGACAGAGATACAGAGACAGAGACACAGAGACAGAGACACAGAGACAGAGACACAGAGACAGAGACACAGAGACAGAGACACAGAGACAGAGACACAGAGACAGAGACACGGAGACATCGACACAGAGACAGAGACACAGAGGCAGAGACATAGACACAGAGACAGAGACAGAGACACAGAGACACAGAGACAGAGACACAGAGACAGAGACACAGAGACAGAGACACAGAGACAGAGACACAGAGACAGAGACACAGAGACAGAGACACAGAGACAGAGACACAGGGACAGAGACAGAGAGGCAGAAACACAGAGACAGAGTCACACAGACAGAGATACAGAGACAGAGACACAGAGACAGAGACACAGAGACAGAGACACAGAGACAGAGACACAGAGACAGAGACACAGAGACAGAGACACAGAGACAGAGACACAGAGACATCGACACAGAGACAGAGACACAGAGGCAGAGACATAGACACAGAGACAGAGACAGAGACACAGAGACACAGAGACAGAGACACAGAGACAGAGACACAGAGACAGAGACACAGAGACAGAGACACAGAGACAGAGACACAGAGACAGAGACACAGAGACAGAGACACAGAGACAGAGACACAGAGACAGAGACACAGAGACAGAGACACAGAGACAGAGACACAGATACAGAGACACAGAGACAGAGACACAGAGACAGAGACACAGAGACAGAGACACAGAGACAGAGACACAGAGACAGAGACACAGAGACAGAGACACAGAGACAGAGACACAGATTCACAGAGTCAGAGACACGGAGACAGAGACACAGAGACAGAGACACAGAGACAGAGACACAGAGACAGAGACACAGAGACAGAGACACAGAGACAGAGACACAGAGACAGAGACAGTCAGACAGAGACACAGAGACAGAGACACAGAAACAGAGACACAGGGACAGAGACACAGAGACAGAGACACAGAGAAAGAGAAACAGAGACAGGGACAGAGACATAGAGACAGAGACACAGAAACAGAGACATAGAGACAGAGACACAGAAACAGAGACACAGAGACGGAGAATCTGGGACAGAGACACAGAGACAGTGACTCAGAGGCAGCGAGACAGAGACAGAGACACAGAGACATAGACACAGAGTCAGATAACGGAGATCGAGACACAGTGAGAGAGACACAGAGAGAGAGAAACAGATGCGGTGACACAGAGACAGAGACACAAAGACAGGGAAACAGAGACAGAGGCACACACACAGAGATAGAGACAGAGACACACAGACGGAGACAATGGGACACAGACACGGAGACAGGACCACAGAGGCAGAGTCACACAGACAGAGATACAGAGACAGAGACACAGAGACAGAGACACAGAGACGGAGACACAGAGAGAGAGAGACAGAGACACAGAGACTGAGACACAGGGACAGAGACACAGAGACGGAGACACAGAGAGAGAGAGACGGAGACACAGAGACTGAGACACAGGGACAGAGACACAGAGACAGAGACACAGAGACAGAGACACAGAGACAGAGACACAGAGTCAGAGACAGAGACACAGAGACACAGACACAGAGAAAGAGTCAGAGAGACAGAGATACAGAGACGGAGACACAGGGACAGAGACAGAGAGGCAGAAACACAGAGACAGAGTCACACAGACAGAGATACAGAGACAGAGACACAGAGACAGAGACACAGAGACAGAGACACAGAGACAGAGACACAGAGACAGAGACACAGAGACAGAGACACAGAGACATCGACACAGAGACAGAGACACAGAGGCAGAGACATAGACACAGAGACAGAGACAGTGACACAGAGACACAGAGACAGAGACACAGAGACAGAGACACAGAGACAGAGACACAGAGACAGAGACACAGAGACAGAGACACAGAGACAGAGACACAGAGACAGAGACACAGAGACAGAGACACAGAGACAGAGACACAGAGACAGAGACACAGAGACAGAGACACAGAGACAGAGACACAGAGACAGAGACACAGAGACAGAGACACAGAGACAGAGACACAGAGACAGAGACACAGAGACAGAGACACAGAGACAGAGACACAGAGACAGAGACACAGAGACAGAGACACAGAGACAGAGACACAGAGACAGAGACACAGAGACAGAGACACAGAGACAGAGACACAGAGACAGAGACACAGAGACAGAGACACAGAGACAGAGACACAGAGACAGAGACACAGAGACAGAGACACAGAGACAGAGACACAGAGTCAGAGTCAGAGACAGAGACACAGACACAGACACACAGAGACAGAGACACAGGGACAGAGACACTGAGTCATAGACACAAAGACAGAAATACAGAGACAGAGACACAGAGACAGGCACACAGAGACAGAGATTCAGAGACAGTGACACAGAGATAGAGTCACAGAGACGGAGACACAGAGACAGAAACACAGAGACAGGGACACAGAGACAGAGGCACAGGGACAGAGACACAGAGACAGAGACACAGAGACAGAGACACAGAGACAGAGACACAGAGACAGAGACACACAGACAGAGACACAGAGACAGAGACGCAGAGAAGAGACATAAAGACAGAAACACAGAGAAAGAGACACAGAGACAGAGTCACAGGGACAGAGACACAGAGACAGAGACACAGAGAAAGAGAAACAGAGACAGGGACAGAGACATAGAGACAGAGACACAGAAACAGAGACACAGAGACGGAGACTCTTGGACAGAGACACAGAGACAGTGACTCAGAGGCAGCGAGACAGAGACAGAGGCACAGAGACATAGACACAGAGTGAGATAACGGGGATAGAGACAAAGAGAGAGAGACACAGAGAGATAGACACAGAGACGGAGACACAGAGACAGAGACACAAAGACAGGGAAACAGAGACAGAGTCACACACACAGAGATAGAGACAGAGACACACAGACGGAGACACAGGGACACAGACACGGAGACAGGACCACAGAGACAAAGTCACACAGACAGAGTTACAGAGACAGAGACACAGAGACAGAGACACAGGGACAGAGACACTGAGTCATAGACACAGAGACAGAAAGACAGAGACAGAGACACAGAGACAGAGACACAGAGACAGAGACACAGAGACAGAGACACAGAGACAGAGACACAGAGACAGAGACACAGAGACAGAGACACAGAGACAGAGACACAGAGACAGAGACACAGAGAAAGAGAAACAGAGACACAGAGACAGAGACACAGAGACAGAGACACAGAGACAGAGACACAGAGACAGAGACACAGAGACAGAGACACAGAGACAGAGACACAGAGACAGAGACACAGAGACAGAGACACAGAGACAGAGACACAGAGACAGAGACACAGAGACAGAGACACAGAGACAGAGACACAGAGACAGAGACACAGAGACAGAGACACAGAGACAGAGACACAGAGACAGAGACACAGAGACAGAGACACAGAGACAGAGACACAGAGACAGAGACACAGAGACAGAGACACAGAGACAGAGACACAGAGACAGAGACACAGAGACAAAGACACAGAGACAGAGACACAGAGACAGAGACACAGAGACAGAGACACAGAGACAGAGACACAGAGACAGAGGCACAGAGACAGAGACACAGAGACAGAGACACAGAGACAGAGACACAGAGACAGAGACACAGAGACAGAGACACAGAGACAGAGACACAGAGACAGAGACACAGAGACAGAGACACAGAGACAGAGACACAGAGACAGAGACACAGAGACAGAGACACAGAGACAGAGACACAGAGACAGAGACACAGAGACAGAGACACAGAGACAGAGACACAGAGACAGAGACACAGAGACAGAGACACAGAGACAGAGACACAGAGACAGAGACACAGAGACAGAGACACAGAGACAGAGACACAGAGACAGAGACACAGAGACAGAGACACAGAGACAGAGACGCAGAGACAGAGACACAGAGACAGAGACACAGAGACAGAGACACAGAGGCACAGAGTCAGAGAAACGGAGACAGAGACACAGAGACAGAGACACAGAGACAGAGACACAGAGACAGAGACACAGAGACAGAGACACAGAGACAGAGACACAGAGACAGAGACAGTCAGACAGAGACACAGAGACAGAGACACAGAAACAGAGACACAGGGACAGAGACACAGAGACAGAGACACAGAGAAAGAGAAACAGAGACAGGGACAGAGACATAGAGACAGAGACACAGAAACAGAGACATAGAGACAGAGACACAGAAACAGAGACACAGAGACGGAGAATCTGGGACAGAGACACAGAGACAGTGACTCAGAGGCAGCGAGACAGAGACAGAGACACAGAGACATAGACACAGAGTCAGATAACGGAGATCGAGACACAGTGAGAGAGACACAGAGAGAGAGAAACAGATGCGGTGACACAGAGACAGAGACACAAAGACAGGGAAACAGAGACAGAGGCACACACACAGAGATAGAGACAGAGACACACAGACGGAGACAATGGGACACAGACACGGAGACAGGACCACAGAGGCAGAGTCACACAGACAGAGATACAGAGACAGAGACACAGAGACAGAGACACAGAGACGGAGACACAGAGAGAGAGAGACAGAGACACAGAGACTGAGACACAGGGACAGAGACACAGAGACGGAGACACAGAGAGAGAGAGACAGAGACACAGAGACTGAGACACAGGGACAGAGACACAGAGACAGAGACACAGAGACAGAGACACAGAGACAGAGACACAGAGTCAGAGACAGAGACACAGAGACACAGACACAGAGAAAGAGTCAGAGAGACAGAGATACAGAGACGGAGACACAGGGACAGAGACAGAGAGGCAGAAACACAGAGACAGAGTCACACAGACAGAGATACAGAGACAGAGACACAGAGACAGAGACACAGAGACAGAGACACAGAGACAGAGACACAGAGACAGAGACACAGAGACAGAGACACAGAGACATCGACACAGAGACAGAGACACAGAGGCAGAGACATAGACACAGAGACAGAGACAGTGACACAGAGACACAGAGACAGAGACACAGAGACAGAGACACAGAGACAGAGACACAGAGACAGAGACACAGAGACAGAGACACAGAGACAGAGACACAGAGACAGAGACACAGAGACAGAGACACAGAGACAGAGACACAGAGACAGAGACACAGAGACAGAGACACAGAGACAGAGACACAGAGACAGAGACACAGAGACAGAGACACAGAGACAGAGACACAGAGACAGAGACACAGAGACAGAGACACAGAGTCAGAGTCAGAGACAGAGACACAGACACAGACACACAGAGACAGAGACACAGGGACAGAGACACTGAGTCATAGACACAGAGACAGAAATACAGAGACAGAGACACAGAGACAGGCACACAGAGACAGAGATTCAGAGACAGTGACACAGAGATAGAGTCACAGAGACGGAGACACAGAGACAGAAACACAGAGACAGGGACACAGAGACAGAGGCACAGGGACAGAGACACAGAGACAGAGACACAGAGACAGAGACACAGAGACAGAGACACAGAGACAGAGACACACAGACAGAGACACAGAGACAGAGACGCAGAGAAGAGACATAAAGACAGAAACACAGAGAAAGAGACACAGAGACAGAGTCACAGGGACAGAGACACAGAGACAGAGACACAGAGAAAGAGAAACAGAGACAGGGACAGAGACATAGAGACAGAGACACAGAAACAGAGACACAGAGACGGAGACTCTTGGACAGAGACACAGAGACAGTGACTCAGAGGCAGCGAGACAGAGACAGAGGCACAGAGACATAGACACAGAGTGAGATAACGGGGATAGAGACAAAGAGAGAGAGACACAGAGAGATAGACACAGAGACGGAGACACAGAGACAGAGACACAAAGACAGGGAAACAGAGACAGAGTCACACACACAGAGATAGAGACAGAGACACACAGACGGAGACTCAGGGACACAGACACGGAGACAGGACCACAGAGACAAAGTCACACAGACAGAGTTACAGAGACAGAGACACAGAGACAGAGACACAGGGACAGAGACACTGAGTCATAGACACAGAGACAGAAAGACAGAGACAGAGACACAGAGACAGAGACACAGAGACAGAGACACAGAGACAGAGACACAGAGACAGAGACACAGAGACAGAGACACAGAGACAGAGACACAGAGACAGAGACACAGAGACAGAGACACAGAGAAAGAGAAACAGAGACACAGAGACAGAGACACAGAGACAGAGACACAGAGACAGAGACACAGAGACAGAGACACAGAGACAGAGACACAGAGACAGAGACACAGAGACAGAGACACAGAGACAGAGACACAGAGACAGAGACACAGAGACAGAGACACAGAGACAGAGACACAGAGACAGAGACACAGAGACAGAGACACAGAGACAGAGACACAGAGACAGAGACACAGAGACAGAGACACAGAGACAGAGACACAGAGACAGAGACACAGAGACAGAGACACAGAGACAGAGACACAGAGACAAAGACACAGAGACAGAGACACAGAGACAGAGACACAGAGACAGAGACACAGAGACAGAGACACAGAGACAGAGGCACAGAGACAGAGACACAGAGACAGAGACACAGAGACAGAGACACAGAGACAGAGACACAGAGACAGAGACACAGAGACAGAGACACAGAGACAGAGACACAGAGACAGAGACACAGAGACAGAGACACAGAGACAGAGACACAGAGACAGAGACACAGAGACAGAGACACAGAGACAGAGACACAGAGACAGAGGCACAGAGACAGAGACACAGAGACAGAGACACAGAGACAGAGACACAGAGACAGAGACACAGAGACAGAGACACAGAGACAGAGACACAGAGACAGAGACACAGAGACAGAGACACAGAGACAGAGACGCAGAGACAGAGACACAGAGACAGAGACACAGAGACAGAGACACAGAGGCACAGAGTCAGAGACACGGAGACAGAGACACAGAGACAGAGACACAGAGACAGAGACACAGAGACAGAGACACAGAGACAGAGACACAGAGACAGAGACAGTCAGACAGAGACACAGAGACAGAGACACAGAAACAGAGACACAGGGACAGAGATACAGAGACAGAGACACAGAGAAAGAGAAACAGAGACAGGGACAGAGACATAGAGACAGAGACACAGAAACAGAGACATAGAGACAGAGACACAGAAACAGAGACACAGAGACGGAGAATCTGGGACAGAGACACAGAGACAGTGACTCAGAGGCAGCGAGACAGAGACAGAGACACAGAGACATAGACACAGAGTCAGATAACGGAGATAGAGACACAGTGAGAGAGACACAGAGAGAGAGAAACAGAGACGGTGACACAGAGACAGAGACACAAAGACAGGGAAACAGAGACAGGGGCACACACACAGAGATAGAGACAGAGACACAAAGACAGGGAAACAGAGACAGGGGCAAACACACAGAGATAGAGACAGAGACACACAGACGGAGACAATGGGACACAGACACGGAGACAGGACCACAGAGGCAGAGTCACACAGACAGAGATACAGAGACGGAGACACAGAGACACAGGCACAAAGACAGGGAAACAGAGACAGAGACACACACACAGAGACAGGGACACACACACAGAGATAGAGACAGAGACACACAGACGGAGACACAGGGACACAGACACCGAGGCAGGACCACAGAGACAGAGTCACACAGACAGAGATACAGAGACAGAGACACAGAGACGGAGACACAGAGACGGAGACACAGAAAGAGAGAGACAGAGACACAGAGACAGAGACACAGGGACACAGACGCAGAGACAGAGACACAGAGACAGAGACACAGAGTCAGGGACAGAGACACAGAGACGGAGACACAGAAAGAGAGAGACAGAGACACAGAGACTGAGACACAGGGACACAGACACAGAGACAGAGACACAGAGACAGAGACACAGAGTCAGGGACAGAGACACAGAGACAGAGACAAAGGGACAGAGACACTGAGTCATAGACACAGAGACAGAAATACAGAGACAGAGACACAGAGACATAGACACAGAGACAGAGACACAGAGACAGAGACACAGAGACAGAGACACAGAGACAGAGACACAGAGACAGAGACACAGAGACAGAGACACAGAGACAGAGACACAGAGACAGAGACACAGAGACAGAGACACAGAGACAGAGACACAGAGACAGAGACACAGAGACAGAGACACAGAGACAGAGACACAGAGACAGAGACACAGAGACAGAGACACAGAGACAGAGACACAGAGACAGAGACACAGAGACAGAGACACAGAGACAGAGGCACAGAGACAGAGACACAGAGACAGAGACACAGAGACAGAGACACAGAGACAGAGACACAGAGACAGAGACACAGAGACAGAGACACAGAGACAGAGACACAGAGACAGAGACACAGAGACAGAGACACAGAGACAGAGACACAGAGACAGAGACACAGAGACAGAGACACAGAGACAGAGACACAGAGACAGAGACACAGAGACAGAGACGCAGAGACAGAGACACAGAGACAGAGACACAGAGACAGAGACACAGAGACAGAGACACACAGACAGAGACACAGAGACAGAGACACAGAGACAGAGACACAGAGACAGACACACAGAGACAGAGACACAGAGACAGAGACACAGAGACAGAGACACAGAGACACAGAGACAGAGACACAGAGACAGAGACACAGAGGCACAGAGTCAGAGACACGGAGACAGAGAACAGAGACAGAGACACAGAGACAGAGGCACAGAGACAGAGACACAGAGACAGACACACAGAGACAGAGACACAGAGACAGAGACACAGAGACAGAGACACAGAGACAGAGACACAGAGACGGAGACACAGAGACAGAGACACAGAATCAGAGGCACAGAGACAGAGACACAGAGACATGGACACAGAGACAGAGACACAGAGACAGAGACACAATGACAACGATTCAGTGACAGAGACACAGAGACAGTGACACAGAGACAGAGACACAGAGACAGAGACACAGAGCCAGAGACACAGAGACAGAGACACAGAGACGGTGATAAAGAGATTCAGACACAGAGAAAGAGACACAGAGACGGTGACACAGAGAGAGAGAGACAGAGTCACAGAGGCGGAGATACAGAGACAGAGACACAGAGACACAGAGACGGAGACGCAGAGATACAGAGACAGAGACACAGAGACGGAGATAAAGAGATTCAGACACAGAGAAAGAGACACAGAGACGGTGACACAGAGAGAGAGAGACAGATTCACAGAGGCGGCGACACAGGGACAGAGACACTGAGACAGAGACACAGAGACAGATAACGGAGACAGAGACGCAGAAACGGAGACACAGGGACAGAGACAGAGAGACCGAGACACAAAGACAGAGACACAGAGACAGAGACACAATGACAGAGATTCAGTGACAGAGACACAGAGACAGTGACACAGAGACAGAGACACAGAGACAGGGACACAGAGAACGAGTAACAGAGACAGAGTCAGAGGCAGAGACACAGTGACGGCGACACAGGGACACAAACACAGAGACAGGACCACAGAGACAGAGCCACAGAGACAGAGATGCAGAGACGGAGACACAGAGAGAGAGAGACAGAGACACAGAGACTGAGACACAGGGACAGAGACACAGAGACAGAGACACAGGCACAGAGACACAGAGACAGAGACACAGAGACAGAGACAGAGACACAGAGACAGAGACACAGAGACACAGAGACAGAGACACAGAGACAGAGACACAGAGACAGAGACACAGAGACAGAGACACAGAGACAGAGACACAGAGACAGAGACACAGAGACAGAGACACAGAGACAGAGACACAGAGACAGAGACACAGAGACAGAGGCACAGAGACAGAGACACAGAGACAGAGACACAGAGACAGAGACACAGAGACAGAGACACAGAGACAGAGACACAGAGACAGAGACACAGAGACAGAGACACAGAGACAGAGACACAGAGACAGAGACACAGAGGCACAGAGTCAGAGACACGGAGACAGAGACACAGAGACAGAGACACAGAGACAGAGACACAGAGACAGAGACACAGAGACAGAGACACAGAGACAGAGACACAGAGACAGAGACAGTCAGACAGAGACACAGAGACAGAGACACAGAAACAGAGACACAGGGACAGAGACACAGAGACAGAGACACAGAGAAAGAGAAACAGAGACAGGGACAGATACATAGAGACAGAGACACAGAAACAGAGACATAGAGACAGAGACACAGAAACAGAGACACAGAGACGGAGAATCTGGGACAGAGACACAGAGACAGTGACTCAGAGGCAGCGAGACAGAGACAGAGACACAGAGACATAGACACAGAGACAGAGACACAGAGACAGAGACACAGAGACATCGACACAGAGACAGAGACACAGAGGCAGAGACATAGACACAGAGACAGAGACAGAGACACAGAGACACAGAGACAGAGACACAGAGACAGAGACACAGAGACAGAGACACAGAGACAGAGACACAGAGACAGAGACACAGAGACAGAGACACAGAGACAGAGACACAGAGACAGAGACACAGAGACAGAGACACAGAGACAGAGACACAGAGTCAGAGTCAGAGACAGAGACACAGACACAGACACACAGAGACAGAGACATAAAGACAGAAACACAGAGACAGAGACACAGAGACAGAGTCACAGGGACAGAGATTCAGAGACAGTGACACAGAGATAGAGTCACAGAGACGGAGACACAGAGACAGAGACACAGAGACAGAGACACAGAGACAGAGACACACAGACAGAGACACAGAGACAGAGACGCAGAGACAGAGACATAAAGACAGAAACACACAGACAGAGACACAGAGACAGAGTCACAGGGACAGAGACACAGAGACAGAGACACAGAGAAAGAGAAACAGAGACAGGGACAGAGACATAGAGACAGAGACACAGAAACAGAGACACAGAGACGGAGACTCTGGGACAGAGACACAGAGACAGTGACTCAGAGGCAGCGAGACAGAGACAGAGGCACAGAGACATAGACACAGAGTGAGATAACGGGGATAGAGACAAAGAGAGAGAGACACAGAGAGAGAGACACAGAGACAGAGACACAGAGACAGAGACACAGGGGCAGAGACACAGAGACAGAGACACAGAGAAAGAGAAACAGAGACAGGGACAGAGACATAGAGACAGAGACACAGAAGCAGAGACACAGAGACGGAGACTCTGGGACAGAGACACAGAGACAGTGACTCAGAGGCAGCGAGACAGAGACAGAGACACAGAGACATAGACACAGAGTCAGATAACGGAGATAGAGACAAAGAGAGAGAGACACAGAGAGAGAGACACAGAGACGGAGACACAGAGACACAGGCACAAAGACAGGGAAACAGAGACAGAGACACACACACAGAGACAGGGACACACACACAGAGATAGAGACAGAGACACACAGACGGAGACACAGGGACACAGACACCGATGCAGGGCCACAGAGACAGAGTCACACAGACAGAGATACAGAGACAGAGACACAGAGACGGAGACACAGAGACGGAGACACAGAAAGAGAGAGACAGAGACACAGAGACAGAGACACAGGGACACAGACGCAGAGACAGAGACACAGAGACAGAGACACAGAGTCAGGGACAGAGACACAGAGACGGAGACACAGAAAGAGAGAGACAGAGACACAGAGACTGAGACACAGGGACACAGACACAGAGAGAGAGACACAGAGACAGAGACACAGAGTCAGGGACAGAGACACAGAGACAGAGACACAGAGACAGAGACAAAGGGACAGAGACACTGAGTCATAGACACAGAGACAGAAATACAGAGACAGAGACACAGAGACATAGACACAGAGTCAGATAACGGAGATAGAGACACAGAGAGAGAGACACAGAGAGAGAGGAACAGAGACCGAGACACAGAGACAGAGACACAAAGACAGGGAAACAGAGACAGAGACACACACACAGATACAGAGACACACACACAGAGATAGAGACAGAGACACACAGACGGAGACAATGGGACACAGACACGGGGACAGGACCACAGAGACAGAGTCACACAGACAGAGATACAGAGACAGAGACACAGTGACAGAGACACAGAGTCGGAGACACAGAGAGGGAGAGACAGAGACACAGAGACTGAGACACAGCGACAGAGGCACAGAGACAGAGACACAGAGACAGAGACACAGAGTCAGAGACAGAGACTCAGAAACAGAGACACAGAGAAAGAGTCAGAGAGACAGAGATACAGAGACGGAGACACAGGGACAGAGACAGAGAGGCAGAAACACAGAGGCAGAGACACAGAGGCAGAGACACAGAGACAGAGACACAGAGACAGAGACACAGAGTCAGAGACAGAGACACAGAGACAGAGACACAGAGACAGGGACAAAGGGACAGAGACAATGAGTCATAGACACAGAGACAGAAATTCAGAGACAGAGACACAGAGACAGAGACACAGAGACAGAGACGCAGAGACAGAGACACAGAGACAGAGACACAGAGACAGAGACACACAGACAGAGACACAGAGACAGAGACACAGAGACAGAGACACAGAGACAGACACACAGAGACAGAGACACAGAGACAGAGACACAGAGACAGAGACACAGAGACAGAGACACAGAGACAGGGACACAGAGACAGAGACACAGAGACAGAGACACAGAGACACAGAGACACAGAGACAGAGACACAGAGACAGAGACACAGAGACAGAGACACAGAGGCACAGAGTCAGAGACACGGAGACAGAGAACAGAGACAGAGACACAGAGACAGAGACACAGAGACAGAGACACAGAGACAGAGACACAGAGACAGAGACAGAGAGACAGAGACACAGAGACGGAGACACAGAAACAGAGACACAGAGACAGAGGCACAGAGACAGAGACACAGAGACAGACACACAGAGACAGAGACACAGAGACAGAGACACAGAGACAGAGACACAGAGACAGAGACACAGAGACAGAGACACAGAGACAGAGACACAGAATCAGAGGCACAGAGACAGAGACACAGAGACATGGACACAGAGACAGAGACACAGAGACAGAGACACAATGACAGCGATTCAGTGACAGAGACACAGAGACAGTGACACAGAGACAGAGACACAGAGACAGAGACACAGAGCCAGAGACACAGAGACAGAGACACAGAGACGGAGATAAAGAGATTCAGACACAGAGAAAGAGACACAGAGACGGTGACACAGAGAGAGAGAGACAGAGTCACAGAGGCGGCGACACAGGGACAGAGACACTGAGACAGAGACACATAGACAGATAACGGAGACAGAGACGCAGAAACGGAGACACAGGGACAGAGACATAGAGACCGAGACACAAAGACAGAGACACAGAGACAGAGACACAATGACAGAGATTCAGTGACAGAGACACAGAGACAGTGACACAGAGACAGAGACACAGAGACAGGGACACAGAGAACGAGTAACAGAGACAGAGTCAGAGACAGAGACACAGTGACGGCGACACAGGGACACAAACACAGAGACAGGACCACAGAGACAGAGCCACAGAGACAGAGATACAGAGACGGAGACACAGAGAGAGAGAGACAGAGACACAGAGACTGAGACACAGGGACAGAGACACAGAGACAGAGACACAGGCACAGAGACGCAGAGACAGAGACACAGAGTCAGAGACAGAGACACAGAGTCAGAGACACAGAGAAAGAGTCAGAGAGACAGAGATACAGAGACCGAGACACAGGGCCAGAGACAGAGAGGCAGAAACACAGAGACAGAGACACAGAGACAGAGACACAGAGGCAGATACAGAGAGACACAGAGACAGAGACACAGAGACAGAGACACAGAGACAGAGACACAGAGACAGAGACACAGAGACAGAGACACAGAGACAGAGACACAAAGACAGGGAAACAGAGACAGAGACACACACACAGAGACAGAGACACACACACAGAGATAAAGACAGAGACACACAGACGGAGACAATGGGACACACACACGGAGACAGGACCACACAGACAGAGTCACACAGACAGAGATACAGAGACAGAGACACAGAGTCAGAGACACAGAGACGGAGACACAGAGAGAGGGAGACACAGACACAGAGACTGAGAGACAGGATCAGAGACACAGAGACAGAGACACAGAGACAGAGACACAGAGTCAGAGACAGAGACAGAGACACAGAGACAGAGACACAGAGAAAGAGTCAGAGAGACAGAGATACAGAGACGGAGACACAGGGACAGAGACAGAGAGGCAGAAACACAGAGACAGAGTCACACAGACAGAGATACAGAGACAGAGACACAGAGACAGAGACACAGAGACAGAGACACAGAGACAGAGACACAAAGACAGGGAAACAGAGACAGAGACACACACACAGAGACAGAGACACACACACAGAGATAGAGACAGAGACACACAGACGGAGACACAGGGACACAGACACGGAGGCAGGACCACAGAGACAGAGTCACACAGACAGAGAAACAGAGACAGAGACACAGAGAGAGAGACACAGAGACGGAAACACAGAAACAGGGAGACAGAGACACAGGGTCTGAGACACAGGGACACAGACACAGAGACAGAGACACAGAGACAGAGACACAGAGACAGAGACACAGAGACAGAGACACAGAGACAGAGACACACAGACAGAGACACAGAGACAGAGACACAGAGACAGAGACATAAAGACAGAAACACAGAGACAGAGACACAGAGACAGAGTCGCAGGGACAGAGACACAGAGACAGAGACACAGAGAAAGAGAAACAGAGACAGGGACAGAGACATAGAGACAGAGACACAGAAACAGAGACACAGAGACAGTGACTCAGAGGCAGCGAGACAGAGACAGAGACACAGAGACATAGACACAGAGTGAGATAACGGGGATAGAGACAAAAAGAGAGAGACACAGAGAGATAGACACAGAGACGGAGACACAGAGACAGAGACACAAAGACAGGGAAACAGAGACAGAGTCACACACACAGAGATAGAGACAGAGACACACAGACGGAGACACAGGGACACAGACACGGAGACAGGACCACAGAGACAAAGTCACACAGACAGAGTTACAGAGACAGAGACACAGAGACAGAGACACAGAGCCGGAGACACAGAGAGAGAGAGACAGAGACACAGAGACAGAGACACAGAGACAGAGACACAGAGACAGAGACACAGAGACAGAGACACAGAGACAGAGACACAGAGACAGAGACACAGAGACAGAGACACAGAGACAGAGACACAGGGACAGAGACACAGAGACAGAGACACAGAGACAGAGACACAGAGACAGAGACACAGAGACAGAGACACAGAGACAGAGACACAGAGACAGAGACACAGAGACAGAGACACAGAGACAGAGACACAGAGACAGAGACACAGAGACAGAGACACAGAGACAGAGACACAGAGACAGAGACACAGAGACAGGGACACAGAGACAGAGACACAGAGGAATGAGACACAGAGGCAGAGACACAGAGACAGAGACACAGAGACAGAGACACAAAAACAGAGACACAGAGACTGAGGCGCAGAGACAGAGACACAGAGACAGAGACACAATGACAGAGACTCAGTGAAAGAGACGCAGAGACTGGGACACAGAGAAAGAGAAACAGAGACAGAGACAGAGACATAGAGACGGAGACACAGGGACACAGGCAGGGAGACAGGACCACAGAGACAGAGTCACACAGACAGAGATACAGGGACAGAGACACACAGAGAGAGACACAGAGACAGAGACACAGAGACAGAGACACAGAGTCAGAGACAGAGACAGAGACACGGAGACAGAGACACAGAGAAAGAGTCAGAGAGACAGTGATACAGAGAGGGAGACACAGGGACAGAGACAGAGAGGCAGAAACACAGAGACAGAGTCACACAGACAGAGATACAGAGACAGAGACACAGAGACAGAGACACAGAGACAGAGACACAGAGACAGAGACACAAAGACAGGGAAACAGAGACAGAGACACACACACAGAGACAGAGACACACACACAGAGATAGAGACAGAGACACACAGACGGAGACACAGGGACACAGACACGGAGGCAGGACCACAGAGACAGAGTCACACAGACAGAGAAACAGAGACAGAGACACAGAGAGAGAGACACAGAGACGGAGACACAGAAAGAGAGAGACAGAGACACAGGGTCTGAGACACAGGGACACAGACACAGAGACAGAGGCACAGAGACAGAGATTCAGAGACAGTGACACAGAGATAGAGTCACAGAGACGGAGACACGGAGACAGAAACACAGAGACAGAGACACAGAGACAGAGACACAGAGACAGAGACACAGAGACAGAGACACAGAGACAGAGACACACAGACAGAGACACAGAGACAGAGACACAGAGTCAGAGACAGAGACACAGACACAGACACACAGGGACAGAGACACAGGGACAGGGACACTGAGTCATAGACACAGAGACAGAAATACAGAGACAGAGACACAGAGACAGGCACACAGAGACAGAGATTCAGAGACAGTGACACAGAGATAGAGTCACAGAGACGGAGACCCGGAGACAGAAACACAGAGACAGAGACACAGAGACAGAGACACAGAGACAGAGACACAGAGACAGAGACACAGAGACAGAGACACAGAGACAGAGACACAGAGACAGAGACACAGAGACAGAGACACAGAGACAGAGACACAGAGACAGAGACACAGAGACAGAGACACAGAGACAGAGACACAGAGACAGAGACACAGAGACAGAGACACAGAGACAGAGACACAGAGACAGAGACACAGAGAAAGAGAAACAGAGACAGGGACAGAGACATAGAGACAGAGACACAGAAACAGAGACACAGAGACAGAGAAACGGAGACAGAGACACAGACACAGAGACACAGAGTCAGAGACAGAGACACAGACACAGACACAGAGACAGAGACACAGGGACAGAGACACTGAGTCATAGACACAGAGACAGAAACACAGAGACAGAGACACAGAGACAGAGACACAGAGACAGAGACACAGAGACAGAGACACAGAGACAGAGACACAGAGACAGATACACAGAGACAGAGACACAGAGACAGAGACAGAGACAGAGACACAGAGACACAGAGTCAGATAATGGAGATAGAGACACAGAGAGAGAGACACAGAGACGGAGGCACAGGGACAGAGACACAGAAACAGAGACACAGAGACAGAGGCGCAGAGACAGAGACACAGAGACAGAGACACAATGGCAGAGACTCAGTGAAAGAGACACAGAGACTGGGACACGGAGAAAGAGAAACAGACACAGAGAGAGACACAGAGACAGAGACACAGAGACAGAGACACAGACACAGAGACAGAGACACAGAGACAGAGACACAGAGACAGAGACACAGAGACAGAGACATAAAGACAGAAACACAGAGACAGAGACACAGAGACACAGAGACAGAGACACAGAGACAGAGACACACCGACAGAGACACAGAGACAGAGACACAGAGACAGATACACAGAGACAGAGACACAGAGACAGAGACACAGAGACACAGAGTCAGATAATGGAGATAGAGACACAGAGAGAGAGACACAGAGACGGAGACACAGGGACAGAGACACAGAAACAGAGACACAGAGACAGAGGCGCAGAGACAGAGACACAGAGACAGAGACACAATGGCAGAGACTCAGTGAAAGAGACACGGAGACTGGGACACGGAGAAAGAGAAACAGAGTCAGAGACAGAGACATAGAGACAGAGACACAGAAACAGAGACACATAGGCGGAGACTCTGGGACAGAGACACAGGGACGGAGACTCAGAGGCAGCGGTACAGAGACAGAGACAGAGACAGAGACAGAGACAGAGACAGAGACACAGAGACATAGACACAGAGTCAGATAATGGAGATAGAGACACAGAGAGAGAGACACAGAGACGGAGACACAGGGACAGAGACGCAGAGACAGAGACACAGAGACGGAGACACAGGGACAGAGACGCAGAGACAGAGACACAGAGATAGGGACACAGAGGCAGAGACAGACACACAGAGACAGAGACACACACACAGAGACAAAGACAGAGACACAGAGACGGAGACACGGAGACAGAGACACAGAGACAGAGACACAGAGACAGAGACATAGTGAGAGAGACAGAGACACAGAGACAGAGACACAGAGACAGAGACACAGAGACAGAGACACAGAGACAGAGACACAGAGACAGAGACACAGAGACATCGACACAGAGACAGAGACACAGAGGCAGAGACATAGACACAGAGACAGAGACAGAGACACAGAGACACAGAGACAGAGACACAGAGACAGAGACACAGAGACAGAGACACAGAGACAGAGACACAGAGCCAGAGACACAGAGACACAGAGTCAGAGACACAGAGACAGAGACACAGAGACACAGAGTCAGAGACACAAAGACAGAGACACAGAGACAGATAACGGAGATAGAGACACAGAGAGAGAGACACAGAGAGAGAGACACAGAGACGGAGACACAGAGACAGAGACACAAAGACAGGGAAACAGAGACAGGGAAACAGAGACAGAGACACACACACAGAGACAGAGAGACAGAGACATAAAGACAGAAACACAGAGACAGAGATACAGAGACAGAGACACAGAGTCAGAGACACAGAGACGGAGACACAGAGAGAGAGAGAGACACAGACACAGAGACTGAGAGACAGGGACAGAGACACAGAGACAGAGACACAGAGACAGAGACACAGAGTCAGAGACAGAGACAGAGACACAGAGACAGAGACACAGAGAAAGAGTCAGAGAGACAGAGATACAGAGACGGAGACACAGGGACAGAGACAGAGAGGCAGAAACACAGAGACAGAGTCACACAGACAGAGATACAGAGACAGAGACACAGAGACAGAGACACAGAGACAGAGACACAGAGACAGAGACACAAAGACAGGGAAACAGAGACAGAGACACACACACAGAGACAGAGACACACACACAGAGATAGAGACAGAGACACACAGACGGAGACACAGGGACACAGACACGGAGGCAGGACCACAGAGACAGAGTCACACAGACAGAGAAACAGAGACAGAGACACAGAGACAGTGACTCAGAGGCAGCGAGACAGAGACAGAGACACAGAGACATAGACACAGAGTGAGATAACGGGGATAGAGACAAAGAGAGAGAGACACAGAGAGATAGACACAGAGACGGAGACACAGAGACAGAGACACAAAGACAGGGAAACAGAGACAGAGTCACACACACAGAGATAGAGACAGAGACACACAGACGGAGACACAGGGACACAGACACGGAGACAGGACCACAGAGACAAAGTCACACAGACAGAGTTACAGAGACAGAGACACAGAGACAGAGACACAGAGCCGGAGACACAGAGAGAGAGAGACAGAGACACAGAGACAGAGACACAGGGACAGAGACAGAGACACAGAGAAAGAGACACAGAGGCAGATACAGAGAGACACAGAGACAGAGACACAGAGAGAGACACAGAGACAGAGACACAGAGACAGAGACACAGAGACAGAGACACAGAGACAGAGACACAGAGACAGAGACACAGAGACAGAGACACAGAGACAGAGACACAGAGACAGAGACACAGAGACAGAGACACAGAGACAGAGACACAGAGACAGAGACACAGAGACAGAGACACAGAGACAGAGACACAGAGACAGAGACACAGAGACAGAGACACAGAGACAGAGACACAGAGACAGAGACACAGAGACAGAGACACAGAGACAGAGACACAGAGACAGAGACACAGAGACAGAGACACAGAGACAGAGACACAGAGACAGAGACACAGATACAGAGACACAGAGACAGAGACACAGAGACAGAGACACAGAGACAGAGACACAGAGACAGAGACACAGAGACAGAGACAGAGACACAGAGACAGAGACACAGAGACAGAGACACAGAGACAGGGACACAGAGACAGAGACACAGAGGAATGAGACACAGAGGCAGAGACACAGAGACAGAGACACAGAGACAGAGACACAAAAACAGAGACACAGAGACTGAGGCGCAGAGACAGAGACACAGAGACAGAGACACAATGACAGAGACTCAGTGAAAGAGACGCAGAGACTGGGACACAGAGAAAGAGAAACAGAGACAGAGACAGAGACATAGAGACGGAGACACAGGGACACAGGCAGGGAGACAGGACCACAGAGACAGAGTCACACAGACAGAGATACAGGGACAGAGACACACAGAGAGAGACACAGAGACAGAGACACAGAGACAGAGACACAGAGTCAGAGACAGAGACAGAGACACAGAGACAGAGACACAGAGAAAGAGTCAGAGAGACAGAGATACAGAGACGGAGACACAGGGACAGAGACAGAGAGGCAGAAACACAGAGACAGAGTCACACAGACAGAGATACAGAGACAGAGACACAGAGACAGAGACACAGAGACAGAGACACAGAGACAGAGACACAAAGACAGGGAAACAGAGACAGAGACACACACACAGAGACAGAGACACACACACAGAGATAGAGACAGAGACACACAGACGGAGACACAGGGACACAGACCCGGAGGCAGGACCACAGAGACAGAGTCACACAGACAGAGAAACAGAGACAGAGACACAGAGAGAGAGACACAGAGACGGAGACACAGAAAGAGAGAGACAGAGACACAGGGTCTGAGACACAGGGACACAGACACAGAGACAGAGGCACAGAGACAGAGATTCAGAGACAGTGACACAGAGATAGAGTCACAGAGACGGAGACACGGAGACAGAAACACAGAGACAGAGACACAGAGACAGAGACACAGAGACAGAGACACAGAGACAGAGACACAGAGACAGAGACACACAGACAGAGACACAGAGACAGAGACACAGAGACAGAGACAGAGACACAGACACAGACACACAGGGACAGAGACACAGGGACAGGGACACTGAGTCATAGACACAGAGACAGAAATACAGAGACAGAGACACAGAGACAGGCACACAGAGACAGAGATTCAGAGACAGTGACACAGAGATAGAGTCACAGAGACGGAGACACGGAGACAGAAACACAGAGACAGAGACACAGAGACAGAGACACAGAGACAGAGACACAGAGACAGAGACACAGAGACAGAGACACAGAGACAGAGACACAGAGACAGAGACACACAGACAGAGACACAGAGACAGAGACACAGAGACAGAGACACAGAGACAGATACACAGAGACAGAGACATAAAGACAGAAACACAGAGACAGAGACAGAGAGACAGAGACACCGGGACAGAGACACAGGGACAGAGACACAGAGAAAGAGAAACAGAGACAGGGCCAGAGACGTAGAGACAGAGACACAGAAATAGAGACACAGAGACGGAGAATCTGGGACAGAGCCACAGAGACAGTGACTCAGAGGCAGCGAGACAGAGACAGGGACACAGAGACATAGACACAGAGTCAGATAACGGAGATAGAGACACAGAGAGAGAGACACAGAGAGAGAGGCACAGAGAGAGAGACACAGAGACGGAGACACAGAGACAGAGACACAAAGACAGGGAAACAGAGACAGAGACACACACACAGAGACAGAGACACACACACAGAGATAGAGACAGAGACACATAGACGGAGACTCTGGGACAGAGACACAGGGACGGAGACTCAGAGGCAGCGGTACAGAGACAGAGACAGAGACAGAGACAAAGAGACATAGACACAGAGTCAGATAATGGAGATAGAGACACAGAGAGAGAGACACAGAGACGGAGACACAGGGACAGAGAAACAGAGACAGAGACACAGAGACATCGACACAGAGACAGAGACACAGAGGCAGAGACATAGACGCAGAGACAGAGACAGAGACACAGAGACACAGAGACAGAGACACAGAGACAGAGACACAGAGACAGAGACACAGAGACAGAGACACACAGACAGAGACACAGAGACAGAGACACAGCGACAGAGACACAGAGGCAGAGACACAGAGACAGAGACATAAAGACAGAAACACATAGACAGAGACACAGAGACAGAGACACAGAGACAGAGACACACAGACAGAGACACAGAGACAGAGACACAGAGACAGAGACACAGAGACAGAGACACAGAGACAGAGACATAAAGACAGAAACACAGAGGCAGAGACACAGAGACAGAGACACAGGGACAGAGACACAGAGACAGAGACAGAGACAGAGACACAGAGACAGAGACACAGAGAAAGAGTCAGAGAGACAGAGATACAGAGACGGAGACACAGGGACAGAGACAGAGAGGCAGAAACACAGAGACAGAGTCACACAGACAGAGATACAGAGACAGAGACACAGAGACAGAGACACAGAGACAGAGACACAGAGACAGAGACACAGAGACAGAGACACAAAGACAGGGAAACACACACAGAGACAGAGACACACACACAGAGATAGAGACAGAGACACACAGACGGAGACACAGGGACACAGACACGGAGGCAGGACCACAGAGACAGAGTCACACAGACAGAGAAACAGAGACAGAGACACAGAGAGAGAGACACAGAGACGGAGACACAGAAAGAGAGAGACAGAGACACAGGGTCTGAGACACAGGGACACAGACACAGAGACAGAGACACAGAGACAGAGACACAGAGTCAGAGACAGAGACACAGAGACAGAGACATAGAGACGGAGACACAGAGAGAGAGAGAGACAGAGACACAGAGACTGAGACACAGAGGCAGATACAGAGAGACACAGAGACAGAGACACAGAGACAGAGACACAGAGACAGAGACACAGAGAGAGACACAGAGACAGAGACACAGGGACAGAGACACAGACACAGAGACAGAGACACAGAGACAGAGACACAGAGACAGAGACACAGAGACAGAGACATAAAGACAGAAACACAGAGACAGAGACACAGAGACAGAGACACAGGGACAGAGACACAGAGACAGAGACACAGAGAAAGAGAAACAGAGACAGGGACAGAGACATAGAGACAGAGACACAGAAACAGAGATACAGAGACAGAGAAACGGAGACAGAGACACAGACACAGAGACACAGAGTCAGAGACAGAGACACAGACACAGACACAGAGACAGAGACACAGGGACAGAGACACTGAGTCATAGACACAGAGACAGAAACACAGAGACAGAGACACAGAGACAGAGACACAGAGACAGAGACACAGAGACAGAGACACAAAGACAGAGACACAGAGACAGAGACACAGAGACAGATACACAGAGACAGAGACACAGAGACAGAGACAGAGACAGAGACACAGAGACACAGAGTCAGATAATGGAGATAGAGACACAGAGAGAGAGACACAGAGACGGAGGCACAGGGACAGAGACACAGAAACAGAGACACAGAGACAGAGGCGCAGAGACAGAGACACAGAGATAGAGACACAATGGCAGAGACTCAGTGAAAGAGACACAGAGACTGGGACACGGAGAAAGAGAAACAGACACAGAGAGAGACACAGAGACAGAGACACAGAGACAGAGACACAGACACAGAGACAGAGACACAGAGACAGAGACACAGAGACAGAGACATAAAGACAGAAACACAGAGACAGAGACACAGAGACACAGAGACAGAGACACAGAGACAGAGACACAGAGACAGAGACACAAAACAGAGACACAGAGACAGAGGCGCAGAGACAGAGACACAGAGACAGAGACACAATGACAGAGAGTCAGTGAAAGAGACACAGAGACTGGGACACAGAGAAAGAGAAACAGAGACAGAGACAGAGACATAGAGACGGAGACACAGAAACAGAGACACATAGACGGAGACTCTGGGACAGAGACACAGGGACAGAGACTCAGAGGCAGCGGTACAGAGACAGAGACAGAGACAGAGACAGAGACACAGAGACATAGACACAGAGTCAGATAATGGAGATAGAGACACAGAGAGAGAGACACAGAGACGGAGACACAGAGACGGAGACACAGAGACAGAGACACAAAGACAGGGAAACAGAGACAGAGACACACACACAGAGACAGAGACACACACACAGAGATAAAGACAGAGACACACAGACGGAGACAATGGGACACACACACGGAGACAGGACCACACAGACAGAGTCACACAGACAGAGATACAGAGACAGAGACACAGAGTCAGAGACACAGAGACGGAGACACAGAGAGAGAGAGACACAGACACAGAGACTGAGAGACAGGGACAGAGACACAGAGACAGAGACACAGAGACAGAGACACAGAGTCAGAGACAGAGACAGAGACACAGAGACAGAGACACAGAGAAAGAGTCAGAGAGACAGAGATACAGTGACGGAGACACAGGGACAGAGACAGAGAGGCAGAAACACAGAGACAGAGTCACACAGACAGAGATACAGAGACAGAGACACAGAGACAGAGACCCAGAGACAGAGACACAGAGACAGAGGCACAAAGACAGGGAAACAGACACAGAGACACACACACAGAGACAGAGACACACACACAGAGATAGAGACAGAGACACACAGACGGAGACACAGGGACACAGACACGGAGGCAGGACCACAGAGACAGAGTCACGCAGACAGAGAAACAGAGACAGAGACACAGAGAGAGACACACAGAGACGGAGACACAGAAAGAGAGAGACAGAGACACAGGGTCTGAGACACAGGGACACAGACACAGAGACAGAGGCACAGAGACAGAGATTCAGAGACAGTGACACAGAGATAGAGTCACAGAGACGGAGACACGGAGACAGAAACACAGAGACAGAGACACAGAGACAGAGACACAGAGACAGAGACACAGAGACAGAGACACAGAGACAGAGACACAGAGACAGAGACACAGAGACAGAGACACACAGACAGAGACACAGAGACAGAGACACAGAGTCAGAGACAGAGACACAGACACAGACACACAGGGACAGAGACACAGGGACAGGGACACTGAGTCATAGACACAGAGACAGAAATACAGAGACAGAGACACAGAGACAGGCACACAGAGACAGAGATTCAGGGACAGTGACACAGAGATAGAGTCACAGAGACGGAGACACGGAGACAGAAACACAGAGACAGAGACACAGAGACAGAGGCACAGAGACAGAGACACAGAGACAGAGACACAGAGACAGAGACACAGAGACAGAGACACAGAGACAGAGACACACAGACAGAGACACAGAGACAGAGACACAGAGACAGAGACACAGAGACAGATACACAGAGACAGAGACATAAAGACAGAAACACAGAGACAGAGACACCGGGACAGAGACACAGGGACAGGGACACAGAGAAAGAGAAACAGAGACAGGGCCAGAGACGTAGAGAGAGAGACACAGAAATAGAGACACAGAGACGGAGAATCTGGGACAGAGCCACAGAGACAGTGACTCAGAGGCAGCGAGACAGAGACAGGGACACAGAGACATAGACACAGAGTCAGATAACGGAGATAGAGACACAGAGAGAGAGACACAGAGAGAGAGACACAGAGACGGAGACACAGAGACAGAGACACAAAGACAGGGAAACAGAGACAGAGACACACACACAGAGACAGAGACACACACACAGAGATAGAGACAGAGACACATAGACGGAGACTCTGGGACAGAGACACAGGGACGGAGACTCAGAGGCAGCGGTACAGAGACAGAGACAGAGACAGAGACAGAGACACAGAGACATAGACACAGAGTCAGATAATGGAGATAGAGACACAGAGAGAGAGACACAGAGACGGAGACACAGGGACAGAGAAACAGAGACAGAGACACAGAGACATCGACACAGAGACAGAGACACAGAGGCAGAGACATAGACGCAGAGACAGAGACAGAGACACAGAGACACAGAGACAGAGACACAGAGACAGAGACACAGAGACAGAGACACAGAGACAGAGACACAGAGACAGAGACACAGAGACAGAGACACAGAGACAGAGACACAGAGACAGAGACACACAGACAGAGACACAGAGACAGAGACACAGCGACAGAGACACAGAGGCAGAGACACAGAGACAGAGACATAAAGACAGAAACACATAGACAGAGACAAAGAGACAGAGACACAGAGACAGACACACACAGACAGAGACACAGAGACAGAGACACAGAGACAGAGACACAGAGACAGAGACTCAGAGACAGAGACACAGAGACAGAGACACAAAGACAGCGAAACAGAGACAGAGACACACACACAGAAGTAGAGTCAGAGACACACAGACGGAGACAATGCGACACAGACAAGGAGACAGGACCACAGAGACAGAGTCACACAGACAGAGATACAGAGACAGAGACACAGAGACGGAGACACAGAGAGAGAGAGACAGAGACAGAGACACAAAGACAGGGAAACAGAGACAGAGACACACACACAGAGACAGAGACACACACACAGAGATAGAGACAGAGACACACAGACGGAGACACAGGGACACAGACACGGAGGCAGGACCACAGAGACAGAGTCACACAGACAGAGAAACAGAGACAGAGACACAGAGAGAGAGACACAGAGACGGAGACACAGAAAGAGAGAGACAGAGACACAGGGTCTGAGACACAGGGACACAGACACAGAGACAGAGACACAGAGACAGAGACACAGAGTCAGAGACAGAGACACAGAGACAGAGACACAGAGACAGAGACACAGAGACAGAGACACAGAGACAGAGACACAGAGACGGAGACACAGAGAGAGAGAGACAGAGACACAGAGACTGAGACACAGAGGCAGATACAGAGAGACACAGAGACAGAGACACAGAGACAGAGACACAGAGAGAGACACAGAGACAGAGACACAGAGACAGAGACACAGACACAGAGACAGAGACACAGAGACAGAGACACAGAGACAGAGACACAGAGACAGAGACACAGAGACAGAGACACAAAGACAGAGACACAGAGACAGAGACACAGAGACAGATACACAGAGACAGAGACACAGAGACAGAGACAGAGACAGAGACACAGAGACACAGAGTCAGATAATGGAGATAGAGACACAGAGAGAGAGACACAGAGACGGAGGCACAGGGACAGAGACACAGAAACAGAGACACAGAGACAGAGGCGCAGAGACAGAGACACAGAGATAGAGACACAATGGCAGAGACTCAGTGAAAGAGACACAGAGACTGGGACACGGAGAAAGAGAAACAGACACAGAGAGAGACACAGAGACAGAGACACAGAGACAGAGACACAGACACAGAGACAGAGACACAGAGACAGAGACACAGAGACAGAGACATAAAGACAGAAACACAGAGACAGAGACACAGAGACACAGAGACAGAGACACAGAGACAGAGACACAGAGACAGAGACACAAAACAGAGACACAGAGACAGAGGCGCAGAGACAGAGACACAGAGACAGAGACACAATGACAGAGAGTCAGTGAAAGAGACACAGAGACTGGGACACAGAGAAAGAGAAACAGAGACAGAGACAGAGACATAGAGACGGAGACACAGAAACAGAGACACATAGACGGAGACTCTGGGACAGAGACACAGGGACAGAGACTCAGAGGCAGCGGTACAGAGACAGAGACAGAGACAGAGACAGAGACACAGAGACATAGACACAGAGTCAGATAATGGAGATAGAGACACAGAGAGAGAGACACAGAGACGGAGACACAGAGACGGAGACACAGAGACAGAGACACAAAGACAGGGAAACAGAGACAGAGACACACACACAGAGACAGAGACACACACACAGAGATAAAGACAGAGACACACAGACGGAGACAATGGGACACACACACGGAGACAGGACCACACAGACAGAGTCACACAGACAGAGATACAGAGACAGAGACACAGAGTCAGAGACACAGAGACGGAGACACAGAGAGAGAGAGACACAGACACAGAGACTGAGAGACAGGGACAGAGACACAGAGACAGAGACACAGAGACAGAGACACAGAGTCAGAGACAGAGACAGAGACACAGAGACAGAGACACAGAGAAAGAGTCAGAGAGACAGAGATACAGTGACGGAGACACAGGGACAGAGACAGAGAGGCAGAAACACAGAGACAGAGTCACACAGACAGAGATACAGAGACAGAGACACAGAGACAGAGACCCAGAGACAGAGACACAGAGACAGAGGCACAAAGACAGGGAAACAGACACAGAGACACACACACAGAGACAGAGACACACACACAGAGATAGAGACAGAGACACACAGACGGAGACACAGGGACACAGACACGGAGGCAGGACCACAGAGACAGAGTCACGCAGACAGAGAAACAGAGACAGAGACACAGAGAGAGACACACAGAGACGGAGACACAGAAAGAGAGAGACAGAGACACAGGGTCTGAGACACAGGGACACAGACACAGAGACAGAGGCACAGAGACAGAGATTCAGAGACAGTGACACAGAGATAGAGTCACAGAGACGGAGACACGGAGACAGAAACACAGAGACAGAGACACAGAGACAGAGACACAGAGACAGAGACACAGAGACAGAGACACAGAGACAGAGACACAGAGACAGAGACACAGAGACAGAGACACACAGACAGAGACACAGAGACAGAGACACAGAGTCAGAGACAGAGACACAGACACAGACACACAGGGACAGAGACACAGGGACAGGGACACTGAGTCATAGACACAGAGACAGAAATACAGAGACAGAGACACAGAGACAGGCACACAGAGACAGAGATTCAGGGACAGTGACACAGAGATAGAGTCACAGAGACGGAGACACGGAGACAGAAACACAGAGACAGAGACACAGAGACAGAGGCACAGAGACAGAGACACAGAGACAGAGACACAGAGACAGAGACACAGAGACAGAGACACAGAGACAGAGACACACAGACAGAGACACAGAGACAGAGACACAGAGACAGAGACACAGAGACAGATACACAGAGACAGAGACATAAAGACAGAAACACAGAGACAGAGACAGAGAGACAGAGACACCGGGACAGAGACACAGGGACAGGGACACAGAGAAAGAGAAACAGAGACAGGGCCAGAGACGTAGAGAGAGAGACACAGAAATAGAGACACAGAGACGGAGAATCTGGGACAGAGCCACAGAGACAGTGACTCAGAGGCAGCGAGACAGAGACAGGGACACAGAGACATAGACACAGAGTCAGATAACGGAGATAGAGACACAGAGAGAGAGACACAGAGAGAGAGACACAGAGACGGAGACACAGAGACAGAGACACAAAGACAGGGAAACAGAGACAGAGACACACACACAGAGACAGAGACACACACACAGAGATAGAGACAGAGACACATAGACGGAGACTCTGGGACAGAGACACAGGGACGGAGACTCAGAGGCAGCGGTACAGAGACAGAGACAGAGACAGAGACAGAGACACAGAGACATAGACACAGAGTCAGATAATGGAGATAGAGACACAGAGAGAGAGACACAGAGACGGAGACACAGGGACAGAGAAACAGAGACAGAGACACAGAGACATCGACACAGAGACAGAGACACAGAGGCAGAGACATAGACGCAGAGACAGAGACAGAGACACAGAGACACAGAGACAGAGACACAGAGACAGAGACACAGAGACAGAGACACAGAGACAGAGACACAGAGACAGAGACACAGAGACAGAGACACAGAGACAGAGACACAGAGACAGAGACACACAGACAGAGACACAGAGACAGAGACACAGCGACAGAGACACAGAGGCAGAGACACAGAGACAGAGACATAAAGACAGAAACACATAGACAGAGACAAAGAGACAGAGACACAGAGACAGACACACACAGACAGAGACACAGAGACAGAGACACAGAGACAGAGACACAGAGACAGAGACTCAGAGACAGAGACACAGAGACAGAGACACAAAGACAGCGAAACAGAGACAGAGACACACACACAGAAGTAGAGTCAGAGACACACAGACGGAGACAATGCGACACAGACAAGGAGACAGGACCACAGAGACAGAGTCACACAGACAGAGATACAGAGACAGAGACACAGAGACGGAGACACAGAGAGAGAGAGACAGAGACAGAGACACAAAGACAGGGAAACAGAGACAGAGACACACACACAGAGACAGAGACACACACACAGAGATAGAGACAGAGACACACAGACGGAGACACAGGGACACAGACACGGAGGCAGGACCACAGAGACAGAGTCACACAGACAGAGAAACAGAGACAGAGACACAGAGAGAGAGACACAGAGACGGAGACACAGAAAGAGAGAGACAGAGACACAGGGTCTGAGACACAGGGACACAGACACAGAGACAGAGACACAGAGACAGAGACACAGAGTCAGAGACAGAGACACAGAGACAGAGACACAGAGACAGAGACACAGAGACAGAGACACAGAGACAGAGACACAGAGACGGAGACACAGAGAGAGAGAGACAGAGACACAGAGACTGAGACACAGAGGCAGATACAGAGAGACACAGAGACAGAGACACAGAGACAGAGACACAGAGAGAGACACAGAGACAGAGACACAGAGACAGAGACACAGACACAGAGACAGAGACACAGAGACAGAGACACAGAGACAGAGACACAGAGACAGAGACACAGAGACAGAGACACAGAGACAGAGACACAGAGACAGAGACACAGAGACAGAGACACAGAGACAGAGACACAGAGACAGAGACACAGAGACAGAGACACAGAGACAGAGACACAGAGACAGAGACACAGAGACACAGAGACAGAGACAGAGACACAGAGACAGAGACACAGAGACAGAGACACAGAGACAGGCACACAGAGACAGAGATTCAGAGACAGGCACACAGAGACAGAGATTCAGAGACAGTGACACAGAGATAGAGTCACAGAGACGGAGACACAGAGACAGAAACACAGAGAGAGAGACACAGAGACAGAGACACAGAGACAGAGACACAGAGACAGAGACACAGGGACAGAGACACAGAGACAGAGACACAGAGACAGAGACACACAGACAGAGACACACAGACAGAGACACAGAGACAGAGACACAGAGACAGAGACATAAAGACAGAAACACAGAGACAGAGACACAGAGACAGAGTCGCAGGGACAGAGACACAGAGACAGAGACACAGAGAAAGAGAAACAGAGACAGGGACAGAGACATAGAGACAGAGACACAGAAACAGAGACACAGAGACGGAGACTCTGGGACAGAGACACAGAGACAGTGACTCAGAGGCAGCGAGACAGAGACAGAGACACAGAGACATAGACACAGAGTGAGATAACGGGGATAGAGACAAAGAGAGAGAGACACAGAGAGATAGACACAGAGACGGAGACACAGAGACAGAGACACAAAGACAGAGACACAGAGACAGAGACACAGAGACAGAGACACAGAGACAGAGACACAGAGACAGAGACACAGAGACAGAGACACAGAGACAGAGTCAAAGGGACAGAGACACTGAGTCATAGACACAGAGACAGAAATACAGAGACAGAGACACAAAGACAGAGACACAGAGACAGAGACACAGAGACAGAGACACAGAGAAAGAGAAACAGAGACACAGAGACAGAGACACAGAGACAGAGACACAGAGACAGAGACACAGAGACAGAGTCAAAGGGACAGAGACACTGAGTCATAGACACAGAGACAGAAATACAGAGACAGAGACACAAAGACAGAGACACAGAGACAGAGACACAGAGACAGAGACACAGAGAAAGAGAAACAGAGACACAGAGACAGAGACACAGAGACAGAGACACAGAGACAGAGACACAGAGGCACAGAGTCAGAGACACAGAGACAGAGACACAGAGACAGAGACACAGAGACAGAGACACAGAGACAGAGACACAGAGACAGAGACACAGAGACAGAGACACAGAGACAGAGACACAGAGACAGAGACACAGAGACAGAGACACAGAGACAGAGACAGAGAGACAGAGACAGTCAGACAGAGACACAGAGACAGAGACACAGAAACAGAGACACAGGGACAGAGACACAGAGACAGAGACACAGAGAAAGAGAAACAGAGACAGGGACAGAGACATAGAGACAGAGACACAGAAACAGAGACATAGAGACAGAGACACAGAAACAGAGACACAGAGACGGAGAATCTGGGACAGAGACACAGAGACAGTGACTCAGAGGCAGCGAGACAGAGACAGAGACACAGAGACATAGACACAGAGTAAGATAACGGAGATAGAGACACAGAGAGAGAGACACAGAGAGAGAGAAACAGAGACGGAGACACAGAGACAGAGACACAAAGACAGGGAAACAGAGACAGAGACACACACACAGAGACAGAGACACACACACAGAGATAGAGACAGAGACACACAGGCGGAGACAATGGGACACAGACACGGAGACAGGACCACAGAGACAGAGTCACACAGACAGAGATACAGAGACAGAGACACAGAGACTGAGACACAGGGACAGAGACACAGAGACAGAGACACAGAGACAGAGACAGAGACACAGAGAAAGAGACACAGAGGCAGATACAGAGAGACACAGAGACAGAGACACAGAGATAGAGTCACAGAGACGGAGACACAGAGACAGAAACACAGAGACAGAGACACAGAGACAGAGACACAGAGTCAGAGACAGAGACACAGAGAAAGAGTCAGAGAGACAGAGATACAGAGACGGAGACACAGGGACAGAGACAGAGAGGCAGAAACACAGAGACAGAGTCACACAGACAGAGGTACAGAGACAGAGACACAGAGACAGAGACACAGAGACAGAGACACTGAGACAGAGACACAAAGACAGGGAAACAGAGACAGAGACACACACGCAGAGACAGAGACACACACACAGAGATAGAGACAGAGACACACAGACGGAGACACAGGGACACAGACACGGAGGCAGGACCACAGAGACAGAGTCACACAGACAGAGAAACAGAGACAGAGACACAGAGAGAGAGACACAGAGACGGAGACACAGAAAGAGAGAGACAGAGACACAGGGTCTGAGACACAGGGACACAGACACAGAGACAGAGACACAGAGACAGAGACACAGAGTCAGAGACAGATACACAGAGACAGAGACACAGAGACGGAGACACAGAGAGAGAGAGAGACTGAGACACAGAGGCAGATACAGAGAGACACAGAGAAAGAGACACAGAGACAGAGACACAGAGACAGAGACACAGAGAGAGACACAGAGACAGAGACACAGAGGCAGAGACATAGTGAGAGAGACAGAGACACAGAGACAGAGACACAATGGCAGAGACTCAGTGAAAGAGACACAGAGACTGGAACACGGAGAAAGAGAAACAGAGTCAGAGACAGAGACATAGAGACAGGGACACAGAAACAGAGACACATAGACGGAGACTCTGGGACAGAGACACAGGGACGGAGACTCAGAGGCAGCGGTACAGAGACAGAGACAGAGACAGAGACAGAGACACAGAGACATAGACACAGAGTCAGATAATGGAGATAGAGACACAGAGAGAGAGACAGAGAGACGGAGACACAGGGACAGAGACGCAGAGACAGAGACACAGAGATAGGGACACAGAGACAGAGACAGACACACAGGGACAGAGACACACACACACAGAGACAGAGACAGAGACACAGAGACGGAGACACAGGGACACAGACAGGGAGACAGGACCACAGAGACAGAGTCACACAGACACAGATACAGAGACAGAGACACAGAGACAGAGACACAGAGACAGAGACACAGAGACAGAGACACAGAGACAGAGACAGAGAGACAGAGAGACAGAGAGACAGAGAGACAGAGACACAGAGACAGAGACACAGAGACAGAGACACAGAGACAGAGACACAGAGACAGAGATACAGAGACAGAGACACAGAGACAGAGACACAGAGACAGAGACACAGAGACAGAGACACAGAGACATCGACACAGAGACAGAGACACAGAGGCAGAGACATAGACACAGAGACAGAGACAGAGACACAGAGACACAGAGACAGAGACACAGAGACAGAGACACAGAGACAGAGACACAGAGACAGAGACACAGAGACAGAGACACAGAGACACAGAGTCAGAGACACAGAGACAGAGACACAGAGACAGATAACGGAGATAGAGACACAGAGAGAGAGACACAGAGAGGGAGACACAGAGACGGAGACACAGAGACAGAGACACAAAGGCAGGGAAACAGAGACACAGACACACACACAGAGACAGAGACACACACACAGAAGTAGAGTCAGAGACACACAGACGGAGACAATGCGACGCAGACAAGGAGACAGGACCAGAGAGACAGAGTCACACAGACAGAGATACAGAGACAGAGACACAGAGACAGAGACACCGAGACGGAGACACAGAGAGAGAGAGACAGAGACACAGAGACTGAGACACAGGGACAGAGATACAGAGACAGAGACACAGAGACAGAGACACAGAGTCAGAGACAGAGACACAGAGACAGAGACACAGAGAAAGAGTCAGAGAGACAGAGATACAGAGACGAAGACACAGGGACAGAGACAGAGAGGCAGAAACACAGAGACAGAGACACAGAGACAGAGACACAGAGGCAGAGACATAAAGACAGAGACATAGAAACCGAGACACGGAGACGGAGACACAGGTCCGGAGACAGAGAGACAGAGACACAGAGACAGGGACACAGAGACATAGCCACAGAGACAGAGACATAGAGACAGAGACACAGAAACGGAGACACAGAAACGGAGACACAGAGACAGAGGCGTAGACACAAAGACTGAGAGACACAGAGACATAGCCACAGAGACAGAGACATAGACACAGAGAGACAGAGGCAGAGACATAAAGACAGAGACATAGAGACCGAGACGCGTAGACGGATACACAGGTCCAGAGACACACGGACAGAGGCATAGACACAGAGACAGAGACACAGAGACAGAGACACAGAGACAGAGACACAGAGACAGAGACACAGAGACAGAGACACAGAGACAGAGACACAGAGACAGAGACACAGAGAGAGAGACTTAGAGGCAGAGACACACAGACAGAGACAGAGACACAAAGACGGAGACACAGGGACAGAGACACAGAGACCGGGACACAGAGACAGAGACACAGAGACAGAGACACAGAGACAGAGACACAGAGACAGAGACACAGAGACAGCGACACAGAGACAGAGACACAGAGACAGAGACACAGAGACAGAGACACAGAGACAGAGACACACAGACAGAGACACAGAGACAGAGACACAGAGACAGAGACACAGAGACAGAGACACAAAGACAGAGACAGAGAGACAGAGACACCGGGACAGAGACACAGAGACAGAGACACAGAGAAAGAGAAACAGAGACAGGGCCAGAGACGTAGAGACAGAGACACAGAAATAGAGACACAGAGACGGAGAATCTGGGACAGAGCCACAGAGACAGTGACTCAGAGGCAGCGAGACAGAGACAGGGACACAGAGACATAGACACAGAGTCAGATAACGGAGATAGAGACACAGAGAGAGAGACACAGAGAGAGAGACACAGAGACGGAGACACAGAGACAGAGACACAAAGACAGGGAAACAGAGACAGAGACACACACACAGAGACAGAGACACACACACAGAGATAGAGACAGAGACACATAGACGGAGACTCTGGGACAGAGACACAGGGACGGAGACTCAGAGGCAGCGGTACAGAGACAGAGACAGAGACAGAGACAGAGACACAGAGACATAGACACAGAGTCAGATAATGGAGATAGAGACACAGAGAGAGAGACACAGAGACGGAGACACAGGGACAGAGAAACAGAGACAGAGACACAGAGACATCGACACAGAGACTGAGACACAGAGGCAGAGACATAGACACAGAGACAGAGACAGAGACACAGAGACACAGAGACAGAGACACAGAGACACAGACACAGAGACACAGACACAGAGACAGAGACACACAGACAGAGACACAGAGACAGAGACACATAGACAGAGACACAGAGGCAGAGACACAGAGACAGAGACATAAAGACAGAAACACATAGACAGAGACACAGAGACAGAGACACAGAGACAGAGACACACAGACAGAGACACAGGGACAGAGACACAGAGACAGAGACACAGAGAAAGAGAAACAGAGACAGGGACAGAGACATAGAGACAGAAACACAGAAACAGAGACACAGAGACGGAGAATCTGGGACAGAGACACAGAGACAGTGACTCAGAAGCAGCGAGACAGAGACACAGAGACAGAGGCACAGAGACATAGACACAGAGACAGAGACACAGAGACAGAGACACAGAGACGGAGACGCAAGGACAGAGACACAGAGACCGGGACACAGAGAGAGAGACTCAGAGAAAGACACACAGAGACAGAGGCAAAGAGACGGAGCCGCAGAGAAAGATACAGAGGCAGAGACACAGAGACAGAGACAGAGGCAGAGACACAGAGACGGAGACCCAGGGACAGGGACACGGAGACAGGGACGCAGAGACAGAGACTCGGAGACAGAGACACAGAGACAGAGACAAAGACACAGAGACAGAGACTCAGAGACAGAGACACAGAGACATAGACACATAGACAGAGACACAGAGACAGAGACACAGAGACAGAGACACAGCGACAGCGACACAGAGACAGAGACACAGAGACAGTGACACAGGGACAGAGACACAGAGACAGAGACACAGAGACAGAGACACAGAGACAGAGACACAGAGACATAGCCACAGAGACAGAGACACAGGGGCAGAGACATAAAGACAGAGACATAGAAACGGAGACACAGAGACAGAGGCGTAGACACAAAGACTGAGAGACACAGAGACATAGCCACAGAGACAGAGACATAGAGACAGAGACACAGAGGCAGAGACATAAAGACAGAGACATAGAGACCGAGACGCGTAGACGGATACACAGGTCCAGAGACACACGGACAGAGGCATAGACACAGAGACAGAGACACAGAGACAGAGACACAGAGACAGAGACACAGAGAGAGAGACATAGAGGCAGAGACACACAGACAGAGACAGAGACACAAAGACGGAGACACAGGGACAGAGACACAGAGACCGGGACACAGAGACAGAGACACAGAGACAGAGACACAGAGACAGAGACACAGAGACAGAGACACAGAGACAGAGACACACAGACAGAGACACAGAGACAGAGACACAGAGACAGAGACACAGAGACAGAGACACAGAGACAGAGACACAGAGACAGAGACACAGAGACAGAGACACAGAGACAGAGACACAGAGACAGAGACACAGAGACAGAGACACAGAGAAAGAGAAACAGAGACAGGGCCAGAGACGTAGAGACAGAGACACAGAAATAGAGACACAGAGACGGAGAATCTGGGACAGAGCCACAGAGACAGTGACTCAGAGGCAGCGAGACAGAGAAAGGGACACAGAGACATAGACACAGAGTCAGATAACGGAGATAGAGACACAGAGAGAGAGACACAGAGAGAGAGACACAGAGACGGAGACACAGAGACAGAGACACAAAGACAGGGAAACAGAGACAGAGACATACACACAGAGACAGAGACACACACACAGAGATAGAGACAGAGACACATAGACGGAGACTCTGGGACAGAGACACAGGGACGGAGACTCAGAGGCAGCGGTACAGAGACAGAGACAGAGACAGAGACAGAGACACAGAGACATAGACACAGAGTCAGATAATGGAGATAGAGACACAGAGAGAGAGACACAGAGACGGAGACACAGGGACAGAGAAACAGAGACAGAGACACAGAGACATCGACAGAGACACAGAGACCGGGACACAGAGACAGAGACACAGAGACAGAGACACAGAGACAGAGACACAGAGACAGAGACACAGAGACACAGACACACAGACAGAGACACAGAGACAGAGACACAGAGACAGAGACACACAGACAGAGACACAGAGACAGAGACACAGAGACAGAGACACAGAGGCAGAGACACAGAGACAGAGACATAAAGACAGAAACACATAGACAGAGACACAGAGACAGAGACACAGAGACAGAGACACACAGACAGAGACACAGGGACAGAGACACAGAGACAGAGACACAGAGAAAGAGAAACAGAGACAGGGACAGAGACATAGAGACAGAGACACAGAAACAGAGACACAGAGACGGAGGATCTGGGACAGAGACACAGAGACAGTGACTCAGAAGCAGCGAGACAGAGACACAGAGACAGAGACACAGAGACAGAGACACAGAGACACAGAGACAGAGACACAGAGACAGAGACACAGAGACAGAGACACAGAGACACAGAGTCAGAGACACAGAGACAGAGACACAGGGACAGATAACGGAGATAGAGACACAGAGAGAGAGACACAGAGACGGAGACACAGAGACAGAGACACAAAGACAGTGAAACAGAGACAGAGACACACACACAGAGACAGAGACACACACACAGAAGTAGAGTCAGAGACACACAGACGGAGACAATGCGACACAGACAAGGGGACAGGACCACAGAGACAGAGTCACACAGACAGAGATACAGAGACAGAGACACAGAGACGGAGACACAGAGAGAGAGAGACAGAGACACAGAGACTGAGACACAGGGACAGAGATACAGAGACAGAGACACAGAGACAGAGACACAGAGTCAGAGACAGAGACACAGAGACAGAGACACAGAGAAAGAGTCAGAGAGACAGAGATACAGAGACGGAGACACAGGGACAGAGACAGAGAGGCAGAAACACAGAGACAGAGACACAGGGACAGAGACACAGAAACAGGGACACATAGACAGAGACACAGAGCCAGAGACACACAGACAGAGACACAGAGACAGAGACACAGAGACAGAGACACAGAGACATCGACACAGAGACAGAGACACGGAGGCAGAGACATAGACACAGAGACGGTGACAGAGACACAGAGACACAGAGACAGAGACACAGAGACAGAGACACAGAGACAGACACACAGAGACAGAGACACAGAGACAGAGAAACAGAGACAGAGACACAGAGACAGAGACACAGAGTCAGAGACAGAGACGCAGACACAGACACACAGGGACAGAGACACAGGGACAGAGACACTGAGTCATAGACACAGAGACAGAAATACAGAGACAGAGACACAGAGACAGGCACACAGAGACAGAGATTCAGAGACAGTGACACAGAGATAGAGTCACAGAGACGGAGACACGGAGACAGAAACACAGAGACAGAGACACAGAGACAGAGACACAGAGACAGAGACACAGAGACAGAGACAGAGACACAGAGACAGAGACACAGAGACAGCGACACAGAGACAGAGACACACAGACAGAGACACAGAGACAGAGACACAGAGACAGAGACACAGAGACAGAGACATAAAGACAGAAACACAGAGAGAGAGACACAGAGAGAGAGACACAGAGGCGGAGACACAGAGACAGAGACACAAAGACAGGGAAACAGAGACAGAGACACACACACAGAGACAGAGACACACACACAGAGATAGAGACAGAGACACATAGACGGAGACTCTGGGACAGAGACACAGGGACGGAGACTCAGAGGCAGCGGTACAGAGACAGAGACAGAGACAGAGACAGAGACACAGAGACATAGACACAGAGTCAGATAATGGAGATAGAGACACAGAGAGAGAGACACAGAGACGGAGACACAGGGACAGAGAAACAGAGACAGAGACACAGAGACATCGACACAGAGACAGAAACACAGAGACAGAGACGCAGAGACATAGACACAGAGACAGAGACACAGAGACGGAGACACAGGGACAGAGACACAGAGACAGGGACACAGAGAGAGTGACTCAGAGACGGAGACACAGACACGGGGACAGAGACACAGAGACATAGACACAGAGACAGAGACACAGAGACAGAGACACAGAGACAGAGACACAGAGACAGGGACACAGAGAGGGAGACTCAGGGACAGAGACACAGAGACAGAGACACAGAGACAGAGACACAGAGACAGAGACAGAGACACAAAGACGGAGACACAGGGACAGAGACACAGAGACAGGGACACAGAGACGGAGACTCTGGGACAGAGACACAGAGACAGGGATTCAGAGGCAGAGACAGAGAGAGAGAGACGCAGAGACAGATACACAGAGGCAGAGACACAGAGGAATAGACACAGAGACAGAGACACGGAGGCAGAGACACACAGACAGGGAGACAGAGACAGAGACACAGAGACAGGGACACCGACAGAGAGAGACCGAGACACAGAGACGGAGACAGAGGGACAGACACAGAGACAGAGACACAGAGAAAGAGAAACAGGGACAGAGACAGAGACAGAGACAGAGACAGAGACAGGGACAGAGACAGAGACAGAGACAGAGACAGAGACAGAGACAGAGACAGAGACAGAGACACAGAGACAGGGACACAGAGAAAGAGAAACAGAGACAGAAACAGAGACAGAGACAGAGACAGAGACAGAGACAGAGACACAGAGACAGAGACATAGAGACAGTGACGCAGGGACAGGGACACAGAGACGGAGACTCTGGGACAGAGACACAGAGACAGGGATTCAGAGGCAGAGACAGAGAGAGAGAGACGCAGAGACAGATACACAGAGGCAGAGACACAGAGGAATAGACACAGAGACAGAGACACGGAGGCAGAGACACACAGACAGGGAGACAGAGACAGAGACACAGAGACAGGGACACCGACAGAGAGAGACCGAGACACAGAGACGGAGACAGAGGGACAGACACAGAGACAGAGACACAGAGAAAGAGAAACAGGGACAGAGACAGAGACAGAGACAGAGACAGAGACAGGGACAGAGACAGAGACAGAGACAGAGACAGAGACAGAGACAGAGACAGAGACAGAGACACAGAGACAGGGACACAGAGAAAGAGAAACAGAGACAGAAACAGAGACAGAGACAGAGACAGAGACAGAGACAGAGACACAGAGACAGAGACATAGAGACAGTGACGCAGGGACAGGGACACAGAGACATAGCCACAGAGACAGAGACATAGAGACAGAGACACAGAGACGGAGACACAGGTACAGAGACAACCGGACAGAGGCATAGGCACGGAGACATAGACACAAAGACAGAGACACAGAGACGGAGACACAGAGACGGAGACGCAAGGACAGAGACACAGAGACAGGGACACAGAGAGAGAGAGTCAGGGACAGAGACACAGAGACAGAGATACAGAGACGGAGCCGCAGAGAAAGATACAGAGGCAGAGACACAGAGACAGAGACAGAGGCAGAGACACAGAGACGGAGACGCAGGGACAGGGACACGGAGACAGGGACGCAGAGACAGAGACACAGAGATATGGACACAGAGACAGTGACTCAGAGACAGAGACACAGGGACAGAGGCACAGAGACATAGACACAGAGACAGAGACACAGAGACCCAGACACAGAGACAGATATTCGGAGACAGAGACACAGAGAGAGAGACACAGAAACGGAGATACAGAGTCAGAGACACAGAGACAGAGACACAGAGACAGAGACACAGAGACAGAGACACGGAGACAGAGACACAGGGACAGAGACGCAGAGACAGAGACACAGAGACAGAGACACAGAGACAGAGACACAGAGACAGAGACACAGAGACATAGACACAGTGACGGAGACACAGGGACAGAGACACAGAGACAGGGACACAGAGAGAGTGACTCAGAGACGGAGACACAGACACGGGGACAGAGACACAGAGACAGAGACAAAGAGACAGAGACACAGAGACATAGACACAGAGACAGAGACACAGAGACAGAGACACAGAGACAGAGACGCAGAGACAGGGACACAGAGGGAGAGACTCAGAGACAGAGACACAGAGACAGACACAGAGACAGAGACACAGAGACAGAGACACAGAGACAGTGACACAGGGACAGAGACACAGAGACATAGACACAGAGACAGAGACACAGAGACAGAGACACAGAGACGGAGACACAGGGACAGAGACACAGAGATATGGACACAGAGACAGTGACTCAGAGACAGAGACACAGGGACAGAGGCACAGAGACATAGACACAGAGACAGAGACACAGAGACCCAGACACAGAGACAGAGATTCGGAGACAGAGACACAGAGAGAGAGTCACAGAAACGGAGATACAGAGCCAGAGACACAGAGACAGAGACACAGAGACAGAGACATAGAGACAGAGACACAGAGACGGAGACACAGGGGCCGAGACACCGAGACAGAGACACAGAGACAGAGACACAGGGACAGAGGCACAGAGACATAGACACAGAGACAGAGACACAGAGACAGAGACACAGAGACGGAGACGCAAGGACAGAGACACAGAGACCGGGACACAGAGAGAGAGACTCAGAGAAAGACACACAGAGACAGAGGCAAAGAGACGGAGCCGCAGAGAAAGATACAGAGGCAGAGACACAGAGACATAGACAGAGGCAGAGACACAGAGACGGAGACGCAGGGACAGGGACACGGAGACAGGGACGCAGAGACAGAGACTCGGAGACAGAGACACAGAGACAGAGACAAAGACACAGAGACAGAGACTCAGAGACAGAGACACAGAGACATAGACACATAGACAGAGACACAGAGACAGAGACACAGAGACAGAGACACAGAGACAGAGACACAGAGACAGCGACACAGAGACAGAGACACAGAGACAGTGACACAGGGACAGAGACACAGAGACAGAGACACAGAGACAGAGACACAGAGACAGAGACACAGAGACAGAGACACAGAGACAGAGACACAGAGGCAGAGACATAAAGACAGAGACATAGAAACCGAGACACGGAGACGGAGACACAGGTCCGGAGACAGAGAGACAGAGACACAGAGACAGGGACACAGAGACATAGCCACAGAGACAGAGACATAGAGACAGAGACACAGAGACGGAGACAGAGGGACAGACACAGAGACAGAGACACAGAGAAAGAGAAACAGGGACAGAGACAGAGACAGAGAGAGAGAGAGAGACAGAGACAGGGACAGAGACAGAGACAGAGACAGAGACAGAGACAGAGACAGAGACAGAGACAGAGACAGAGACACAGAGACAGGGACACAGAGAAAGAGAAACAGAGACAGAAACAGAGACAGAGACAGAGACAGAGACAGAGACAGAGACAGAGACACAGAGACAGAGACATAGAGACAGTGACGCAGGGACAGGGACACAGAGACATAGCCACAGAGACAGAGACATAGAGACAGAGACACAGAGACGGAGACACAGGTACAGAGACAACCGGACAGAGGCATAGGCACGGAGACATAGACACAAAGACAGAGACACAGAGACGGAGACACAGAGACGGAGACGCAAGGACAGAGACACAGAGACAGGGACACAGAGAGAGAGAGTCAGGGACAGAGACACAGAGACAGAGATACAGAGACGGAGCCGCAGAGAAAGATACAGAGGCAGAGACACAGAGACAGAGACAGAGGCAGAGACACAGAGACGGAGACGCAGGGACAGGGACACGGAGACAGGGACGCAGAGACAGAGACTCGGAGACAGAGACACAGAGACAGAGACAAAGACACAGAGACAGAGACTCAGAGACAGAGACACAGAGACATAGACACAGAGACAGAGACACAGAGACAGAGACACAGAGACAGAGACACAGCGACAGAGACACAGAGACAGAGACACAGAGACAGCGACACAGAGACAGAGACACAGAGACGGAGACACAGAGACAGAGACACAGAGACAGAGACACAGAGACAGAGACACCGAGACAGAGACACAGAGACAGAGACACCGAGACAGAGACACAGAGTCAGAGGCACAGAGAGAGAGACACAGAGGCAGAGACACACAGACAGAGACAGAGACACAGAGACGAAGACACAGAGACAGAGACACCGAGACAGAGACACAGAGACAGAGACACCGAGACAGAGACACAGAGTCAGAGGCACAGAGAGAGAGACACAGAGGCAGAGACACACAGACAGAGACAGAGACACAGAGACGAAGACACAGAGACAGAGACACAGAGACAGGGACACAGAGACGGAGACTCTGGGACAGAGACAAAGAGACAGAGATTCAGAGGCAGAGACAGAGAGAGAGAGACGCACAGACAGATACACAGAGGCAGGGACACAGAGACAGAGACATAGAGACGGAGACACAGGTACAGAGACACACGGATAGAGGCATAGACACAGAGACAGAGACACAGAGACAGTGACACAGGGACAGGGACAGGGACACAGAGACATAGCCACAGAGACAGAGACACAGAGACAGAGACACAGAGACAGAGACACAGAGACAGAGACACAGAGACAGAGACACAGAGACAGAGACACAGAGACAGGGACACAGAGACAGAGACACAGAGACAGAGACACAGAGACAGAGACACAGACACAGAGACACAGAGACAGAGACACAGAGACAGAGACACAGAGACGGAGACACAAGGACAGAGACACAGAGACAGTGACTCAGAGACAGAGACACAGGGACAGAGGCACAGAGACATAGACGCAGAGACAGAGACACAGAGACCCAGACACAGAGACAGAGACACAGAGACGGAGACGCAAGGACAGAGACACATAGACCGGGACACAGAGAGAGAGACTCAGAGAAAGACACACAGAGACAGAGGCAAAGAGACGGAGCCGCAGAGAAAGATACAGAGGCAGAGACACAGAGACAGAGACAGAGGCAGAGACACAGAGACGGAGACGCAGGGACAGGGACACGGAGACAGGGACGCAGAGACAGAGACTCAGAGACAGAGACACAGAGACAGAGACAAAGACACAGAGACAGAGACTCAGAGACAGAGACACAGAGACATAGACACATAGACAGAGACACAGAGACAGAGACACAGAGACAGAGACACAGAGACAGCGACACAGAGACAGAGACACAGAGACAGTGACACAGGGACAGAGACACAGAGACAGAGACACAGAGACAGAGACACAGAGACAGAGACACAGAGACAGAGACACAGAGGCAGAGACATAAAGACAGAGACATAGAAACCGAGACACGGAGACGGAGACACAGGTCCGGAGACAGAGAGACAGAGACACAGAGACAGGGACACAGAGACATAGCCACAGAGACAGAGACATAGAGACAGAGACACAGAGACAGAGACACAGAAACGGAGACACAGAGACAGAGGCGTAGACACAAAGACTGAGAGACACAGAGACATAGCCACAGAGACAGAGACATAGAGACAGAGACACAGAGGCAGAGACATAAAGACAGAGACATAGAGACCGAGACGCGTAGACGGATACACAGGTCCAGAGACACACGGACAGAGGCATAGACACAGAGACAGAGACACAGAGACAGAGACACAGAGACAGAGACACAGAGAGAGAGACATAGAGGCAGAGACACACAGACAGAGACAGAGACACAAAGACGGAGACACAGGGACAGAGACACAGAGACCGGGACACAGAGACAGAGACACAGAGACAGAGACACAGAGACAGAGACACAGAGAAAGAGACACAGAGACGGAGACACAAGGACAGAGACACAGAGATATGGACACAGAGACAGTGACTCAGAGACAGAGACACAGGGACAGAGGCACAGAGACATAGACACAGAGACAGAGACACAGAGACCCAGACACAGAGACAGAGATTCGGAGCCAGAGACACAGAGACAGAGACACAGAGACAGAGACACAGAGACAGAGACACAGAGACAGAGACACAGAGAAAGAGACACAGAGACAGAGACACAGAGACAGAGACACAGAGACAGAGACACAGAGAGAGAGACTCAGAGACAGAGACACAGAGACAGAGACACAGAGACAGAGTCACAGAGACAGTGACACAGGGACAGAGACACAGAGACATAGACACAGAGACAGAGACACAGAGACAGAGACACAGAGACGGAGACACAGGGACAGAGACACAGAGACGGAGACTCTGGGACAGAGACAAAGAGACAGAGATTCAGAGGCAGAGACAGAGAGAGAGAGACGCACAGACAGATACACAGAGGCAGGGACACAGAGACAGAGACACAATGACAGAGATTCAGAGACAGAGACACAGGGAGAGAGACACAGAAACGGAGACACAGAGACAGAGGCGTAGACACAAAGACTGAGAGACACAGAGACGTAGCCACAGAGACAGAGACATAGAGACAGATACATAGAGACAGAGACACAGAGACGGAGACACAGAGACAGAGACAGAGACACAGAGACAGAGACACAGAGACAGAGACACAGAGACAGAGACACAGAGACAGAGACACAGAGGCAGGGACACAGAGACAGAGACATAGAGACGGAGACACAGGTACAGAGACACACGGATAGAGGCATAGACACAGAGACAGAGACACAGAGACAGTGACACAGGGACAGGGACAGGGACACAGAGACATAGCCACAGAGACAGAGACACAGAGACAGAGACACAGAGACAGAGACACAGAGACAGAGACACAGAGACAGAGACACAGAGACAGAGACACAGAGACAGGGACACAGAGACAGAGACACAGAGACAGAGACACAGAGACAGAGACACAGACACAGAGACACAGAGACAGAGACACAGAGACAGAGACACAGAGACGGAGACACAAGGACAGAGACACAGAGACAGTGACTCAGAGACAGAGACACAGGGACAGAGGCACAGAGACATAGACGCAGAGACAGAGACACAGAGACCCAGACACAGAGACAGAGACACAGAGACGGAGACGCAAGGACAGAGACACATAGACCGGGACACAGAGAGAGAGACTCAGAGAAAGACACACAGAGACAGAGGCAAAGAGACGGAGCCGCAGAGAAAGATACAGAGGCAGAGACACAGAGACAGAGACAGAGGCAGAGACACAGAGACGGAGACGCAGGGACAGGGACACGGAGACAGGGACGCAGAGACAGAGACTCAGAGACAGAGACACAGAGACAGAGACAAAGACACAGAGACAGAGACTCAGAGACAGAGACACAGAGACATAGACACATAGACAGAGACACAGAGACAGAGACACAGAGACAGAGACACAGAGACAGCGACACAGAGACAGAGACACAGAGACAGTGACACAGGGACAGAGACACAGAGACAGAGACACAGAGACAGAGACACAGAGACAGAGACACAGAGACAGAGACACAGAGGCAGAGACATAAAGACAGAGACATAGAAACCGAGACACGGAGACGGAGACACAGGTCCGGAGACAGAGAGACAGAGACACAGAGACAGGGACACAGAGACATAGCCACAGAGACAGAGACATAGAGACAGAGACACAGAGACAGAGACACAGAAACGGAGACACAGAGACAGAGGCGTAGACACAAAGACTGAGAGACACAGAGACATAGCCACAGAGACAGAGACATAGAGACAGAGACACAGAGGCAGAGACATAAAGACAGAGACATAGAGACCGAGACGCGTAGACGGATACACAGGTCCAGAGACACACGGACAGAGGCATAGACACAGAGACAGAGACACAGAGACAGAGACACAGAGACAGAGACACAGAGAGAGAGACATAGAGGCAGAGACACACAGACAGAGACAGAGACACAAAGACGGAGACACAGGGACAGAGACACAGAGACCGGGACACAGAGACAGAGACACAGAGACAGAGACACAGAGACAGAGACACAGAGAAAGAGACACAGAGACGGAGACACAAGGACAGAGACACAGAGATATGGACACAGAGACAGTGACTCAGAGACAGAGACACAGGGACAGAGGCACAGAGACATAGACACAGAGACAGAGACACAGAGACCCAGACACAGAGACAGAGATTCGGAGCCAGAGACACAGAGACAGAGACACAGAGACAGAGACACAGAGACAGAGACACAGAGACAGAGACACAGAGAAAGAGACACAGAGACAGAGACACAGAGACAGAGACACAGAGACAGAGACACAGAGAGAGAGACTCAGAGACAGAGACACAGAGACAGAGACACAGAGACAGAGTCACAGAGACAGTGACACAGGGACAGAGACACAGAGACATAGACACAGAGACAGAGACACAGAGACAGAGACACAGAGACGGAGACACAGGGACAGAGACACAGAGATATGGACACAGAGACAGTGACTCTGAGACAGAGACACAGGGACAGAGGCACAGAGACATAGACACAGAGACAGAGACACAGAGACCCAGACACAGAGACAGAGATTCGGAGACAGAGACACAGAGAGAGAGACACAGAAACGGATATACAGAGCCAGAGACACAGAGACAGAGACACAGAGACAGAGACACTGAGACAGAGACTCAGTGACAGATACACACACACAGAGACACAGACAGAGACACAGAGACGGAGACACAGGGACAGAGACACAGAGATAGAGAAACAGAGACAGAGACAGAGACAGAGACACAGAGACAGAGACTCAGAGACAGAGACACACGCACAGAAACAGAGACAGAGAAACAGAGACGGAGACACAGGGACAGAGACACAGAAACAGGGACACAGAGACGGAGACGCAAGCACAGAGACACAGGGACAGGGACACAGAGAGAGAGAATCAGGGACAGAGACACAGAGACAGAGTTACAGAGACGGAGACGCAGAGAAAGATACAGAGGCAGAGACACAGAGACTGAGACAGAGGCAGAGACACAGAGACGGAGACGCAGCGACAGGCACACAGAGACAGGGACACAGAGACAGAGACACAGAGACAGAGACACAGAGACAGAGACACACAGACAGAGACACAGAGACAGTGACACAGGGACAGAGACGCAGAGACATAGACATAGAGACAGAGACACAGAGACAGAGACACAGGGACAGAGACACAGAGACAGGGACACAGAGAGAGTGACTCAGAGACGGAGACACAGACACGGGGACAGAGACACAGAGACATAGACACAGATACAGAGACACAGAGACAGAGACACAGAGACAGAGATACAGAGACAGAGACACAGGGACAGAGACACAGAGACAGAGACACAGAGACAGAGACACAGAGACAGAGACACAGAGACAGAGACACAGCAACAGAGACACAGAAACAGAGACACAGTGACAGTGACACAGAGACAGAGACACAGAGACAGAGACACAGAGACAGAGACACAGAGACAGAGACACAGAGACAGAGACACAGAGACAGAGACACAGAGACAGAGACACAGAGACAGAGACACTGAGACAGAGACACAGAGACAGAGACACAGAGACAGAGACACACAGACAGAGACACAGAGACAGTGACACAGGGACAGAGACGCAGAGACATAGACATAGAGACAGAGACACAGAGACAGAGACACAGGGACAGAGACACAGAGACAGGGACACATAGAGAGTGACTCAGAGACGGAGACACAGACACGGGGACAGAGACACAGAGACATAGACACAGAGACAGAGACACAGAGACAGAGACACAGAGACAGAGACACAGAGACAGAGACACAGACACAGAGACAGGGACACAGAGAGAGAGACTCAGAGACAGAGACACAGAGACAGAGACACAGAGACAGAGTCACAGAGACAGTGACACAGGGACAGAGACACAGAGACATAGACACAGAGACAGAGACACAGAGACAGAGACACAGAGACGGAGACACAGGGACAGAGACACAGAGATATGGACACAGAGACAGTGACTCTGAGACAAAGACACAGGGACAGAGGCACAGAGACATAGACACAGAGACAGAGACACAGAGACCCAGACACAGAGACAGAGATTCGGAGACAGAGACACAGAGAGAGAGACACAGAAACGGATATACAGAGCCAGAGACACAGAGACAGAGACACAGAGACAGAGACTCAGAGACAGAGACACAGAGACAGAGACACAGAGACAGAGTCACAGAGACAGTGACACAGGGACAGAGACACAGAGACATAGACACAGAGACAGAGACACAGAGACAGAGATACAGAGACGGAGACACAGGGACAGAGACACAGAGATATGGACACAGAGACAGTGACTCTGAGACAGAGACACAGGGACAGAGGCACAGAGACATAGACACAAAGACAGAGACACAGAGACCCAGACACAGAGACAGAGATTCGGAGACAGAGACACAGAGAGAGAGACACAGAAACGGATATACAGAGCCAGAGACACAGAGACAGAGACACAGAGACAGAGACACAGAGACAGAGACACAGAGACAGAGACACAGAGACAGAGACACAGAGACATAGACACAGAGACAGAGACACAGAGACAGAGACACAGAGACAGAGACACAGAGACAGAGACACAGAGACAGAGGCACAGAGACAGAGACACAGAGAGAGAGACACAGAGGCAGAGACACACAGACAGAGACAGAGACACAGAAACGGAGACACAGGGACAGAGACACAGAGACAGGGACACAGAGACGGAGACTCTGGGACAGAGACACAGAGACAGAGATTCAGAGGCAGAGACAGAGAGAGAGAGACGCAGAGACAGATACACAGAGGCAGAGACACAGAGACAGAGACACAATGACAGAGATTCAGACACAGAGACACAGGGAGAGAGACACAGAAACGGAGACACAGAGACAGAGGCATAGACACAGAGACAGAGACACAGAGACAGAGACACAGAGACAGAGACACAGAGACAGAGGCACAGAGACAGAGACACAGAGAGAGAGACACAGAGGCAGAGACACACAGACAGAGACAGAGACACAGAAACGGAGACACAGGGACAGAGACACAGAGACAGAGACACAGAGACAGAGACACAGACACAGAGACAGGGACACAGAGAGAGAGACTCAGAGACAGAGACACAGAGACAGAGACACAGAGACAGAGACACAGAGACAGGGACACAGAGACAGAGACACAGAGACAGAGACACAGAGACAGAGTCACAGAGACAGTGACACAGGGACAGAGACACAGAGACATAGACACAGAGACAGAGACACAGAGACAGAGACACAGAGACGGAGACACAGGGACAGAGACACAGAGATATGGACACAGAGACAGTGACTCTGAGACAAAGACACAGGGACAGAGGCACAGAGACATAGACACAGAGACAGAGACACAGAGACCCAGACACAGAGACAGAGATTCGGAGACAGAGACACAGAGAGAGAGACACAGAAACGGATATACAGAGCCAGAGACACAGAGACAGAGACACAGAGACAGAGACACAGAGACAGAGACACAGAGACAGAGACACGGAGACAGAGACACAGAGACAGAGACACAGAGACAGAGACACAGAGACAGAGACACAGAGACAGAGACACAGAGACATAGACACAGAGACAGAGACACAGAGACAGAGACACAGAGACAGAGACACAGAGACAGAGACACAGAGACAGAGACACAGAGACAGAGACACAGAGACAGTGACACAGGGACAGAGACGCAGAGACATAGACACAGAGACAGAGACACAGAGACGGAGACACAGGGACAGAGACACAGAGACAGGGACACAGAGAGAGTGACTCAGAGACGGAGACACAGACACGGGGACAGAGACACAGAGACATAGACACAGAGACATAGACACAGAGACAGAGACACAGAGACAGAGACACAGAGTCAGAGACACAGAGACAGAGACACAGAGACAGGGACACAGAGAGAGAGACTCAGAGACAGAGACACAGAGACAGAGACACAGAGACAGAGTCACAGAGACAGTGACACAGGGACAGAGACACAGAGACATAGACACAGAGACAGAGACACAGAGACAGAGACACAGAGACGGAGACACAGGGACAGAGACACAGAGATATGGACACAGAGACAGTGACTCTGAGACAGAGACACAGGGACAGAGGCACAGAGACATAGACACAAAGACAGAGACACAGAGACCCAGACACAGAGACAGAGATTCGGAGACAGAGACACAGAGAGAGAGACACAGAAACGGATATACAGAGCCAGAGACACAGAGACAGAGACACAGAGACAGAGACACAGAGACAGAGACACAGAGACAGAGACACAGAGACAGAGACACAGAGACAGAGACACAGAGACAGAGACACAGAGACAGAGACACAGAGACAGAGACACAGAGACAGAGGCACAGAGACAGAGACACAGAGAGAGAGACACAGAGGCAGAGACACACAGACAGAGACAGAGACACAGAAACGGAGACACAGGGACAGAGACACAGAGACAGGGACACAGAGACGGAGACTCTGGGACAGAGACACAGAGACAGAGATTCAGAGGCAGAGACAGAGAGAGAGAGACGCAGAGACAGATACACAGAGGCAGAGACACAGAGACAGAGACACAATGACAGAGATTCAGACACAGAGACACAGGGAGAGAGACACAGAAACGGAGACACAGAGACAGAGGCATAGACACAGAGACAGAGACACAGAGACAGAGACACAGAGACAGAGACACAGAGACAGAGGCACAGAGACAGAGACACAGAGAGAGAGACACAGAGGCAGAGACACACAGACAGAGACAGAGACACAGAAACGGAGACACAGGGACAGAGACACAGAGACAGGGACACAGAGACGGAGACTCTGGGACAGAGACACAGAGACAGAGATTCAGAGGCAGAGACAGAGAGACAGAGACACAGAGACAGAGACACAGGGACAGAGACACAGAGACAGGGACACAGAGAGAGTGACTCAGAGACGGAGACACAGACACGGGGACAGAGACACAGAGACATAGACACAGACACAGAGACACAGAGACAGAGACACAGAGACAGAGATACAGAGACAGAGACACAGGGACAGAGACACAGAGACAGAGACACAGAGACAGAGACACAGAGACAGAGACACAGAGACAGAGACACAGCAACAGAGACACAGAAACAGAGACACAGAGACAGAGACACAGAGACAGAGACACAGAGACAGAGACACAGAGACAGAGACACAGAGACAGAGACACTGAGACAGAGACACAGAGACAGAGACACAGAGACAGAGACACACAGACAGAGACACAGAGACAGTGACACAGGGACAGAGACGCAGAGACATAGACATAGAGACAGAGACACAGAGACAGAGACACAGGGACAGAGACACAGAGACAGGGACACAGAGAGAGTGACTCAGAGACGGAGACACAGACACGGGGACAGAGACACAGAGACATAGACACAGAGACAGAGACACAGAGACAGAGACACAGAGACAGAGACGCAGACACAGAGACAGGGACACAGAGAGAGAGACTCAGAGACAGAGACACAGAGACAGAGACACAGAGACAGAGACACAGAGACAGAGACACAGAGACAGAGACACAGAGACAGAGTCACAGAGACAGTGACACAGGGACAGAGACACAGAGACATAGACACAGAGACAGAGACACAGAGACAGAGACACAGAGACGGAGACACAGGGACAGAGACACAGAGATATGGACACAGAGACAGTGACTCTGAGACAAAGACACAGGGACAGAGGCACAGAGACATAGACACAGAGACCCAGACACAGAGACAGAGATTCGGAGACAGAGACACAGAGAGAGAGACACAGAAACGGATATACAGAGCCAGAGACACAGAGACAGAGACACAGAGACAGAGACACAGAGACAGAGACACAGAGACAGAGACACAGAGACAGAGGCACAGAGACAGAGACACAGAGACGGAGACACAGGGACAGAGACACAGAGATACGGACACAGAGACAGTGACTCTGAGACAGAGAGACAGGGACAGAGGCACAGAGACATAGACACAGAGACAGAGACACTGGGACAGAGGCACAGAGACATAGACACAGAGACAGAGACACAGAGACCCAGACACAGAGACAGAGATTCGGAGACAGAGACACAGAGACAGAGACACAGAGACAGAGACACAGAGACAGAGACACAGAGACAGAGGCACAGAGACAGAGGCACAGAGACAGAGACACAGAGACAGAGACACAGAGACAGATACACAGAGACAGAGACACAGAGACAGAGACACAGAGACAGAGACACAGAGACAGAGACACAGAGACAGAGACACAGAGACAGAGACACAGAGACAGAGACACAGAGACAGAGACACAGAGACAGAGACACAGAGACAGAGACACAGAGACAGAGACACAGAGACAGAGACACGGAGGCAGAGACACAGAGACAGAGACACAGAGAAAGAGACACAGAGACAGAGACACAGAGACAGAGACGCAGAGACAGAGACACAGAGACGGAGACACAAGGACAGAGACACAGAGATATGGACACAGAGACAGTGACTCAGAGACAGAGACACAGGGACAGAGGCACAGAGACATAGACACAGAGACAGAGACACAGAGACCCAGACACAGAGACAGAGATTCGGAGACAGAGACACAGAGAGAGAGACACAGAAACGGAGATACAGAGCCAGAGACACAGAGACAGAGACACAGAGACAGAGACACAGTGACAGAGACACGGAGACAGAGACACAGAGACAGAGACACAGAGACAGAGACACAGAGACAGAGACACAGAGACAGAGACACAGGGACAGAGACAAAATGACAGAGATTCAGAGACAGAGACACAGGGAGGGAGACACAGAAACGGAGACACAGAGACAGAGACAGAGACATAGAGACAGAGACACAGAGACGGAGATCAGGTACAGTGACACACGGACAGAGGTATAGACACAGAGACAGAGACACAGAGACAGTGACGCAGGGACAGGGACACAGAGACATAGCCGCAGAGACAGAGACATAGAGACAGAGACACAGAGACGGAGACACAGGTACAGAGACACACGGACAGAGGCATAGGCACGGAGACATAGACACAAAGACAGAAACACAGAGACGAAGACACAGAGACGGAGACGCAAGGACAGAGACACAGAGACAGGGACACAGCGACAGAGACACAGAGACAGAGACACAGAGACAGAGACACAGAGACAGAGACACAGAGACAGAGACACAGAGACAGTGACACAGAGACAGAGACACAGAGACAGAGACACAGAGAGAGAGACTCAGGGACAGAGACACAGAGACAGAGACACAGAGACAGAGACACAGAGACAGTGACACAGGGACAGAGACACAGAGACAGAGACACAGAGACAGAGACACAGAGACAGAGACACAGAGACAGAGACACAGAGACAGAGACACAGAGACAGAGACACAGAGACAGAGACACAGAGACAGAGACACAGAGACAGAGACACAGAGACAGAGACACTGAGGCAGAGACATAAAGACAGAGACATAGAGACCGAGACGCGTAGACGGATACACAGCACCAGAGACACACGGACAGAGGCATAGACACAGAGACAGAGACACACAGACAGGGAGACAGAGACAGAGACACAGAGACAGGGACACCGACAGAGAGAGACCGAGACACAGAGACGGAGACAGAGGGACAGACACAGAGACAGAGACACAGAGAAAGAGAAACAGGGACAGATACAGAGACAGAGACAGAGACAGAGACAGAGACAGAGACAGAGACAGAGACAGAGACAGAGACAGAGACAGAGACAGAGACAGAGACAGAGACACAGGGACAGGGACACAGAGAAAGAGAAACAGAGACAGAAACAGAGACAGAGACAGAGACAGAGACACAGAGACAGAGACACAGAGACAGTGACGCAGGGACAGGGACACACAGACATAGCCACAGAGACAGAGACATAGAGACAGAGACACAGAGACGGAGACACAGGTACAGAGACACACGGACAGAGGCATAGGCACGAAGACATAGACACAAAGACAGAGACACAGAGACGGAGACACAGAGACGGAGACGCAAGGACAGAGACACAGAGACAGGGACACAGAGAGAGAGACTCAGGGACAGAGACACAGAGACAGAGATACAGAGACGGAGCCGCAGAGAAAGATACAGAGGCAGTGACACAGAGACAGAGCCAGAGGCAGAGACACAGAGACGGAGACGCAGGGACAGGGACACGGAGACAGGGACGCAGAGACAGAGACTCGGAGACAGAGACACAGAGACAGAGACAAAGACACAGAGACAGAGACTCAGAGACAGAGACACAGAGACATAGACACATAGACAGAGACACAGAGACAGAGACACAGAGACAGAGACACAGAGACAGCGACACAGAGACAGAGACACAGAGACAGTGACACAGGGACAGAGACACAGAGACAGAGACACAGAGACAGAGACACAGAGACAGACACACAGAGACAGAGACACAGAGACAGAGACACAGAGACAGAGACACAGAGACAGAGACACAGAGGCAGAGACATAAAGACAGAGACACAGCGACAGAGACACAGAGACAGAGACACAGAGACAGAGACACAGAGACAGAGACACAGAGACAGAGACACAGAGACAGAGACACAGAGACAGAGACACAGAGACAGAGACACAGAGACAGAGACACAGAGACAGTGACACAGGGACAGAGACACAGAGACAGAGACACAGAGACAGAGACACAGAGACAGAGACACAGAGACAGAGACACAGAGACAGAGACACAGAGACAGAGACACAGAGACAGAGACACAGAGACAGAGACACTGAGGCAGAGACATAAAGACAGAGACATAGAGACCGAGACGCGTAGACGGATACACAGCACCAGAGACACACGGACAGAGGCATAGACACAGAGACAGAGACACACAGACAGGGAGACAGAGACAGAGACACAGAGACAGGGACACCGACAGAGAGAGACCGAGACACAGAGACGGAGACAGAGGGACAGACACAGAGACAGAGACACAGAGAAAGAGAAACAGGGACAGAGACAGAGACAGAGACAGAGACAGAGACAGAGACAGAGACAGAGACAGAGACAGAGACAGAGACACAGGGACAGGGACACAGAGAAAGAGAAACAGAGACAGAAACAGAGACAGAGACAGAGACAGAGACAGAGACAGAGACAGAGACACAGAGACAGAGACACAGAGACAGTGACGCAGGGACAGGGACACATAGACATAGCCACAGAGACAGAGACATAGAGACAGAGACACAGAGACGGAGACACAGGTACAGAGACACACGGACAGAGGCATAGGCACGAAGACATAGACACAAAGACAGAGACACAGAGACGGAGACACAGAGACGGAGACGCAAGGACAGAGACACAGAGACAGGGACACAGAGAGAGAGACTCAGGGACAGAGACACAGAGACAGAGATACAGAGACGGAGCCGCAGAGAAAGATACAGAGGCAGAGACACAGAGACAGAGACAGAGGCAGAGACACAGAGACGGAGACGCAGGGACAGGGACACGGAGACAGGGACGCAGAGACAGAGACTCGGAGACAGAGACACAGAGACAGAGACAAAGACACAGAGACAGAGACTCAGAGACAGAGACACAGAGACATAGACACATAGACAGAGACACAGAGACAGAGACACAGAGACAGGGACACAGAGACAGCGACACAGAGACAGAGACACAGAGACAGTGACACAGGGACAGAGACACAGAGACAGAGACACAGAGACAGAGACACAGAGACAGAGACACAGAGACAGAGACACAGAGACAGAGACACAGAGACAGAGACACAGAGGCAGAGACATAAAGACAGAGACATAGAAACCGAGACACGGAGACGGAGACACAGGTCCGGAGACAGAGAGACAGAGACACAGAGACAGGGACACAGAGACATAGCCACAGAGACAGAGACATAGAGACAGAGACACAGAGACAGAGACACAGAAACGGAGACACAGAGACAGAGGCGTGGACACAAAGACTGAGAGACACAGAGACATAGCCACAGAGACAGAGACATAGAGACAGAGACACAGAGGCAGAGACATAAAGACAGAGACATAGAGACCGAGACGCGTAGACGGATACACAGGTCCAGAGACACACGGACAGAGGCATAGACACAGAGACAGAGACACAGAGACAGAGACACAGAGACAGAGACACAGAGACAGAGACACAGAGACAGAGGCACAGAGACAGAGGCACAGAGACAGAGACACAGAGACAGAGACACAGAGACAGAGACACAGAGACAGAGACACAGAGACAGAGACACAGAGACAGATACACAGAGACAGAGACACAGAGACAGAGACACACAGACAGAGACACAGGGACAGAGACACAGAGACAGGGACACAGAGAGAGTGACTCAGAGACGGAGACACAGACACGGGGACAGAGACACAGAGACATAGACACAGAGACAGAGACACAGAGACAGAGACACAGACACAGAGACACAGAGACAGGGACACAGAGAGAGAGACTCAGAGACAGAGACACAGAGACAGAGACACAGAGACAGAGTCACAGAGACAGTGACACAGGGACAGAGACACAGAGACATAGACACAGAGACAGAGACACAGAGACAGAGACACAGAGACGGAGACACAGGGACAGAGACACAGAGATACGGACACAGAGACAGTGACTCTGAGACAGAGACACAGGGACAGAGGCACAGAGACATAGTCACAGAGACAGAGACACTGGGACAGAGGCACAGAGACATAGACACAGAGACAGAGACACAGAGACCCAGACACAGAGACAGAGATTCGGAGACAGAGACACAGAGACAGAGACACAGAGACAGAGACACAGAGACAGAGACACACAGACAGAGGCACAGAGGCAGAGGCACAGAGACAGAGACACAGAGACAGAGACACAGAGACAGATACACAGAGACAGAGACACAGAGACAGAGACACAGAGACAGAGACACAGAGACAGAGACACAGAGACAGAGACACAGAGACAGAGACACAGAGACAGAGACACAGAGACAGAGACACAGAGACAGAGACACAGAGACAGAGACACAGAGACAGAGACACAGAGACAGAGACACAGAGACAGAGACACAGAGACAGAGACACAGAGACAGAGACACAGAGACAGAGACACAGAGACAGAGACACAGAGACAGAGACACAGAGACAGAGACACAGAGACAGAGACACGGAGGCAGAGACACAGAGACAGAGACGCAGAGAAAGAGACACAGAGACAGAGACACAGAGACAGAGACGCAGAGACAGAGACACAGAGACGGAGACACAAGGACAGAGACACAGAGATATGGACACAGAGACAGTGACTCAGAGACAGAGACACAGGGACAGAGGCACAGAGACATAGACACAGAGACAGAGACACAGAGACAGAGACACAGAGACAGAGACACAGGGACAGAGACAAAATGACAGAGATTCAGAGACAGAGACACAGGGAGAGAGACACAGAAACGGAGACACAGAGACAGAGACAGAGACATAGAGACAGAGACACAGAGACGGAGATCAGGTACAGTGACACACGGACAGAGGTATAGACACAGAGACAGAGACACAGAGACAGTGACGCAGGGACAGGGACACAGAGACATAGCCGCAGACACAGAGACATAGAGACAGAGACACAGAGACGGAGACACAGGTACAGAGACACACGGACAGAGGCATAGGCACGGAGACATAGACACAAAGACAGAAACACAGAGACGAAGACACAGAGACGGAGACGCAAGGACAGAGACACAGAGACAGGGACACAGCGACAGAGACACAGAGACAGAGACACAGATACAGAGACACAGAGACAGAGACACAGAGACAGAGACACAGAGACAGTGACACAGAGACAGAGACACAGAGACAGAGACACAGAGAGAGAGACTCAGGGACAGAGACACAGAGACAGAGACACAGAGACAGAGACACAGAGACAGTGACACAGGGACAGAGACACAGAGACAGAGACACAGAGACAGAGACACAGAGACAGAGACACAGAGACAGAGACACAGAGACAGAGACACAGAGACAGAGACACAGAGACAGAGACACAGAGACAGAGACACAGAGACAGAGACACAGAGACAGAGACACAATGACAGAGATTCAGACACAGAGACACAGGGAGAGAGACACAGAAACGGAGACACAGAGACAGAGGCATAGACACAGAGACAGAGACACAGAGACAGAGACACAGAGACAGAGACACAGAGACAGAGGCACAGAGACAGAGACACAGAGAGAGAGACACAGAGGCAGAGACACACAGACAGAGACAGAGACACAGAAACGGAGACACAGGGACAGAGACACAGAGACAGGGACACAGAGACGGAGACTCTGGGACAGAGACACAGAGACAGAGATTCAGAGGCAGAGACAGAGAGACAGAGACACAGAGACAGAGACACAGGGACAGAGACACAGAGACAGGGACACAGAGAGAGTGACTCAGAGACGGAGACACAGACACGGGGACAGAGACACAGAGACATAGACACAGACACAGAGACACAGAGACAGAGACACAGAGACAGAGATACAGAGACAGAGACACAGGGACAGAGACACAGAGACAGAGACACAGAGACAGAGACACAGAGACAGAGACACAGAGACAGAGACACAGCAACAGAGACACAGAAACAGAGACACAGAGACAGAGACACAGAGACAGAGACACAGAGACAGAGACACAGAGACAGAGACACAGAGACAGAGACACTGAGACAGAGACACAGAGACAGAGACACAGAGACAGAGACACACAGACAGAGACACAGAGACAGTGACACAGGGACAGAGACGCAGAGACATAGACATAGAGACAGAGACACAGAGACAGAGACACAGGGACAGAGACACAGAGACAGGGACACAGAGAGAGTGACTCAGAGACGGAGACACAGACACGGGGACAGAGACACAGAGACATAGACACAGAGACAGAGACACAGAGACAGAGACACAGAGACAGAGACGCAGACACAGAGACAGGGACACAGAGAGAGAGACTCAGAGACAGAGACACAGAGACAGAGACACAGAGACAGAGACACAGAGACAGAGACACAGAGACAGAGACACAGAGACAGAGTCACAGAGACAGTGACACAGGGACAGAGACACAGAGACATAGACACAGAGACAGAGACACAGAGACAGAGACACAGAGACGGAGACACAGGGACAGAGACACAGAGATATGGACACAGAGACAGTGACTCTGAGACAAAGACACAGGGACAGAGGCACAGAGACATAGACACAGAGACCCAGACACAGAGACAGAGATTCGGAGACAGAGACACAGAGAGAGAGACACAGAAACGGATATACAGAGCCAGAGACACAGAGACAGAGACACAGAGACAGAGACACAGAGACAGAGACACAGAGACAGAGACACAGAGACAGAGACACAGAGACAGAGGCACAGAGACAGAGACACAGAGACGGAGACACAGGGACAGAGACACAGAGATACGGACACAGAGACAGTGACTCTGAGACAGAGACACAGGGACAGAGGCACAGAGACATAGACACAGAGACAGAGACACTGGGACAGAGGCACAGAGACATAGACACAGAGACAGAGACACAGAGACCCAGACACAGAGACAGAGATTCGGAGACAGAGACACAGAGACAGAGACACAGAGACAGAGACACAGAGACAGAGACACAGAGACAGAGGCACAGAGACAGAGGCACAGAGACAGAGACACAGAGACAGAGACACAGAGACAGATACACAGAGACAGAGACACAGAGACAGAGACACAGAGACAGAGACACAGAGACAGAGACACAGAGACAGAGACACAGAGACAGAGACACAGAGACAGAGACACAGAGACAGAGACACAGAGACAGAGACACAGAGACAGAGACACAGAGACAGAGACACGGAGGCAGAGACACAGAGACAGAGACACAGAGAAAGAGACACAGAGACAGAGACACAGAGACAGAGACGCAGAGACAGAGACACAGAGACGGAGACACAAGGACAGAGACACAGAGATATGGACACAGAGACAGTGACTCAGAGACAGAGACACAGGGACAGAGGCACAGAGACATAGACACAGAGACAGAGACACAGAGACCCAGACACAGAGACAGAGATTCGGAGACAGAGACACAGAGAGAGAGACACAGAAACGGAGATACAGAGCCAGAGACACAGAGACAGAGACACAGAGACAGAGACACAGTGACAGAGACACGGAGACAGAGACACAGAGACAGAGACACAGAGACAGAGACACAGAGACAGAGACACAGAGACAGAGACACAGGGACAGAGACAAAATGACAGAGATTCAGAGACAGAGACACAGGGAGGGAGACACAGAAACGGAGACACAGAGACAGAGACAGAGACATAGAGACAGAGACACAGAGACGGAGATCAGGTACAGTGACACACGGACAGAGGTATAGACACAGAGACAGAGACACAGAGACAGTGACGCAGGGACAGGGACACAGAGACATAGCCGCAGAGACAGAGACATAGAGACAGAGACACAGAGACGGAGACACAGGTACAGAGACACACGGACAGAGGCATAGGCACGGAGACATAGACACAAAGACAGAAACACAGAGACGAAGACACAGAGACGGAGACGCAAGGACAGAGACACAGAGACAGGGACACAGCGACAGAGACACAGAGACAGAGACACAGAGACAGAGACACAGAGACAGAGACACAGAGACAGTGACACAGAGACAGAGACACAGAGACAGAGACACAGAGAGAGAGACTCAGGGACAGAGACACAGAGACAGAGACACAGAGACAGAGACACAGAGACAGAGACACAGAGACAGTGACACAGGGACAGAGACACAGAGACAGAGACACAGAGACAGAGACACAGAGACAGAGACACAGAGACAGAGACACAGAGACAGAGACACAGAGACAGAGACACAGAGACAGAGACACAGAGACAGAGACACAGAGACAGAGACACTGAGGCAGAGACATAAAGACAGAGACATAGAGACCGAGACGCGTAGACGGATACACAGCACCAGAGACACACGGACAGAGGCATAGACACAGAGACAGAGACACACAGACAGGGAGACAGAGACAGAGACACAGAGACAGGGACACCGACAGAGAGAGACCGAGACACAGAGACGGAGACAGAGGGACAGACACAGAGACAGAGACACAGAGAAAGAGAAACAGGGACAGAGACAGAGACAGAGACAGAGACAGAGACAGAGACAGAGACAGAGACAGAGACAGAGACAGAGACAGAGACACAGGGACAGGGACACAGAGAAAGAGAAACAGAGACAGAAACAGAGACAGAGACAGAGACAGAGACAGAGACAGAGACAGAGACAGAGACACAGAGACAGAGACACAGAGACAGTGACGCAGGGACAGGGACACACAGACATAGCCACAGAGACAGAGACATAGAGACAGAGACACAGAGACGGAGACACAGGTACAGAGACACACGGACAGAGGCATAGGCACGAAGACATAGACACAAAGACAGAGACACAGAGACGGAGACACAGAGACGGAGACGCAAGGACAGAGACACAGAGACAGGGACACAGAGAGAGAGACTCAGGGACAGAGACACAGAGACAGAGATACAGAGACGGAGCCGCAGAGAAAGATACAGAGGCAGAGACACAGAGACAGAGACAGAGGCAGAGACACAGAGACGGAGACGCAGGGACAGGGACACGGAGACAGGGACGCAGAGACAGAGACTCGGAGACAGAGACACAGAGACAGAGACAAAGACACAGAGACAGAGACTCAGAGACAGAGACACAGAGACATAGACACATAGACAGAGACACAGAGACAGAGACACAGAGACAGGGACACAGAGACAGCGACACAGAGACAGAGACACAGAGACAGTGACACAGGGACAGAGACACAGAGACAGAGACACAGAGACAGAGACACAGAGACAGAGACACAGAGACAGAGACACAGAGACAGAGACACAGAGACAGAGACACAGAGACAGAGACACAGAGACAGAGACACAGAGGCAGAGACATAAAGACAGAGACATAGAAACCGAGACACGGAGACGGAGACACAGGTCCGGAGACAGAGAGACAGAGACACAGAGACAGGGACACAGAGACATAGCCACAGAGACAGAGACATAGAGACAGAGACACAGAGACAGAGACACAGAAACGGAGACACAGAGACAGAGGCGTGGACACAAAGACTGAGAGACACAGAGACATAGCCACAGAGACAGAGACATAGAGACAGAGACACAGAGGCAGAGACATAAAGACAGAGACATAGAGACCGAGACGCGTAGACGGATACACAGGTCCAGAGACACACGGACAGAGGCATAGACACAGAGACAGAGACACAGAGACAGAGACACAGAGACAGAGACACAGAGACAGAGACACAGAGACAGAGACACAGAGACAGAGGCACAGAGACAGAGGCACAGAGACAGAGACACAGAGACAGAGACACAGAGACAGAGACACAGAGACAGAGACACAGAGACAGAGACACAGAGACAGATACACAGAGACAGAGACACAGAGACAGAGACACACAGACAGAGACACAGGGACAGAGACACAGAGACAGGGACACAGAGAGAGTGACTCAGAGACGGAGACACAGACACGGGGACAGAGACACAGAGACATAGACACAGAGACAGAGACACAGAGACAGAGACACAGACACAGAGACACAGAGACAGGGACACAGAGAGAGAGACTCAGAGACAGAGACACAGAGACAGAGACACAGAGACAGAGTCACAGAGACAGTGACACAGGGACAGAGACACAGAGACATAGACACAGAGACAGAGACACAGAGACAGAGACACAGAGACGGAGACACAGGGACAGAGACACAGAGATACGGACACAGAGACAGTGACTCTGAGACAGAGACACAGGGACAGAGGCACAGAGACATAGACACAGAGACAGAGACACTGGGACAGAGGCACAGAGACATAGACACAGAGACAGAGACACAGAGACCCAGACACAGAGACAGAGATTCGGAGACAGAGACACAGAGACAGAGACACAGAGACAGAGACACAGAGACAGAGACACACAGACAGAGGCACAGAGGCAGAGGCACAGAGACAGAGACACAGAGACAGAGACACAGAGACAGATACACAGAGACAGAGACACAGAGACAGAGACACAGAGACAGAGACACAGAGACAGAGACACAGAGACAGAGACACAGAGACAGAGACACAGAGACAGAGACACAGAGACAGAGACACAGAGACAGAGACACAGAGACAGAGACACAGAGACAGAGACACAGAGACAGAGACACAGAGACAGAGACACAGAGACAGAGACACAGAGACAGAGACACAGAGACAGAGACACAGAGACAGAGACACAGAGACAGAGACACAGAGACAGAGACACGGAGGCAGAGACACAGAGACAGAGACGCAGAGAAAGAGACACAGAGACAGAGACACAGAGACAGAGACGCAGAGACAGAGACACAGAGACGGAGACACAAGGACAGAGACACAGAGATATGGACACAGAGACAGTGACTCAGAGACAGAGACACAGGGACAGAGGCACAGAGACATAGACACAGAGACAGAGACACAGAGACAGAGACACAGAGACAGAGACACAGGGACAGAGACAAAATGACAGAGATTCAGAGACAGAGACACAGGGAGAGAGACACAGAAACGGAGACACAGAGACAGAGACAGAGACATAGAGACAGAGACACAGAGACGGAGATCAGGTACAGTGACACACGGACAGAGGTATAGACACAGAGACAGAGACACAGAGACAGTGACGCAGGGACAGGGACACAGAGACATAGCCGCAGAGACAGAGACATAGAGACAGAGACACAGAGACGGAGACACAGGTACAGAGACACACGGACAGAGGCATAGGCACGGAGACATAGACACAAAGACAGAAACACAGAGACGAAGACACAGAGACGGAGACGCAAGGACAGAGACACAGAGACAGGGACACAGCGACAGAGACACAGAGACAGAGACACAGATACAGAGACACAGAGACAGAGACACAGAGACAGAGACACAGAGACAGTGACACAGAGACAGAGACACAGAGACAGAGACACAGAGAGAGAGACTCAGGGACAGAGACACAGAGACAGAGACACAGAGACAGAGACACAGAGACAGTGACACAGGGACAGAGACACAGAGACAGAGACACAGAGACAGAGACACAGAGACAGAGACACAGAGACAGAGACACAGAGACAGAGACACAGAGACAGAGACACAGAGACAGAGACACAGAGACAGAGACACAGAGACAGAGACACAGAGACAGAGACACAGAGACAGAGACACTGAGGCAGAGACATAAAGACAGAGACATAGAGACCGAGACGCGTAGACGGATACACAGCACCAGAGACACACGGACAGAGGCATAGACACAGAGACAGAGACACACAGACAGGGAGACAGAGACAGAGACACAGAGACAGGGACACCGACAGAGAGAGACCGAGACACAGAGACGGAGACAGAGGGACAGACACAGAGACAGAGACACAGAGAAAGAGAAACAGGGACAGAGACAGAGACAGAGACAGAGACAGAGACAGAGACAGAGACAGAGACAGAGACAGAGACAGAGACAGAGACAGAGACAGAGACAGAGACAGAGACAGAGACAGAGACACAGGGACAGGGACACAGAGAAAGAGAAACAGAGACAGAAACAGAGACAGAGACAGAGACAGAGACAGAGACAGAGACACAGAGACAGAGACACAGAGCCAGTGACGCAGGGACAGGGACACACAGACATAGCCACAGAGACAGAGACATAGAGACAGAGACACAGAGACGGAGACACAGGTACAGAGACACACGGACAGAGGCATAGGCACGAAGACATAGACACAAAGACAGAGACACAGAGACGGAGACACAGAGACGGAGACGCAAGGACAGAGACACAGAGACAGGGACACAGAGAGAGAGACTCAGGGACAGAGACACAGAGACAGAGATACAGAGACGGAGCCGCAGAGAAAGATACAGAGGCAGTGACACAGAGACAGAGCCAGAGGCAGAGACACAGAGACGGAGACGCAGGGACAGGGACACGGAGACAGGGACGCAGAGACAGAGACTCGGAGACAGAGACACAGAGACAGAGACAAAGACACAGAGACAGAGACTCAGAGACAGAGACACAGAGACATAGACACATAGACAGAGACACAGAGACAGAGACACAGAGACAGAGTCACAGAGACAGTGACACAGGGACAGAGACACAGAGACATAGACACAGAGACAGAGACACAGAGACAGAGACACAGAGACGGAGACACAGGGACAGAGACACAGAGATACGGACACAGAGACAGTGACTCTGAGACAGAGACACAGGGACAGAGGCACAGAGACATAGACACAGAGACAGAGACACTGGGACAGAGGCACAGAGACATAGACACAGAGACAGAGACACAGAGACCCAGACACAGAGACAGAGATTCGGAGACATAGACACAAAGACAGAGACACAGAGACAGAGACACAGAGACAGAGACACAGAGACAGAGGCACAGAGACAGAGGCACAGAGACAGAGACACAGAGACAGAGACACAGAGACAGATACACAGAGACAGAGACACAGAGACAGAGACACAGAGACAGAGACACAGAGACAGAGACACAGAGACAGAGACACAGAGACAGAGACACAGAGACAGAGACACAGAGACAGAGACACAGAGACAGAGACACAGAGACAGAGACACAGAGACAGAGACACAGAGACAGAGACACAGAGACAGAGACACAGAGACAGAGACACGGAGGCAGAGACACAGAGACAGAGACACAGAGAAAGAGACACAGAGACAGAGACACAGAGACAGAGACGCAGAGACAGAGACACAGAGACGGAGACACAAGGACAGAGACACAGAGATATGGACACAGAGACAGTGACTCAGAGACAGAGACACAGGGACAGAGGCACAGAGACATAGACACAGAGACAGAGACACAGAGACCCAGACACAGAGACAGAGATTCGGAGACAGAGACACAGAGAGAGAGACACAGAAACGGAGATACAGAGCCAGAGACACAGAGACAGAGACACAGAGACAGAGACACAGAGACAGAGACACGGAGACAGAGACACAGAGACAGAGACACAGAGACAGAGACACAGAGACAGAGACACAGAGACAGAGACACAGGGACAGAGACAAAATGACAGAGATTCAGAGACAGAGACACAGGGAGAGAGACACAGAAACGGAGACACAGAGACAGAGACAGAGACATAGAGACAGAGACACAGAGACGGAGATCAGGTACAGTGACACACGGACAGAGGTATAGACACAGAGACAGAGACACAGAGACAGTGACGCAGGGACAGGGACACAGAGACATAGCCGCAGAGACAGAGACATAGAGACAGAGACACAGAGACGGAGACACAGGTACAGAGACGCACGGACAGAGGCATAGGCACGGAGACATAGACACAAAGACAGAAACACAGAGACGAAGACACAGAGACGGAGACGCAAGGACAGAGACACAGAGACAGGGACACAGCGACAGAGACACAGAGACAGAGACACAGAGACAGAGACACAGAGACAGAGACACAGAGACAGAGACACAGAGACAGTGACACAGAGACAGAGACACAGAGACAGAGACACAGAGAGAGAGACTCAGGGACAGAGACACAGAGACAGAGACACAGAGACAGAGACACAGAGACAGTGACACAGGGACAGAGACACAGAGACAGAGACACAGAGACAGAGACACAGAGACAGAGACACAGAGACAGAGACACAGAGACAGAGACACAGAGACAGAGACACAGAGACAGAGACACAGAGACAGAGACACAGAGACAGAGACACTGAGGCAGAGACATAAAGACAGAGACATAGAGACCGAGACGCGTAGACGGATACACAGCACCAGAGACACACGGACAGAGGCATAGACACAGAGACAGAGACACACAGACAGGGAGACAGAGACAGAGACACAGAGACAGGGACACCGACAGAGAGAGACCGAGACACAGAGACGGAGACAGAGGGACAGACACAGAGACAGAGACACAGAGAAAGAGAAACAGGGACAGAGACAGAGACAGAGACAGAGACAGAGACAGAGACAGAGACAGAGACAGAGACAGAGACAGAGACAGAGACAGAGACAGAGACAGAGACAGAGACAGAGACAGAGACAGAGACAGAGACAGAGACACAGGGACAGGGACACAGAGAAAGAGAAACAGAGACAGAAACAGAGACAGAGACAGAGACAGAGACAGAGACACAGAGACAGAGACACAGAGACAGTGACGCAGGGACAGGGACACACAGACATAGCCACAGAGACAGAGACATAGAGACAGAGACACAGAGACGGAGACACAGGTACAGAGACACACGGACAGAGGCATAGGCACGAAGTCATAGACACAAAGACAGAGACACAGAGACGGAGACACAGAGACGGAGACGCAAGGACAGAGACACAGAGACAGGGACACAGAGAGAGAGACTCAGGGACAGAGACACAGAGACAGAGATACAGAGACGGAGCCGCAGAGAAAGATACAGAGGCAGTGACACAGAGACAGAGCCAGAGGCAGAGACACAGAGACGGAGACGCAGGGACAGGGACACGGAGACAGGGACGCAGAGACAGAGACTCGGAGACAGAGACACAGAGACAGAGACAAAGACACAGAGACAGAGACTCAGAGACAGAGACACAGAGACATAGACACATAGACAGAGACACAGAGACAGAGACACAGAGACAGAGACACAGAGACAGCGACACAGAGACAGAGACACAGAGACAGTGACACAGGGACAGAGACACAGAGACAGAGACACAGAGACAGAGACACAGAGACAGACACACAGAGACAGAGACACAGAGACAGAGACACAGAGACAGAGACACAGAGACAGAGACACAGAGGCAGAGACATAAAGACAGAGACACAGCGACAGAGACACAGAGACAGAGACACAGAGACAGAGACACAGAGACAGAGACACAGAGACAGAGACACAGAGACAGAGACACAGAGACAGAGACACAGAGACAGAGACACAGAGACAGTGACACAGGGACAGAGACACAGAGACAGAGACACAGAGACAGAGACACAGAGACAGAGACACAGAGACAGAGACACAGAGACAGAGACACAGAGACAGAGACACAGAGACAGAGACACAGAGACAGAGACACAGAGACAGAGACACAGAGACAGAGACACTGAGGCAGAGACATAAAGACAGAGACATAGAGACCGAGACGCGTAGACGGATACACAGCACCAGAGACACACGGACAGAGGCATAGACACAGAGACAGAGACACACAGACAGGGAGACAGAGACAGAGACACAGAGACAGGGACACCGACAGAGAGAGACCGAGACACAGAGACGGAGACAGAGGGACAGACACAGAGACAGAGACACAGAGAAAGAGAAACAGGGACAGAGACAGAGACAGAGATAGAGACAGAGACAGAGACAGAGACAGAGACAGAGACAGAGACACAGGGACAGGGACACAGAGAAAGAGAAACAGAGACAGAAACAGAGACAGAGACAGAGACAGAGACAGAGACAGAGACACAGAGACAGAGACACAGAGACAGTGACGCAGGGACAGGGACACACAGACATAGCCACAGAGACAGAGACATAGAGACAGAGACACAGAGACGGAGACACAGGTACAGAGACACACGGACAGAGGCATAGGCACGAAGACATAGACACAAAGACAGAGACACAGAGACGGAGACACAGAGACGGAGACGCAAGGACAGAGACACAGAGACAGGGACACAGAGAGAGAGACTCAGGGACAGAGACACAGAGACAGAGATACAGAGACGGAGCCGCAGAGAAAGATACAGAGGCAGAGACACAGAGACAGAGACAGAGGCAGAGACACAGAGACGGAGACGCAGGGACAGGGACACGGAGACAGGGACGCAGAGACAGAGACTCGGAGACAGAGACACAGAGACAGAGACAAAGACACAGAGACAGAGACTCAGAGACAGAGACACAGAGACATAGACACATAGACAGAGACACAGAGACAGAGACACAGAGACAGGGACACAGAGACAGCGACACAGAGACAGAGACACAGAGACAGTGACACAGGGACAGAGACACAGAGACAGAGACACAGAGACAGAGACACAGAGACAGAGACACAGAGACAGAGACACAGAGACAGAGACACAGAGACAGAGACACAGAGACAGAGACACAGAGGCAGAGACATAAAGACAGAGACATAGAAACCGAGACACGGAGACGGAGACACAGGTCCGGAGACAGAGAGACAGAGACACAGAGACAGGGACACAGAGACATAGCCACAGAGACAGAGACATAGAGACAGAGACACAGAGACAGAGACACAGAAACGGAGACACAGAGACAGAGGCGTGGACACAAAGACTGAGAGACACAGAGACATAGCCACAGAGACAGAGACATAGAGACAGAGACACAGAGGCAGAGACATAAAGACAGAGACATAGAGACCGAGACGCGTAGACGGATACACAGGTCCAGAGACACACGGACAGAGGCATAGACACAGAGACAGAGACACAGAGACAGAGACACAGAGACAGAGACACAGAGAGAGAGACATAGAGGCAGAGACACACATACAGAGACAGAGACTCAAAGACGGAGACACAGGGACAGAGACACAGAGACAGGGACGCAGAGACAGAGACACAGAGACAGAGACACAGAGACAGAGACACAGAGACAGAGACACAGAGACAGAGACACAGAGACAGAGACACAGAGACAGAGACACAGAGACAGAGAAACAGAGACAGAGACACAGAGACAGAGACAAAGGGACAGAGACACAGAGACAGAGTCACAGAGACAGAGACACAGAGACAGAGACACAGAGACAGAGGCACAGAGACAGAGACACAGAGAAAGAGACACAGAGACAGAGACACAGAGACATAGACACAGAGACAGAGACACAGAGACGGAGACACAAGGACAGAGACACAGAGATATGGACACAGAGACAGTGACTCAGAGACAGAGACACAGGGACAGAGGCACAGAGACATAAACACAGAGACAGAGACACAGAGACCCAGACACAGAGACAGAGATTCGGAGCCAGAGACACAGAGAGAGAGACACAGAAACGGAGATACAGAGCCAGAGACACAGAGACAGAGACAGAGACACAGAGACAGAGACACGGAGACAGAGACACAGAGACAGAGACACAGAGACAGAGACACAGAGACATAGACACATAGACAGAGACACAGAGACAGAGACACAGAGACAGAGACACAGAGACAGCGACACAGAGACAGAGACACAGAGACAGTGACACAGGGACAGAGACACAGAGACAGAGACACAGAGACAGAGACACAGAGACAGACACACAGAGACAGAGACACAGAGACAGAGACACAGAGACAGAGACACAGAGACAGAGACACAGAGGCAGAGACATAAAGACAGAGACACAGCGACAGAGACACAGAGACAGAGACACAGAGACAGAGACACAGAGACAGAGACACAGAGACAGAGACACAGAGACAGAGACACAGAGACATAGACACATAGACAGAGACACAGAGACAGAGACACAGAGACAGAGACACAGAGACAGCGACACAGAGACAGAGACACAGAGACAGTGACACAGGGACAGAGACACAGAGACAGAGACACAGAGACAGAGACACAGAGACAGACACACAGAGACAGAGACACAGAGACAGAGACACAGAGACAGAGACACAGAGACAGAGACACAGAGGCAGAGACATAAAGACAGAGACACAGCGACAGAGACACAGAGACAGAGACACAGAGACAGAGACACAGAGACAGAGACACAGAGACAGAGACACAGAGACAGAGACACAGAGACAGAGACACAGAGACAGAGACACAGAGACAGTGACACAGGGACAGAGACACAGAGACAGAGACACAGAGACAGAGACACAGAGACAGAGACACAGAGACAGAGACACAGAGACAGAGACACAGAGACAGAGACACAGAGACAGAGACACAGAGACAGAGACACTGAGGCAGAGACATAAAGACAGAGACATAGAGACCGAGACGCGTAGACGGATACACAGCACCAGAGACACACGGACAGAGGCATAGACACAGAGACAGAGACACACAGACAGGGAGACAGAGACAGAGACACAGAGACAGGGACACCGACAGAGAGAGACCGAGACACAGAGACGGAGACAGAGGGACAGACACAGAGACAGAGACACAGAGAAAGAGAAACAGGGACAGAGACAGAGACAGAGACAGAGACAGAGACAGAGACAGAGACAGAGACAGAGACAGAGACAGAGACAGAGACAGAGACAGAGACACAGGGACAGGGACACAGAGAAAGAGAAACAGAGACAGAAACAGAGACAGAGACAGAGACAGAGACAGAGACAGAGACAGAGACACAGAGACAGAGACACAGAGACAGTGACGCAGGGACAGGGACACACAGACATAGCCACAGAGACAGAGACATAGAGACAGAGACACAGAGACGGAGACACAGGTACAGAGACACACGGACAGAGGCATAGGCACGAAGACATAGACACAAAGACAGAGACACAGAGACGGAGACACAGAGACGGAGACGCAAGGACAGAGACACAGAGACAGGGACACAGAGAGAGAGACTCAGGGACAGAGACACAGAGACAGAGATACAGAGACGGAGCCGCAGAGAAAGATACAGAGGCAGAGACACAGAGACAGAGACAGAGGCAGAGACACAGAGACGGAGACGCAGGGACAGGGACACGGAGACAGGGACGCAGAGACAGAGACTCGGAGACAGAGACACAGAGACAGAGACAAAGACACAGAGACAGAGACTCAGAGACAGAGACACAGAGACATAGACACATAGACAGAGACACAGAGACAGAGACACAGAGACAGGGACACAGAGACAGCGACACAGAGACAGAGACACAGAGACAGTGACACAGGGACAGAGACACAGAGACAGAGACACAGAGACAGAGACACAGAGACAGAGACACAGAGACAGAGACACAGAGACAGAGACACAGAGACAGAGACACAGAGACAGAGACACAGAGGCAGAGACATAAAGACAGAGACATAGAAACCGAGACACGGAGACGGAGACACAGGTCCGGAGACAGAGAGACAGAGACACAGAGACAGGGACACAGAGACATAGCCACAGAGACAGAGACATAGAGACAGAGACACAGAGACAGAGACACAGAAACGGAGACACAGAGACAGAGGCGTGGACACAAAGACTGAGAGACACAGAGACATAGCCACAGAGACAGAGACATAGAGACAGAGACACAGAGGCAGAGACATAAAGACAGAGACATAGAGACCGAGACGCGTAGACGGATACACAGGTCCAGAGACACACGGACAGAGGCATAGACACAGAGACAGAGACACAGAGACAGAGACACAGAGACAGAGACACAGAGACAGAGACACAGAGACAGAGACACAGAGACAGAGGCACAGAGACAGAGGCACAGAGACAGAGACACAGAGACAGAGACACAGAGACAGAGACACAGAGACAGAGACACAGAGACAGAGACACAGAGACAGATACACAGAGACAGAGACACAGAGACAGAGACACACAGACAGAGACACAGGGACAGAGACACAGAGACAGGGACACAGAGAGAGTGACTCAGAGACGGAGACACAGACACGGGGACAGAGACACAGAGACGTAGACACAGAGACAGAGACACAGAGACAGAGACACAGACACAGAGACACAGAGACAGGGACACAGAGAGAGAGACTCAGAGACAGAGACACAGAGACAGAGACACAGAGACAGAGTCACAGAGACAGTGACACAGGGACAGAGACACAGAGACATAGACACAGAGACAGAGACACAGAGACAGAGACACAGAGACGGAGACACAGGGACAGAGACACAGAGATACGGACACAGAGACAGTGACTCTGAGACAGAGACACAGGGACAGAGGCACAGAGACATAGACACAGAGACAGAGACACTGGGACAGAGGCACAGAGACATAGACACAGAGACAGAGACACAGAGACCCAGACACAGAGACAGAGATTCGGAGACAGAGACACAGAGACAGAGACACAGAGACAGAGACACAGAGACAGAGACACACAGACAGAGGCACAGAGGCAGAGGCACAGAGACAGAGACACAGAGACAGAGACACAGAGACAGATACACAGAGACAGAGACACAGAGACAGAGACACAGAGACAGAGACACAGAGACAGAGACACAGAGACAGAGACACAGAGACAGAGACACAGAGACAGAGACACAGAGACAGAGACACAGAGACAGAGACACAGAGACAGAGACACAGAGACAGAGACACAGAGACAGAGACACAGAGACAGAGACACAGAGACAGAGACACAGAGACAGAGACACAGAGACAGAGACACAGAGACAGAGACACAGAGACAGAGACACAGAGACAGAGACACGGAGGCAGAGACACAGAGACAGAGACGCAGAGAAAGAGACACAGAGACAGAGACACAGAGACAGAGACGCAGAGACAGAGACACAGAGACGGAGACACAAGGACAGAGACACAGAGATATGGACACAGAGACAGTGACTCAGAGACAGAGACACAGGGACAGAGGCACAGAGACATAGACACAGAGACAGAGACACAGAGACAGAGACACAGAGACAGAGACACAGGGACAGAGACAAAATGACAGAGATTCAGAGACAGAGACACAGGGAGAGAGACACAGAAACGGAGACACAGAGACAGAGACAGAGACATAGAGACAGAGACACAGAGACGGAGATCAGGTACAGTGACACACGGACAGAGGTATAGACACAGAGACAGAGACACAGAGACAGTGACGCAGGGACAGGGACACAGAGACATAGCCGCAGAGACAGAGACATAGAGACAGAGACACAGAGACGGAGACACAGGTACAGAGACACACGGACAGAGGCATAGGCACGGAGACATAGACACAAAGACAGAAACACAGAGACGAAGACACAGAGACGGAGACGCAAGGACAGAGACACAGAGACAGGGACACAGCGACAGAGACACAGAGACAGAGACACAGATACAGAGACACAGAGACAGAGACACAGAGACAGAGACACAGAGACAGTGACACAGAGACAGAGACACAGAGACAGAGACACAGAGAGAGAGACTCAGGGACAGAGACACAGAGACAGAGACACAGAGACAGAGACACAGAGACAGTGACACAGGGACAGAGACACAGAGACAGAGACACAGAGACAGAGACACAGAGACAGAGACACAGAGACAGAGACACAGAGACAGAGACACAGAGACAGAGACACAGAGACAGAGACACAGAGACAGAGACACAGAGACAGAGACACAGAGACAGAGACACAGAGACAGAGACACTGAGGCAGAGACATAAAGACAGAGACATAGAGACCGAGACGCGTAGACGGATACACAGCACCAGAGACACACGGACAGAGGCATAGACACAGAGACAGAGACACACAGACAGGGAGACAGAGACAGAGACACAGAGACAGGGACACCGACAGAGAGAGACCGAGACACAGAGACGGAGACAGAGGGACAGACACAGAGACAGAGACACAGAGAAAGAGAAACAGGGACAGAGACAGAGACAGAGACAGAGACAGAGACAGAGACAGAGACAGAGACAGAGACAGAGACAGAGACAGAGACAGAGACAGAGACAGAGACAGAGACAGAGACAGAGACAGAGACAGAGACACAGGGACAGGGACACAGAGAAAGAGAAACAGAGACAGAAACAGAGACAGAGACAGAGACAGAGACAGAGACAGAGACACAGAGACAGAGACACAGAGACAGTGACGCAGGGACAGGGACACACAGACATAGCCACAGAGACAGAGACATAGAGACAGAGACACAGAGACGGAGACACAGGTACAGAGACACACGGACAGAGGCATAGGCACGAAGACATAGACACAAAGACAGAGACACAGAGACGGAGACACAGAGACGGAGACGCAAGGACAGAGACACAGAGACAGGGACACAGAGAGAGAGACTCAGGGACAGAGACACAGAGACAGAGATACAGAGACGGAGCCGCAGAGAAAGATACAGAGGCAGTGACACAGAGACAGAGCCAGAGGCAGAGACACAGAGACGGAGACGCAGGGACAGGGACACGGAGACAGGGACGCAGAGACAGAGACTCGGAGACAGAGACACAGAGACAGAGACAAAGACACAGAGACAGAGACTCAGAGACAGAGACACAGAGACATAGACACATAGACAGAGACACAGAGACAGAGACACAGAGACAGAGTCACAGAGACAGTGACACAGGGACAGAGACACAGAGACATAGACACAGAGACAGAGACACAGAGACAGAGACACAGAGACGGAGACACAGGGACAGAGACACAGAGATACGGACACAGAGACAGTGACTCTGAGACAGAGACACAGGGACAGAGGCACAGAGACATAGACACAGAGACAGAGACACTGGGACAGAGGCACAGAGACATAGACACAGAGACAGAGACACAGAGACCCAGACACAGAGACAGAGATTCGGAGACAGAGACACAAAGACAGAGACACAGAGACAGAGACACAGAGACAGAGACACAGAGACAGAGGCACAGAGACAGAGGCACAGAGACAGAGACACAGAGACAGAGACACAGAGACAGATACACAGAGACAGAGACACAGAGACAGAGACACAGAGACAGAGACACAGAGACAGAGACACAGAGACAGAGACACAGAGACAGAGACACAGAGACAGAGACACAGAGACAGAGACACAGAGACAGAGACACAGAGACAGAGACACAGAGACAGAGACACAGAGACAGAGACACAGAGACAGAGACACGGAGGCAGAGACACAGAGACAGAGACACAGAGAAAGAGACACAGAGACAGAGACACAGAGACAGAGACGCAGAGACAGAGACACAGAGACGGAGACACAAGGACAGAGACACAGAGATATGGACACAGAGACAGTGACTCAGAGACAGAGACACAGGGACAGAGGCACAGAGACATAGACACAGAGACAGAGACACAGAGACCCAGACACAGAGACAGAGATTCGGAGACAGAGACACAGAGAGAGAGACACAGAAACGGAGATACAGAGCCAGAGACACAGAGACAGAGACACAGAGACAGAGACACAGAGACAGAGACACGGAGACAGAGACACAGAGACAGAGACACAGAGACAGAGACACAGAGACAGAGACACAGAGACAGAGACACAGGGACAGAGACAAAATGACAGAGATTCAGAGACAGAGACACAGGGAGAGAGACACAGAAACGGAGACACAGAGACAGAGACAGAGACATAGAGACAGAGACACAGAGACGGAGATCAGGTACAGTGACACACGGACAGAGGTATAGACACAGAGACAGAGACACAGAGACAGTGACGCAGGGACAGGGACACAGAGACATAGCCGCAGAGACAGAGACATAGAGACAGAGACACAGAGACGGAGACACAGGTACAGAGACACACGGACAGAGGCATAGGCACGGAGACATAGACACAAAGACAGAAACACAGAGACGAAGACACAGAGACGGAGACGCAAGGACAGAGACACAGAGACAGGGACACAGCGACAGAGACACAGAGACAGAGACACAGAGACAGAGACACAGAGACAGAGACACAGAGACAGAGACACAGAGACAGTGACACAGAGACAGAGACACAGAGACAGAGACACAGAGAGAGAGACTCAGAGACAGAGACACAGAGACAGAGACACAGAGACAGAGACACAGAGACAGTGACACAGGGACAGAGACACAGAGACAGAGACACAGAGACAGAGACACAGAGACAGAGACACAGAGACAGAGACACAGAGACAGAGACACAGAGACAGAGACACAGAGACAGAGACACAGAGACAGAGACACAGAGACAGAGACACTGAGGCAGAGACATAAAGACAGAGACATAGAGACCGAGACGCGTAGACGGATACACAGCACCAGAGACACACGGACAGAGGCATAGACACAGAGACAGAGACACACAGACAGGGAGACAGAGACAGAGACACAGAGACAGGGACACCGACAGAGAGAGACCGAGACACAGAGACGGAGACAGAGGGACAGACACAGAGACAGAGACACAGAGAAAGAGAAACAGGGACAGAGACAGAGACAGAGACAGAGACAGAGACAGAGACAGAGACAGAGACAGAGACAGAGACAGAGACAGAGACAGAGACAGAGACAGAGACAGAGACAGAGACAGAGACAGAGACACAGGGACAGGGACACAGAGAAAGAGAAACAGAGACAGAAACAGAGACAGAGACAGAGACAGAGACAGAGACACAGAGACAGAGACACAGAGACACAGAGACAGTGACACAGGGACAGAGACACAGAGACAGAGACACAGAGACAGAGACACAGAGACAGAGACACAGAGACAGAGACACAGAGACAGAGACACAGAGACAGAGACACAGAGACAGAGACACAGAGGCAGAGACATAAAGACAGAGACATAGAAACCGAGACACGGAGACGGAGACACAGGTCCGGAGACAGAGAGACAGAGACACAGAGACAGGGACACAGAGACATAGCCACAGAGACAGAGACATAGAGACAGAGACACAGAGACAGAGACACAGAAACGGAGACACAGAGACAGAGGCGTGGACACAAAGACTGAGAGACACAGAGACATAGCCACAGAGACAGAGACACAGAGACAGAGACACAGAGACAGAGACACAGAGACAGAGAAACAGAGACAGAGACACAGAGACAGAGACAAAGGGACAGAGACACAGAGACAGAGTCACAGAGACAGAGACACAGAGACAGAGACACAGAGACAGAGACACAGAGACAGAGACACAGAGACAGAGACACAGAGACATAGACACAGAGACAGAGACACAGAGGCAGAGACAAAAAGACAGAGACATAGAGACCGAGCCGCGTAGACGGATACACAGGACCAGAGACACACGGACAGAGGTATATACACAGAGACAGAGACACAGAGACAGAGACACAGAGACAGAGACACAGAGACAGAGACACAGAGACAGAGACACAGGGACAGAGACACGGAGACAGAGACACAGAGACAGAGACACAGAGGCAGAGACACAGAGGAATAGACACAGAGACAGGCAGACAGAGACAGAGACACAGAGACAGGGACGCCGAGAGAGAGAGACGGAGACACAGAGACGGAGACAGAGGGACAGACACAGAGACAGAGACACAGAGAAAGAGAAACAGAGATAGGGACAGAGACGTAGACAGAGGGACAGACACAGAGACAGAGACACAGAGAAAGAGAAACAGAGATAGGGACAGAGACAGAGACAGAGACAGGGACAGAGACACACACACAGAGACACAGACAGAGACACAGAGACGGAGACACAGGGACAGAGACACAGAGAAAGAGAAACAGAGACAGAGACAGAGATAGAGACACAGAGACAGAGACACAGAGACGGAGACACAGGGACGGATACTGTGGGACAGAGAAACAGAGACAGAGACACAGTTAGACAGACAGAGACACAGAAACAGAGAAACAGAAACAGAGACACAGAGACAGGGACACAGAGACAGAGACACAGAGACAGAGACACAGAGACAGAGACACAGGGACAGAGACACGGAGACAGAGACAGAGAGACAGAGACACAGAGACAGAGACACAGAGGAATAGACACCGAGACAGGGAGACAGAGACAGAGACACAGAGACAGGGACGCCGAGAGAGAGAGACAGAGACACAGAGACGGAGACAGAGGGACAGACACAGAGAGAGAGACACAGAGGCAGAGACACACAGACAGAGACAGAGACACAGAAACGGAGACACAGGGACAGAGACACAGAGACAGGGACACAGAGACGGAGACTCTGGGACAGAGACACAGAGACAGAGATTCAGAGGCAGAGACAGAGAGAGAGAGACGCAGAGACAGACACACAGAGGCAGAGACACAGAGACAGAGACACAATGACAGAGATTCAGAGACAGAGACACAGGGAGAGAGACACAGAAACGGAGACACAGAGACAGAGGAATAGACACAGAGACAGAGACACAGAGACAGAGACACAGAGACAGAGACACAGAGGCAGAGACATAAAGGCAGAGACATAGAGACGGAGACACGGGTCCAGAGACACACGGACAGAGGCATAGACACAGAGACAGAGACACAGAGACAGAGACACAGAGACAGAGACACAGAGACAGAGACACAGAGACAGACACACAGAGACAGAGACACAGAGACAGAGACACAGAGACAGAGACACAGAGACAGATACACAGGGACAGAGACACGGAGACAGAGACACAGAGACAGAGACACAGAGACAGAGACACAGAGGAATAGACACAGAGACAGGGAGACAGAGACAGAGACACAGAGACAGGGACGCCGAGAGAGAGAGACAGAGACACAGAGACGCAGACAGAGGGACAGACACAGAGACAGAGACACAGAGAAAGAGAAACAGAGACAGAGACAGAGACAGAGACAGAGACAGAGACAGAGACAGAGACAGAGACAGAGACAGAGACACAGAGACAGGGACACAGAGAAAGAGAAACAGAGACAGAGACAGAGACAGAAACAGAGTCACAGAGACAGAGACACAGGGGCAGAGACACCGAGACAGAGACACAGAGACAGAGACACAGAGACAGGGACACAGAGACGGAGACTCTGGGACAGAGACACAGAGACAGAGATTCAGAGGCAGAGACAGAGAGAGAGAGACGCAGAGACAGACACACAGAGGCAGAGACACAGAGACAGAGACACAATGACAGAGATTCAGAGACAGAGACACAGGGAGAGAGACACAGAAACGGAGACACAGAGACAGAGGCATAGACACAGAGACAGAGACACAGAGACAGAGACACAGAGACAGAGACACAGAGGCAGAGACATAAAGGCAGAGACATAGAGACGGAGACACAGGTCCCGAGACACACGGACAGAGGCATAGACACAGAGACAGAGACACAGAGACAGAGACACAGAGACAGACACACAGAGACAGAGACACAGAGACAGAGACACAGATAGAGAGACACAGAGGCAGAGACACACAGACAGAGACAGAGACACAGAGACGGAGACACAGGGATAGAGACACAGAGACAGGGACACAGAGACGGAGACTCCGGGACAGAGACACAGAGACAGAGATTCAGAGGCAGAGACAGAGGGAGAGAGACGCAGAGACAGATACACAGAGGCAGAGACACAGAGACAGAGACACAATGACAGAGATTCAGAGACAGAGACACAGGGAGAGAGACACAGAAACAGAGACACAGAGACAGAGGCATAGGCACAGAGACAGAGACACAGAGACAGAGACACAGAGACAGAGACACAGAGACAGAGACACAGAGACAGAGACACAGAGACAGAGACACAGAGACAGAGACACAGAGACAGAGACACAGAGACAGAGACACAGACAGAGAGACTCAGGGACAGAGACACAGACATAGAGACACACGGACAGAGACACCGAGACAGAGGCACAGAGACAGAGACACAGAGACAGAGACACAGAGACTGAGACACAGAGACAGAGACACAGAGACAGAGACACAGAGACAGAGACACAGAGACAGAGACACAGAGGCAGAGACACAGAGGCAGAGACATAAAGGCAGAGACATAGAGACGGAGACACAGGTCCAGAGACACACGGACAGAGGCATAGACACAGAGACGGAGACACAGAGACAGAGACACAGAGACAGACACACAGAGACAGAGACACAGAGACAGAAACACAGAGACAGATACACAGGGACAGAGACACAGAGAAAGGGAAACAGAGACAGAGACAGAGACAGAGACACAGAGACAGAGACTCAGAGACAGAGACACACGCACAGAGACAGAGACAGAGACACAGAGACGGAGACACAGGGACAGAGACACAGAAACAGGGACACAGGGACAGAGTCACAGACACAGAGTCACAGAGACAGAGACACAGAGACAGGGACACAGACACAGAGACAATGAGACAGAGACACAGAGACGGAGACGCAAGGACAGAGACACAGAGACAGGGACACAGAGAGAGAGACTCAGGGACAGAGACACAGAGACAGAGATACAGAGACGGAGACGCAGAGAAAGATACAGAAGCAGAGACACAGAGACTGAGACAGAGGCAGAGACACAGAGACGGAGACACAGGGACGGATACTGTGGGACAGAGAAACAGAGACAGAGACACAGTTAGACAGACAGAGACACAGAAACAGAGACACAGAAACAGAGACACAGAGACAGGGACACAGAGACAGAGACACAGAGACAGAGACACAGAGACAGAGACACAGGGACAGAGACACGGAGACAGAGACAGAGAGACAGAGACACAGAGACAGAGACACAGAAACGGAGACACAGAGACAGAGGCATAGACACAGAGACAGAGATACAGAGACAGAGACACAGAGACAGAGACACAGAGACAGAGACACAGAGACGGAGACACAGGGACGGATACTGTGGGACAGAGAAACAGAGACAGAGACACAGTTAGACAGGCAGAGACACAGAGACAGGGACACAGAGAGAGAGACTCAGAGACAGAGACACAGAGACAGAGACACAGAGACAGAGACACAGAGACAGAGACACAGAGACAGAGACACAGAGACAGAGACACAGGGACAGAGACACGGAGACAGAGACACAGAGACAGAGACACAGAGACAGAGACACAGAGGAATAGACACAGAGACAGGGAGACAGAGACAGAGACACAGAGACAGTGACGCCGAGAGAGAGAGACAGAGACACAGAGACGGAGACAGAGGGACAGACACAGAGACAGAGACACAGAGAAAGAGAAACAGAGATAGGGACAGAGACAGAGACAGAGACAGAGACAGAGACAGAGACAGAGACAGAGACACAGAGACAGGGACACAGAGAAAGAGAAACAGAGACAGAGACAGAGACAGAGACAGAGTCACAGAGACAGAGACTCAGTGACAGATACACACACACAGAGACACAGACAGAGACGCAGAGACGGAGACACAGGGACAGAGGCACAGAGAAAGAGAAACAGAGACAGAGACAGAGACACAGAGACAGAGACTCAGAGACAGAGACACACGCACAGAGACAGAGACAGAGACACAGAGACGGAGACACAGGGACAGAGACACAGGAACAGGGACACAGAGACAGAGTCACAGACACAGAGTAACAGAGACAGAGACACAGAGACAGGGACACAGACACAGAGACAATGAGACAGAGACACAGAGACGGAGACGCAAGGACAGAGACACAGAGACAGGGACACAGAGAGAGAGACTCAGGGACAGAGACACAGAGACAGAGATACAGAGACGGAGACGCAGAGAAAGATACAGAGGCAGAGACACAGAGACTGAGACAGAGGCAGAGACACAGAGACGGAGACGCAGCGACAGGGACACAGAGACAGGGACACAGAGACAGAGACACAGAGACAGAGACACAGAGACAGAGACACAGAGAAAGAGAAACAGAGATAGGGACAGAGACAGAGACAGAGACACAGGGACAGAGACACAGAGACAGGGACACAGAGAGAGTGACTCAGAGATGGAGACACAGACACGGGGACAGAGACACAGAGACAGAGACAAAGAGACAGAGACACAGAGCCATTGACACAGAGACAGAGACACAGAGACAGAGACACAGAGACAGAGACACAGAGACAGGGACACAGAGAGAGAGACTCAGAGACAGAGACACAGAGACAGAGACACAGAGACAGAGACACAGAGACAGTGACACAGGGACAGAGACACAGAGACATAGACACAGAGACAGAGACACAGAGACAGAGACACAGAGGCGGAGACACAGGGACAGAGACACAGAGATATGGACACAGAGACAGTGACTCAGAGACAGAGACACAGGGACAGAGGCACAGAGACATAGACACAGAGACAGAGACACAGAGACCCAGACACAGAGACAGAGATTCGGAGACAGAGACACAGAGAGAGAGACACAGAAACGGAGATACAGAGCCAGAGACACAGAGACAGAGACACAGAGACAGAGGCACAGAGACAGAGACACAGAGACAGAGACACGGAGACAGATACACAGAGACAGAGACACAGAGACAGAGACACAGAGACAGAGACACAGAGACAGAGACACAGAGACAGAGACACAGAGACAGAGACACAGAGACAGAGACACAGAGACAGAGACACAGAGACAGAGACACAGAGAGAGAGACACAGAGGCAGAGACACACAGACAGAGACAGAGACACAGAAACGGAGACACAGGGACAGAGACACAGAGACAGAGACACAGAGACAGAGACACAGAGACAGATACACAGGGACAGAGACACGGAGACAGAGACACAGAGACAGAGACACAGAGACAGAGACACAGAGGAATAGACACAGAGACAGGGAGACAGAGACAGAGACACAGAGACAGGGACGCCGAGAGAGAGAGACAGAGACACAGAGACGGAGACAGAGGGACAGACACAGAGACAGAGACACAGAGAAAGAGAAACAGAGATAGGGACAGAGGCAGAGACAGAGACAGAGACAGAGACAGAGACAGAGACAGAGACAGAGACACAGAGACAGGGACACAGAGAAAGAGAAACAGAGACAGAGACAGAGACAGAAACAGAGTCACAGAGACAGAGACTCAGTGACAGATACATACACACAGAGACACAGACAGATACACAGAGACGGAGACACAGGGACAGAGACACAGCGAAAGAGAAACAGAGACAGAGACAGAGACAGAGACACAGAGACAGAGACACAGAGACGGAGACACAGGGACGGATACTGCGGGACAGAGAAACAGAGACAGAGACACAGTTAGACAGACAGAGACACAGAAACAGAGACACAGAAACAGAGACACAGACACAGAGACACAGAGACAGAGACACAGAGACAGAGACACAGAGACAGAGACACAGAGACAGAGACACAGAGGCAGAGACACAGAGACAGAGACAGGGACAGAGACACAGAGACAGGGACACAGAGAAAGAGAAACAGAGACAGAGACAGAGACAGAGACAGAGTCACAGAGACAGAGACTCAGTGACAGATACACACACACAGAGACACAGGCAGAGACACAGAGACGGAGACACAGGGACAGAGACACAGAGAAAGAGAAACAGAGACAGAGACAGAGACAGAGACACAGAGACAGAGACACAGAGACAGAGACACAGAGATAGAGACACAGAGACAGAGACACAGAGACACAGACACAGAGACAGAGACACAGAGACAGAGACACAGAGACAGAGACACAGAAACAGAGACACAGAAACAGAGACACAGAGACAGAGACACAGAGACAGAGACACAGAGACAGAGACACAGAGACAGAGACAGAGACACAGAGACAGAGACACAGAGACAGAGACACAGAGACATAGACACAGAGACAGAGACACAGAGACAGAGACACAGAGACAGAGACACAGAGACAGAGACACGGAGACAGAGACACAGAGACAGAGACACAGGGACAGAGACACAGAGACAGAGACACAGAGACAGAGACACAGAGACAGAGACACAGAGACAGAGACACAGAGACAGAGATACAGAGACAGAGACACAGAGACAGAGACACAGAGACAGAGACACAGATAGAGAGACACAGAGGCAGAGACACACAGACGGAGACAGAGACACAGAGACGGAGACACAGGGACAGAGACACAGAGACAGGGACACAGAGACGGAGACTCTGGGACAGAGACACAGAGACAGAGATTCAGAGGCAGAGACAGAGAGAGAGAGACGCAGAGACAGATACACAGAGACAGAGACACAGAGACAGAGACACAATGACAGAGATTCAGAGACAGAGACACAGGGAGAGAGACACAGAAACAGAGACACAGAGTCAGAGTCAGAGACAGAGACACAGACACAGACACACAGAGACAGAGACACAGGGACAGAGACACTGAGTCATAGACACAGAGACAGAAATACAGAGACAGAGACACAGAGACAGGCACACAGAGACAGAGATTCAGAGACAGTGACACAGAGATAGAGTCACAGAGACGGAGACACAGAGACAGAAACACAGAGACAGGGACACAGAGACAGAGGCACAGAGACAGAGACACAGAGACGGAGCCGCAGAGAAAGATACAGAGGCAGTGACACAGAGACAGAGCCAGAGGCAGAGACACAGAGACGGAGACGCAGGGACAGGGACACGGAGACAGGGACGCAGAGACAGAGACTCGGAGACAGAGACACAGAGACAGAGACAAAGACACAGAGACAGAGACTCAGAGACAGAGACACAGAGACATAGACACATAGACAGAGACACAGAGACAGAGACACAGGTGACAGAGTCACAGAGACAGTGACACAGGGACAGAGACACAGAGACATAGACACAGAGACAGAGACACAGAGACAGAGACACAGAGACGGAGACACAGGGACAGAGACACAGAGATACGGACACAGAGACAGTGACTCTGAGACAGAGACACAGGGACAGAGGCACAGAGACATAGACACAGAGACAGAGACACTGGGACAGAGGCACAGAGACATAGACACAGAGACAGAGACACAGAGACCCAGACACAGAGACAGAGATTCGGAGACAGAGACACAGAGACAGAGACACAGAGACAGAGACACAGAGACAGAGACACAGAGACAGAGGCACAGAGACAGAGGCACAGAGACAGAGACACAGAGACAGAGACACAGAGACAGATACACAGAGACAGAGACACAGAGACAGAGACACAGAGACAGAGACACAGAGACAGAGACACAGAGACAGAGACACAGAGACAGAGACACAGAGACAGAGACACAGAGACAGAGACACAGAGACAGAGACACAGAGACAGAGACACAGAGACAGAGACACAGAGACAGAGACACAGAGACAGAGACACAGAGACAGAGACACAGAGACAGAGACACGGAGGCAGAGACACAGAGACAGAGACACAGAGAAAGAGACACAGGGACAGAGACACAGAGACAGAGACGCAGAGACAGAGACACAGAGACGGAGACACAAGGACAGAGACACAGAGATATGGACACAGAGACAGTGACTCAGAGACAGAGACACAGGGACAGAGGCACAGAGACATAGACACAGAGACAGAGACACAGAGACCCAGACACAGAGACAGAGATTCGGAGACAGAGACACAGAGAGAGAGACACAGAAACGGAGATACAGAGCCAGAGACACAGAGACAGAGACACAGAGACAGAGACACAGAGACAGAGACACGGAGACAGAGACACAGAGACAGAGACACAGAGACAGAGACACAGAGACAGAGACACAGAGACAGAGACACAGGGACAGAGACAAAATGACAGAGATTCAGAGACAGAGACACAGGGAGAGAGACACAGAAACGGAGACACAGAGACAGAGACAGAGACATAGAGACAGAGACACAGAGACGGAGATCAGGTACAGTGACACACGGACAGAGGTATGGACACAGAGACAGAGACACAGAGACAGTGACGCAGGGACAGGGACACAGAGACATAGCCGCAGAGACAGAGACATAGAGACAGAGACACAGAGACGGAGACACAGGTACAGAGACACACGGACAGAGGCATAGGCACGGAGACATAGACACAAAGACAGAAACACAGAGACGAAGACACAGAGACGGAGACGCAAGGACAGAGACACAGAGACAGGGACACAGCGACAGAGACACAGAGACAGAGACACAGATACAGAGACACAGAGACAGAGACACAGAGACAGAGACACAGAGACAGTGACACAGAGACAGAGACACAGAGACAGAGACACAGAGAGAGAGACTCAGGGACAGAGACACAGAGACAGAGACACAGAGACAGAGACACAGAGACAGTGACACAGGGACAGAGACACAGAGACAGAGACACAGAGACAGAGACACAGAGACAGAGACACAGAGACAGAGACACAGAGACAGAGACACAGAGACAGAGACACAGAGACAGAGACACAGAGACAGAGACACAGAGACAGAGACACTGAGGCAGAGACATAAAGACAGAGACACTGAGGCAGAGACATAAAGACAGAGACATAGAGACCGAGACGCGTAGACGGATACACAGCACCAGAGACACACGGACAGAGGCAGAGACACAGAGACAGAGACACACAGACAGGGAGACAGAGACAGAGACACAGAGACAGGGACACCGACAGAGAGAGACCGAGACACAGAGACGGAGACAGAGGGACAGACACAGAGACAGAGACACAGAGAAAGAGAAACAGGGACAGAGACAGAGACAGAGACAGAGACAGAGACAGAGACAGAGACAGAGACAGAGACAGAGACAGAGACAGAGACAGAGACAGAGACAGAGACAGAGACAGAGACACACGGACAGGGACACAGAGAAAGAGAAACAGAGACAGAAACAGAGACAGAGACAGAGACAGAGACAGAGACAGAGACACAGAGACAGAGACACAGAGACAGTGACGCAGGGACAGGGACACACAGACATAGCCACAGAGACAGAGACATAGAGACAGAGACACAGAGACGGAGACACAGGTACAGAGACACACGGACAGAGGCATAGGCACGAAGAAATAGACACAAAGACAGAGACACAGAGACGGAGACACAGAGACGGAGACGCAAGGACAGAGACACAGAGACAGGGACACAGAGAGAGAGACTCAGGGACAGAGACACAGAGACAGAGATACAGAGACGGAGCCGCAGAGAAAGATACAGAGGCAGTGACACAGAGACAGAGCCAGAGGCAGAGACACAGAGACGGAGACGCAGGGACAGGGACACGGAGACAGGGACGCAGAGACAGAGACTCGGAGACAGAGACACAGAGACAGAGACAAAGACACAGAGACAGAGACTCAGAGACAGAGACACAGAGACATAGACACATAGACAGAGACACAGAGACAGAGACACAGAGACAGAGTCACAGAGACAGTGACACAGGGACAGAGACACAGAGACATAGACACAGAGACAGAGACACAGAGACAGAGACACAGAGACGGAGACACAGGGACAGAGACACAGAGATACGGACACAGAGACAGTGACTCTGAGACAGAGACACAGGGACAGAGGCACAGAGACATAGACACAGAGACAGAGACACTGGGACAGAGGCACAGAGACATAGACACAGAGACAGAGACACAGAGACCCAGACACAGAGACAGAGATTCGGAGACAGAGACACAGAGACAGAGACACAGAGACAGAGACACAGAGACAGAGACACAGAGACAGAGACACAGAGACAGAGGCACAGAGACAGAGGCACAGAGACAGAGACACAGAGACAGAGACACAGAGACAGATACACAGAGACAGAGACACAGAGACAGAGACACAGAGACAGAGACACAGAGACAGAGACACAGAGACAGAGACACAGAGACAGAGACACAGAGACAGAGACACAGAGACAGAGACACAGAGACAGAGACACAGAGACAGAGACACAGAGACAGAGACACAGAGACAGAGACACAGAGACAGAGACACAGAGACAGAGACACGGAGGCAGAGACACAGAGACAGAGACACAGAGAAAGAGACACAGAGACAGAGACACAGAGACAGAGACGCAGAGACAGAGACACAGAGACGGAGACACAAGGACAGAGACACAGAGATATGGACACAGAGACAGTGACTCAGAGACAGAGACACAGGGACAGAGGCACAGAGACATAGACACAGAGACAGAGACACAGAGACCCAGACACAGAGACAGAGATTCGGAGACAGAGACACAGAGAGAGAGACACAGAAACGGAGATACAGAGCCAGAGACACAGAGACAGAGACACAGAGACAGAGACACAGAGACAGAGACACGGAGACAGAGACACAGAGACAGAGACACAGAGACAGAGACACAGAGACAGAGACACAGGGACAGAGACAAAATGACAGAGATTCAGAGACAGAGACACAGGGAGAGAGACACAGAAACGGAGACACAGAGACAGAGACAGAGACATAGAGACAGAGACACAGAGACGGAGATCAGGTACAGTGACACACGGACAGAGGTATAGGCACAGAGACAGAGACACAGAGACGGAGACGCAGGGACAGGGACACGGAGACAGGGACGCAGAGACAGAGACTCGGAGACAGAGACACAGAGACAGAGACAAAGACACAGAGACAGAGACTCAGAGACAGAGACACAGAGACATAGACACATAGACAGAGACACAGAGACAGACACACAGAGACAGAGACACAGAGACAGCGACACAGAGACAGAGACACAGAGACAGTGACACAGGGACAGAGACACAGAGACAGAGACACAGAGACAGAGACACAGAGACAGACACACAGAGACAGAGACACAGAGACAGAGACACAGAGACAGAGACACAGAGACAGAGACACAGAGGCAGAGACATAAAGACAGAGACACAGCGACAGAGACACAGAGACAGAGACACAGAGACAGAGACACAGAGACAGAGACACAGAGACAGAGACACAGAGACAGAGACACAGAGACAGAGACACAGAGACAGAGACACAGAGACAGAGACACAGAGACAGAGACACAGAGACAGTGACACAGGGACAGAGACACAGAGACAGAGACACAGAGACAGAGACACAGAGACAGAGACACAGAGACAGAGACACAGAGACAGAGACACAGAGACAGAGACACAGAGACAGAGACACTGAGGCAGAGACATAAAGACAGAGACATAGAGACCGAGACGCGTAGACGGATACACAGCACCAGAGACACACGGACAGAGGCATAGACACAGAGACAGAGACACACAGACAGGGAGACAGAGACAGAGACACAGAGACAGGGACACCGACAGAGAGAGACCGAGACACAGAGACGGAGACAGAGGGACAGACACAGAGACAGAGACACAGAGAAAGAGAAACAGGGACAGAGACAGAGACAGAGACAGAGACAGAGACAGAGACAGAGACAGAGACAGAGACAGAGACACAGGGACAGGGACACAGAGAAAGAGAAACAGAGACAGAAACAGAGACAGAGACAGAGACAGAGACAGAGACAGAGACACAGAGACAGAGACACAGAGACAGTGACGCAGGGACAGGGACACACAGACATAGCCACAGAGACAGAGACATAGAGACAGAGACACAGAGACGGAGACACAGGTACAGAGACACACGGACAGAGGCATAGGCACGAAGACATAGACACAAAGACAGAGACACAGAGACGGAGACACAGAGACGGAGACGCAAGGACAGAGACACAGAGACAGGGACACAGAGAGAGAGACTCAGGGACAGAGACACGGAGACAGAGATACAGAGACGGAGCCGCAGAGAAAGATACAGAGGCAGAGACACAGAGACAGAGACAGAGGCAGAGACACAGAGACGGAGACGCAGGGACAGGGACACGGAGACAGGGACGCAGAGACAGAGACTCGGAGACAGAGACACGGAGACAGAGACAAAGACACAGAGACAGAGACTCAGAGACAGAGACACAGAGACATAGACACATAGACAGAGACACAGAGACAGAGACACAGAGACAGGGACACAGAGACAGCGACACAGAGACAGAGACACAGAGACAGTGACACAGGGACAGAGACACAGAGACAGAGACACAGAGACAGAGACACAGAGACAGAGACACAGAGACAGAGACACAGAGACAGAGACACAGAGACAGAGACACAGAGACAGAGACACAGAGGCAGAGACATAAAGACAGAGACATAGAAACCGAGACACGGAGACGGAGACACAGGTCCGGAGACAGAGAGACAGAGGCACAGAGACAGGGACACAGAGACATAGCCACAGAGACAGAGACATAGAGACAGAGACACAGAGACAGAGACACAGAAACGGAGACACAGAGACAGAGGCGTGGACACAAAGACTGAGAGACACAGAGACATAGCCACAGAGACAGAGACATAGAGACAGAGACACAGAGGCAGAGACATAAAGACAGAGACATAGAGACCGAGACGCGTAGACGGATACACAGGTCCAGAGACACACGGACAGAGGCATAGACACAGAGACAGAGACACAGAGACAGAGACACAGAGACAGAGACACAGAGAGAGAGACATAGAGGCAGAGACACACATACAGAGACAGAGACTCAAAGACGGAGACACAGGGACAGAGACACAGAGACAGGGACACAGAGACAGAGACACAGAGACAGAGACACAGAGACAGAGACACAGAGACAGAGACACAGAGACAGAGACACAGAGACAGAGACACAGAGACAGAGACACAGAGACAGAGAAACAGAGACAGAGACACAGAGACAGAGACAAAGGGACAGAGACACAGAGACAGAGTCACAGAGACAGAGACACAGAGACAGAGACACAGAGACAGAGGCACAGAGACAGAGACACAGAGAAAGAGACACAGAGACGGAGACACAGAGACATAGACACAGAGACAGAGACACAGAGACGGAGACACAAGGACAGAGACACAGAGATATGGACACAGAGACAGTGACTCAGAGACAGAGACACAGGGACAGAGGCACAGAGACATAAACACAGAGACAGAGACACAGAGACCCAGACACAGAGACAGAGATTCGGAGCCAGAGACACAGAGAGAGAGACACAGAAACGGAGATACAGAGCCAGAGACACAGAGACAGAGACAGAGACACAGAGACAGAGACACGGAGACAGAGACACAGAGACAGAGACACAGAGACAGAGACACAGAGACAGAGACACAGAGACAGAGACACAGAGACAGAGACACAGAGACAGAGACACAGAGACAGAGACACAGAGACAGAGACACAGAGACATAGACACAGAGACAGAGACACAGAGGCAGAGACAAAAAGACAGAGACATAGAGACCGAGCCGCGTAGACGGATACACAGGACCAGAGACACACGGACAGAGGTATATACACAGAGACAGAGACACAGAGACAGAGACACAGAGAGAGAGACATAGAGGCAGAGACACACAGACAGAGACAGAGACACAAAGACGGAGACACAGGGACAGAGACACAGAGACAGGGACACAGAGACGGAGACTCTGGGACAGAGACACAGAGACAGGGATTCGGAGGCAGAGACAGAGAGAGAGAGACGCAGAGACAGATACACAGAAGCAGGGACACAGAGGAATAGACACAGAGACAGAGACACGGAGGCAGAGACACACAGACAGGGAGACAGAGACAGAGACACAGAGACAGGGACACCGACAGAGAGAGACCGAGACACAGAGACGGAGACAGAGGGACAGACACAGAGACAGAGACACAGAGAACGAGAAACAGGGACAGAGACAGAGACAGAGACAGAGACAGAGACAGAGACAGAGACAGAGACAGAGACAGAGACAGAGACAGAGACAGAGACACAGAAACAGAGACACAGAAACAGAGACACAGAGACAGAGACACAGAGACAGAGACACAGAGACAGAGACACAGAGACAGAGACACAGAGACAGAGACACAGAGAAAGAGACACAGAGACAGAGACACAGAGACAGAGACACAGAGACAGAGACACAGAGACAGAGACACAGAGACAGAGACACAGAGACGGAGACACAAGGACAGAGACACAGAGATATGGACACAGAGACAGTGACTCAGAGACAGAGACACAGGGACAGAGGCACAGAGACATAGACACAGAGACAGAGACACAGAGACCCAGACACAGAAACAGAGATTCGGAGACAGAGACACAGAGAGAGAGACACAGAAACGGAGATACAGAGCCAGAGACACAGAGACAGAGACACAGAGACAGAGACACAGAGACAGAGACACGGAGACAGAGACACAGAGACAGAGACACAGAGACAGAGACACAGAGACAGAGACACAGAGACAGAGACACAGAGACATAGACACAGAGACAGAGACACAGAGACAGAGACACAGAGACAGAGACACAGGGACAGAGACACAGAGACAGAGACACAGAGACAGAGACACACAGACAGAGACACAGAGACAGTGACACAGGGACAGAGACGCAGAGACATAGACACAGAGACAGAGACACAGAGACGGAGACATAGGGACAGAGACACAGAGACAGGGACACAGAGAGAGTGACTCAGAGACGGAGACACAGACACGGGGACAGAGACACAGAGACAGAGACACAGAGACAGAGACACAGAGACAGAGACACAGAGGCAGAGACACAGAGACAGAGACACAGAGACAGAGACACAGAGACAGAGGCACAGAGACAGAGACACAGAGAGAGAGACACAGAGGCAGAGACACACAGACAGAGACAGAGACACAGAAACGGAGACACAGGGACAGAGACACAGAGACAGGGACACAGAGACGGAGACTCTGGGACAGAGACACAGAGACAGAGATTCAGAGGCAGAGACCGAGAGAGAGAGACGCAGAGACAGAGACACAGAGACAGAGACACAATGACAGAGATTCAGACACAGAGACACAGAGACAGAGACACAGAGACAGAGAAACAGAGACAGAGACACAGAGAGAGAGACTCAGGGACAGAGACACAGAGACAGAGACACAGGGACAGAGACACCGAGACAGAGACACAGAGACAGAGACACAGAGACAGAGACACAGAGACAGAGACACAGAGACAGAGACACAGAGACAGAGACACAGAGACAGAGACACAGAGGCAGAGACACAGAGACAGAGACACAGGGGCAGAGACACCGAGACAGAGGCACAGCGACAGAGGCACAGAGACAGAGACACAGAGACAGAGACACAGAGACAGAGACACAGAGACGGAGACACAGGGACGGATACTGTGGGACAGAGAAACAGAGACAGAGACACAGTTAGACAGACAGAGACACAGAGACAGGGACACAGAGAGAGAGACTCAGAGACAGAGACACAGAGACAGAGACACAGAGACAGAGACACAGAGACAGAGACACAGAGACAGAGACACAGAGACAGAGACACAGAGACAGAGACACAGGGACAGAGACACGGAGACAGAGACACAGAGACAGAGACACAGAGGCAGAGACACAATGACAGAGATTCAGAGACAGAGACACAGGGAGAGAGACACAGAAACGGAGACACAGAGACAGAGGCTTAGACACAGAGACAGAGACACAGAGACAGAGACACAGAGACAGAGACACAGAGGCAGAGACACAGGGACAGAGACACGGAGACAGAGACACAGAGACAGAGACACAGAGACAGAGACACAGAGACAGAGACACAGAGACAGAGACACAGAGGAATAGACACAGAGACAGGGAGACAGAGACAGCGACACAGAGACAGTGACGCCGAGAGAGAGAGACAGAGACACAGAGACGGAGACAGAGGGACAGACACAGAGACAGAGACACAGAGAAAGAGAAACAGAGATAGGGACAGAGACAGAGACAGAGACAGAGACAGAGACAGAGACAGAGACAGAGACAGAGACAGAGACACAGAGACAGGGACACAGAGAAAGAGAAACAGAGACAGAGACAGAGACAGAGACAGAGTCACAGAGACAGAGACTCAGTGACAGATACACACACACAGAGACACAGACAGAGACGCAGAGACGGAGACACAGGGACAGAGACACAGAGAAAGAGAAACAGAGACAGAGACAGAGACAGAGACACAGAGACAGAGACTCAGAGACAGAGACACACGCACAGAGACAGAGACAGAGACACAGAGACGGAGACACAGGGACAGAGACACAGAAACAGGGACACGGAGACAGAGACACAGAGGCAGAGACATAAAGGCAGAGACATAGAGACGGAGACACAGGTCCAGAGACACACGGACAGAGGCATAGACACAGAGACAGAGACACAGAGACAGAGACACAAAGACAGACACACAGAGACAGACACACAGAGACAGAGACACAGAGACAGAGACACAGAGACAGAGACACAGAGACAGATACACAGGGACAGAGACACGGAGACAGAGACACAGAGACAGAGACACAGAGACAGAGACACAGAGGAATAGACACAGAGACAGGGAGACAGAGACAGAGACACAGAGACAGGGACGCCGAGAGAGAGAGACAGAGACACAGAGACGGAGACAGAGGGACAGACACAGAGACAGAGACACAGAGAAAGAGAAACAGAGATAGGGACAGAGACAGAGACAGAGACAGAGACAGAGACAGAGACAGAGACAGAGACAGAGACAGAGACACAGAGACAGGGACACAGAGAAAGAGAAACAGAGACAGAGACAGAGACAGAAACAGAGTCACAGAGACAGAGACTCAGTGACAGATACACACACACAGAGACACAGACAGATACACAGAGACGGAGACACAGGGACAGAGACACAGAGAAAGAGAAACAGAGACAGAGACAGAGACAGAGACACAGAGACAGAGACACAGAGACGGAGACACAGGGACGGATACTGTGGGCAGAGAAACAGAGACAGAGACACAGTTAGACAGACAGAGACACAGAAACAGAGACACAGAAACAGAGACACAGAGACAGAGACACAGAGACAGAGACACAGAGACAGAGACACAGAGACAGAGACACAGAGACAGAGACAGAGACAGAGACACAGAGACAGGGACACAGAGAAAGAGAAACAGAGACAGAGACAGAGACAGAGACAGAGTCACAGAGACAGAGAGTCAGTGACAGATACACACACACACAGAGACACAGACAGAGACACAGAGACGGAGACACAGGGACAGAGGCACAGAGAAAGAGAAACAGAGACAGAGACAGAGACACAGAGACAGAGACTCAGAGACAGAGACACACGCACAGAGACAGAGACAGAGACACAGAGACGGAGACACAGGGACAGAGACACAGGAACAGGGACACAGAGACAGAGTCACAGACACAGAGTAACAGAGACAGAGACACAGAGACAGGGACACAGACACAGAGACAATGAGACAGAGACACAGAGACGGAGACGCAAGGACAGAGACACAGAGACAGGGACACAGAGAGAGAGACTCAGGGACAGAGACACAGAGACAGAGATACAGAGACGGAGACGCAGAGAAAGATACAGAGGCAGAGACACAGAGACTGAGACAGAGGCAGAGACACAGAGACGGAGACGCAGCGACAGGGACACAGAGACAGGGACACAGAGACAGAGACACAGAGACAGAGACACAGAGACAGAGACACAGAGAAAGAGAAACAGAGATAGGGACAGAGACAGAGACAGAGACACAGGGACAGAGACACAGAGACAGGGACACAGAGAGAGTGACTCAGAGACGGAGACACAGACACGGGGACAGAGACACAGAGACAGAGACAAAGAGACAGAGACACAGAGCCATAGACACAGAGACAGAGACACAGAGACAGAGACACAGAGACAGAGACACAGAGACAGGGACACAGAGAGAGAGACTCAGAGACAGAGACACAGAGACAGAGACACAGAGACAGAGACACAGAGACAGTGACACAGGGACAGAGACACAGAGACATAGACACAGAGACAGAGACACAGAGACAGAGACACAGAGGCGGAGACACAGGGACAGAGACACAGAGATATGGACACAGAGACAGTGACTCAGAGACAGAGACACAGGGACAGAGGCACAGAGACATAGACACAGAGACAGAGACACAGAGACCCAGACACAGAGACAGAGATTCGGAGACAGAGACACAGAGAGAGAGACACAGAAACGGAGATACAGAGCCAGAGACACAGAGACAGAGACACAGAGACAGAGGCACAGAGACAGAGACACAGAGACAGAGACACGGAGACAGATACACAGAGACAGAGACACAGAGACAGAGACACAGAGACAGAGACACAGAGACAGAGACACAGAGACAGAGACACAGAGACAGAGACACAGAGACAGAGACACAGAGACAGAGACACAGAGACAGAGACACAGAGAGAGAGACACAGAGGCAGAGACACACAGACAGAGACAGAGACACAGAAACGGAGACACAGGGACAGAGACACAGAGACAGAGACACAGAGACAGAGACACAGAGACAGAGACACAGAGACAGATACACAGGGACAGAGACACGGAGACAGAGACACAGAGACAGAGACACAGAGACAGAGACACAGAGGAATAGACACAGAGACAGGGAGACAGAGACAGAGACACAGAGACAGGGACGCCGAGAGAGAGAGACAGAGACACAGAGACGGAGACAGAGGGACAGACACAGAGACAGAGACACAGAGAAAGAGAAACAGAGATAGGGACAGAGGCAGAGACAGAGACAGAGACAGAGACAGAGACAGAGACAGAGACAGAGACACAGAGACAGGGACACAGAGAAAGAGAAACAGAGACAGAGACAGAGACAGAAACAGAGTCACAGAGACAGAGACTCAGTGACAGATACATACACACAGAGACACAGACAGATACACAGAGACGGAGACACAGGGACAGAGACACAGCGAAAGAGAAACAGAGACAGAGACAGAGACAGAGACACAGAGACAGAGACACAGAGACGGAGACACAGGGACGGATACTGCGGGACAGAGAAACAGAGACAGAGACACAGTTAGACAGACAGAGACACAGAAACAGAGACACAGAAACAGAGACACAGACACAGAGACACAGAGACAGAGACACAGAGACAGAGACACAGAGACAGAGACACAGAGACAGAGACACAGAGGCAGAGACACAGAGACAGAGACAGGGACAGAGACTCAGAGACAGAGACACACGCACAGAGACAGAGACAGAGACACAGAGACGGAGACACAGGGACAGAGACACAGAAACAGGGACACAGAGACAAAGTCACAGACACAGAGTCACAGAGACAGAGACACAGAGACAGGGACACAGACACAGAGACAATGAGACGGAGACACAGGGACAGAGACACAGAGAAAGAGAAACAGAGACAGAGACAGAGACAGAGACACAGAGACAGAGACTCAGAGACAGAGACACACGCACAGAGACAGAGACAGAGACACAGAGACGGTGACACAGGGACAGAGACACAGAAACAGGGACACAGAGACAGAGTCACAGACACAGAGTCACAGAGACAGAGACACAGAGACAGGGACACAGACACAGAGACAATGAGACAGAGACACAGAGACGGAGATGCAAGGACAGAGACACAGAGACAGGGACACAGAGAGAGAGACTCAGGGACAGAGACACAGAGACAGAGATACAGAGACGGAGACGCAGAGAAAGATACAGAGCCAGAGACACAGAGACTGAGACAGAGGCGGAGACACAGAGACGGAGACGCAGCGACAGGGACACAGAGACAGGGACACAGAGACAGAGACACAGAGACAGAGACACAGAGACAGAGACACAGAGACAGAGACACAGAGATAGAGACACAGAGACAGAGACACAGAGACAGAGACACAGAGACAGAGACACAGAGACAGAGACACAGAGACAGAGACACAGAAACAGAGACACAGAAACAGAGACACAGAGACAGAGACACAGAGACAGAGACACAGAGACAGAGACACAGAGACAGAGACAGAGACACAGAGACAGAGACACAGAGACAGAGACACAGAGACATAGACACAGAGACAGAGACACAGAGACAGAGACACAGAGACAGAGACACAGAGACAGAGACACGGAGACAGAGACACAGAGACAGAGACACAGGGACAGAGACACAGAGACAGAGACACAGAGACAGAGACACAGAGACAGAGACACAGAGACAGAGACACAGAGACAGAGATACAGAGACAGAGACACAGAGACAGAGACACAGAGACAGAGACACAGATAGAGAGACACAGAGGCAGAGACACACAGACGGAGACAGAGACACAGAGACGGAGACACAGGGACAGAGACACAGAGACAGGGACACAGAGACGGAGACTCTGGGACAGAGACACAGAGACAGAGATTCAGAGGCAGAGACAGAGAGAGAGAGACGCAGAGACAGATACACAGAGACAGAGACACAGAGACAGAGACACAATGACAGAGATTCAGAGACAGAGACACAGGGAGAGAGACACAGAAACAGAGACACAGAGACAGAGGCATAGACACAGAGACAGAGACACAGAGACAGAGACATAGAGACAGAGACACAGAGACAGAGAAACAGAGACAGAGACACAGAGAGAGAGACTCAGGGACAGAGACACAGAGACAGAGACACAGGGACAGAGACACCGAGACAGAGACACAGAGACAGAGACACAGAGACAGAGACACAGAGACAGAGACACAGAGACAGAGACACAGAGACAGAGACACAGAGGCAGAGACACAGAGACAGAGACACAGGGGCAGAGACACCGAGACAGAGACACAGAGACAGAGGCACAGAGACAGAGACACAGAGACAGAGACACAGAGACAGAGACACAGAGACAGAGACACAGAGACGGAGACACAGGGACGGATACTGTGGGACAGAGAAACAGAGACAGAGACACAGTTAGACAGACAGAGACACAAAGACAGGGACACAGAGAGAGAGACTCAGAGACAGAGACACAGAGACAGAGACACAGAGACAGAGACACAGAGACAGAGACACAGAGACAGAGACACAGAGACAGAGACACAGGGACAGAGACACGGAGACAGAGACACAGAGACAGAGACGCAGAGGCAGAGACACAGAGGAATAGACACAGAGACAGGGAGACAGAGACAGAGACACAGAGACAGGGACGCCGAGAGAGAGAGACGGAGACACAGAGACGGAGACACAGGGACAGACACAGAGACAGAGACACAGAGAAAGAGAAACAGAGATAGGGACAGAGACGGAGACAGAGGGACAGACACAGAGACAGAGACACAGAGAAAGAGAAACAGAGATAGGGACAGAGACAGAGACAGAGACAGAGACAGAGACACACACACAGAGACACAGAGAGAGACACAGAGACGGAGACACAGGGACAGAGACACAGAGAAAGAGAAACAGAGACAGAGACAGAGATAGAGACACAGAGACAGAGACACAGAGACGGAGACACAGGGACGGATACTGTGGGACAGAGAAACAGAGACAGAGACACAGTTAGACAGACAGAGACACAGAAACAGAGACACAGAAACAGAGACACAGGGACAGGGACACAGAGACAGAGACACAGAGACAGAGACACAGAGACAGAGACACAGGGACAGAGACACGGAGACAGAGACAGAGAGACAGAGACACAGAGACGGAGACACAGAGAGAGAGAGACAGAGACACAGAGACTGAGACACAGGGACAGAGACACAGAGACGGAGACACAGAGAGAGAGAGACAGAGACACAGAGACTGAGACACAGGGACAGAGACACAGAGACAGAGACACAGAGACAGAGACACAGAGACAGAGACACAGAGACAGAGACACAGAGTCAGAGACAGAGACACAGAGACACAGACACAGAGAAAGAGTCAGAGAGACAGAGATACAGAGACGGAGACACAGGGACAGAGACAGAGAGGCAGAAACACAGAGACAGAGTCACACAGACAGAGATACAGAGACAGAGACACAGAGACAGAGACACAGAGACAGAGACACAGAGACAGAGACACAGAGACAGAGACACAGAGACAGAGACACAGAGACATCGACACAGAGACATCGACACAGAGACAGAGACACAGAGGCAGAGACATAGACACAGAGACAGAGACAGAGACACAGAGACACAGAGACAGAGACACAGAGACAGACACACAGAGACAGAGACACAGAGACAGAGACACAGAGACAGAGACACAGAGACAGAGACACAGAGACAGAGACACAGAGACAGAGACACAGAGACAGAGACACAGAGACAGAGACACAGAGACAGAGACACAGAGACAGAGACACAGTGTCAGAGTCAGAGACAGAGACACAGACACAGACACACAGAGACAGAGACACAGGGACAGAGACACTGAGTCATAGACACAGAGACAGAAATACAGAGACAGAGACACAGAGACAGGCACAGAGAGACAGAGATTCAGAGACAGTGACACAGAGATAGAGTCACAGAGACGGAGACACAGAGACAGAAACACAGAGACAGGGACACAGAGACAGAGGCACAGAGACAGAGACACAGAGACAGAGACACAGAGACAGAGACACAGAGACAGAGACACAGAGACAGAGACACACAGACAGAGACACAGAGACAGAGACATAAAGACAGAAACACAGAGACAGAGACACAGAGACAGAGACACAGAGACAGAGACACAGAGACAGAGTCACAGGGACAGAGACACAGAGACAGAGACACAGAGACAGAGACACAGAGACAGAGACACAGAGACAGAGACACAGAGACAGAGACACAGAGACAGAGACACAGAGACAGAGACACAGAGACAGAGACACAGAGACAGAGACACAGAGACAGAGACACAGAGACAGAGACACAGAGACAGAGACACAGAGACAGAGACACAGAGACAGAGACACAGAGACAGAGACACAGAGACAGAGACACAGAGACAGAGACACAGAGACAGAGACACAGAGACAGAGACACAGAGACAGAGACACAGAGACAGAGACACAGAGACAGAGACACAGAGACAGAGACACAGAGACAGAGACACAGAGACAGAGACACAGAGACAGAGACACAGAGACAGAGACACAGAGGCACAGAGTCAGAGACACGGAGACAGAGACGCAGAGACAGAGACACAGAGACAGAGACACAGAGACAGAGACACAGAGACAGAGACACAGAGACAGAGACACAGAGACAGAGACAGTCAGACAGAGACACAGAGACAGAGACACAGAAACAGAGACACAGGGACAGAGACACAGAGACAGAGACACAGAGAAAGAGAAACAGAGACAGGGACAGAGACATAGAGACAGAGACACAGAAACAGAGACATAGAGACAGAGACACAGAAACAGAGACACAGAGACGGAGAATCTGGGACAGAGACACAGAGACAGTGACTCAGAGGCAGCGAGACAGAGACAGAGACACAGAGACATAGACACAGAGTCAGATAACGGAGATAGAGACACAGTGGGAGAGACACAGAGAGAGAGAAACAGAGACGGTGACACAGAGACAGAGACACAAAGACAGGGAAACAGAGACAGAGGCACACACACAGAGATAGAGACAGAGACACACAGACGGAGACAATGGGACACAGACACGGAGACAGGACCACAGAGGCAGAGTCACACAGACAGAGATACAGAGACAGAGACACAGAGACAGAGACACAGAGACGGAGACACAGAGAGAGAGAGACAGAGACACAGAGACTGAGACACAGGGACAGAGACACAGAGACGGAGACACAGAGAGAGAGAGACAGAGACACAGAGACTGAGACACAGGGACAGAGACACAGAGAGAGAGACACAGAGACAGAGACACAGAGACAGAGACACAGAGTCAGAGACAGAGACTCAGAGACACAGACACAGAGAAAGAGTCAGAGAGACAGAGATACAGAGACGGAGACACAGGGACAGAGACACAGAGACAGAGACACAGAGACAGAGACACAGAGACAGAGACACACAGACAGAGACACAGAGACAGAGACATAAAGACAGAAACACAGAGACAGAGACACAGAGACAGAGACACAGAGACAGAGTCACAGGGACAGAGACACAGAGACAGAGACACAGAGACAGAGACACAGAGACAGAGACACAGAGACAGAGACACAGAGACAGAGACACAGAGACAGAGACACAGAGACAGAGACACAGAGACAGAGACACAGAGACAGAGACACAGAGACAGAGACACAGAGACAGAGACACAGAGACAGAGACACAGAGACAGAGACACAGAGACAGAGACACAGAGACAGAGACACAGAGACAGAGACACAGAGACAGAGACACAGAGACAGAGACACAGAGACAGAGACACAGAGACAGAGACACAGAGGCACAGAGTCAGAGACACGGAGACAGAGACACAGAGACAGAGACACAGAGACAGAGACACAGAGACAGAGACACAGAGACAGAGACACAGAGACAGAGGCACAGAGACAGAGACACAGAGACAGAGACACAGAGACAGAGACACAGAGACAGAGACACAGAGACAGAGACACAGAGACAGAGACACAGAGACAGAGACACAGAGACAGAGACACAGAGACAGAGACACAGAGACAGAGACACAGAGACAGAGACACGAAGACAGAGACACACAGACAGAGACACAGAGGCACAGAGTCAGAGACACGGAGACAGAGACGCAGAGACAGAGACACAGAGACAGAGACACAGAGACAGAGACACAGAGACAGAGACACAGAGACAGAGACAGTCAGACAGAGACACAGAGACAGAGACACAGAAACAGAGACACAGGGACAGAGACACAGAGACAGAGACACAGAGAAAGAGAAGCAGAGACAGGGACAGAGACATAGAGACAGAGACACAGAAACAGAGACATAGAGACAGAGACACAGAAACAGAGACACAGAGACGGAGAATCTGGGACAGAGACACAGAGACAGTGACCCAGAGGCAGCGAGACAGAGACAGAGACACAGAGACATAGACACAGAGTCAGATAACGGAGATAGAGACACAGTGAGAGAGACACAGAGAGAGAGAAACAGAGACGGTGACACAGAGACAGAGACACAAAGACAGGGAAACAGAGACAGAGGCACACACACAGAGATAGAGACAGAGACACACAGACGGAGACAATGGGACACAGACACGGAGACAGGACCACAGAGGCAGAGTCACACAGACAGAGATACAGAGACAGAGACACAGAGACAGAGACACAGAGACGGAGACACAGAGAGAGAGAGACAGAGACACAGAGACTGAGACACAGGGACAGAGACACAGAGACGGAGACACAGAGAGAGAGAGACAGAGACACAGAGACTGAGACACAGGGACAGAGACACAGAGAGAGAGACACAGAGACAGAGACACAGAGACAGAGACACAGAGTCAGAGACAGAGACTCAGAGACACAGACACAGAGAAAGAGTCAGAGAGACAGAGATACAGAGACGGAGACACAGGGACAGAGACAGAGAGGCAGAAACACAGAGACAGAGTCACACAGACAGAGATACAGAGACAGAGACACAGAGACAGAGACACAGAGACAGAGACACAGAGACAGAGACACAGAGACAGAGACACAGAGACAGAGACACGGAGACATCGACACAGAGACAGAGACACAGAGGCAGAGACATAGACACAGAGACAGAGACAGAGACACAGAGACACAGAGACAGAGACACAGAGACAGAGACACAGAGACAGAGACACAGAGACAGAGACACAGAGACAGAGACACAGAGACAGAGACACAGAGACAGAGACACAGGGACAGAGACAGAGAGGCAGAAACACAGAGACAGAGTCACACAGACAGAGATACAGAGACAGAGACACAGAGACAGAGACACAGAGACAGAGACACAGAGACAGAGACACAGAGACAGAGACACAGAGACAGAGACACAGAGACAGAGACACAGAGACAGAGACACAGAGACATCGACACAGAGACAGAGACACAGAGGCAGAGACATAGACACAGAGACAGAGACAGAGACACAGAGACACAGAGACAGAGACACAGAGACAGAGACACAGAGACAGAGACACAGAGACAGAGACACAGAGACAGAGACACAGAGACAGAGACACAGAGACAGAGACACAGAGACAGAGACACAGAGACAGAGACACAGAGACAGAGACACAGAGACAGAGACACAGAGACAGAGACACAGAGACAGAGACACAGAGACAGAGACACAGAGACAGAGAAACAGAGACAGAGACACAGACACAGAGACAGAGACACAGAGACAGAGACACAGAGACAGAGACACAGAGACAGAGACACAGAGACAGAGACACAGAGACAGAGACACAGAGACATCGACACAGAGACAGAGACACAGAGGCAGAGACATAGACACAGAGACAGAGACAGAGACACAGAGACACAGAGACAGAGACACAGAGACAGAGACAGAGACACAGAGACAGAGACACAGAGACAGAGACACAGAGACAGAGACACAGAGACAGAGACACAGAGACAGAGACACAGAGACAGAGACACAGAGACAGAGACACAGAGACAGAGACACAGAGACAGAGACACAGAGTCATAGTCAGAGACAGAGACACAGACACAGACACACAGAGACAGAGACATAAAGACAGAAACACAGAGACAGAGACACAGAGACAGAGTCACAGGGACAGAGATTCAGAGACAGTGACACAGAGATAGAGTCACAGAGACGGAGACACAGAGACAGAGACACAGAGACAGAGACACAGAGACAGAGACACAGAGACAGAGACACACAGACAGAGACACAGAGACAGAGACGCAGAGACAGAGACATAAAGACAGAAACACAGAGACAGAGACACAGAGACAGAGTCACAGGGACAGAGACACAGAGACAGAGACACAGAGACAGAGACACAGAGTCAGAGACAGAGACTCAGAGACACAGACACAGAGAAAGAGTCAGAGAGACAGAGATACAGAGACGGAGACACAGGGAGAGAGACAGAGAGGCAGAAACACAGAGACAGAGTCACACAGACAGAGATACAGAGACAGAGACACAGAGACAGAGACACAGAGACAGAGACACAGAGACAGAGACACAGAGACAGAGACACAGAGACAGAGACACAGAGACAGAGACACGGAGACATCGACACAGAGACAGAGACACAGAGGCAGAGACATAGACACAGAGACAGAGACAGAGACACAGAGACACAGAGACAGAGACACAGAGACAGAGACACAGAGACAGAGACACAGAGACAGAGACACAGAGACAGAGACACAGAGACAGAGACACAGAGACAGAGACACAGAGACAGAGACACAGGGACAGAGACAGAGAGGCAGAAACACAGAGACAGAGTCACACAGACAGAGATACAGAGACAGAGACACAGAGACAGAGACACAGAGACAGAGACACAGAGACAGAGACACAGAGACAGAGACACAGAGACAGAGACACAGAGACAGAGACACAGATACATCGACACAGAGACATCGACACAGAGACAGAGACACAGAGGCAGAGACATAGACACAGAGACAGAGACAGAGACACAGAGACACAGAGACAGAGACACAGAGACAGAGACACAGAGACAGAGACACAGAGACAGAGACACAGAGACAGAGACACAGAGACAGAGACACAGAGACAGAGACACAGAGACAGAGACACAGAGACAGAGACACAGAGACAGAGACACAGAGACAGAGACACAGAGACAGAGACACAGAGACAGAGACACAGAGACAGAGACACAGAGACAGAGACACAGAGACAGAGACACAGAGGCACAGAGTCAGAGACACGGAGACAGAGACACAGAGACAGAGACACAGAGACAGATACACAGAGACAGAGACACAGAGACAGAGACACAGAGACAGAGACACAGAGACAGAGACAGTCAGACAGAGACACAGAGACAGAGACACAGAAACAGAGACACAGGGACAGAGACACAGAGACAGAGACACAGAGAAAGAGAAACAGAGACAGGGACAGAGACATAGAGACAGAGACACAGAAACAGAGACACAGAGACAGAGACACAGAGACAGAGACACAGAGACAGAGACACAGAGACAGAGACACAGAGACAGAGACACAGAGACAGAGACACAGAGACAGAGACATAGAGACAGAGACACAGAAACAGAGACACAGAGACGGAGAATCTGGGACAGAGACACAGAGACAGTGACTCAGAGGCAGCGAGACAGAGACAGAGACACAGAGACATAGACACAGAGTCAGATAACGGAGATAGAGACACAGTGAGAGAGACACAGAGAGAGAGAAACAGAGGCGGTGACACAGAGACAGAGACACAAAGACAGGGAAACAGAGACAGAGGCACACACACAGAGATAGAGACAGAGACACACAGACGGAGACAATGGGACACAGACACGGAGACAGGACCACAGAGGCAGAGTCACACAGACAGAGATACAGAGACAGAGACACAGAGACAGAGACACAGAGACGGAGACACAGAGAGAGAGAGAGACAGAGACACAGAGACTGAGACACAGGGACAGAGACACAGAGACGGAGACACAGAGAGAGAGAGACAGAGACACAGAGACTGAGACACAGGGACAGAGACACAGAGACAGAGACACAGAGACAGAGACACAGAGACAGAGACACAGAGTCAGAGACAGAGACACAGAGACACAGACACAGAGAAAGAGTCAGAGAGACAGAGATACAGAGACGGAGACACAGGGACAGAGACAGAGAGGCAGAAACACAGAGACAGAGTCACACAGACAGAGATACAGAGACAGAGACACAGAGACAGAGACACAGAGACAGAGACACAGAGACAGAGACACAGAGACAGAGACACAGAGACATCGACACAGAGACAGAGACACAGAGGCAGAGACATAGACACAGAGACAGAGACAGAGACACAGAGACACAGAGACAGAGGCACAGAGACAGAGACACAGAGACAGAGACACAGAGACAGAGACACAGAGACAGAGACACAGAGACAGAGACACAGAGACAGAGACACAGAGACAGAGACACAGAGACAGAGACACAGAGACAGAGACACAGAGACAGAGACACAGAGACAGAGACACAGAGACAGAGACACAGAGACAGAGACACAGAGACAGAGACACAGAGACAGAGACACAGAGACAGAGACACAGAGACAGAGACACAGAGACAGAGACACACAGACAGAGACACAGAGACAGAGACGCAGAGAAGAGACATAAAGACAGAAACACAGAGAAAGAGACACAGAGACAGAGTCACAGGGACAGAGACACAGAGACAGAGACACAGAGAAAGAGAAACAGAGACAGGGACAGAGACATAGAGACAGAGACACAGAAACAGAGACACAGAGACGGAGACTCTGGGACAGAGACACAGAGACAGTGACTCAGAGGCAGCGAGACAGAGACAGAGGCACAGAGACATAGACACAGAGTGAGATAACGGGGATAGAGACAAAGAGAGAGAGACACAGAGAGATAGACACAGAGACGGAGACACAGAGACAGAGACACAAAGACAGGGAAACAGAGACAGAGTCACACACACAGAGATAGAGACAGAGACACACAGACGGAGACACAGGGACACAGACACGGAGACAGGACCACAGAGACAAAGTCACACAGACAGAGTTACAGAGACAGAGACACAGAGACAGAGACACAGAGCCGGAGACACAGAGAGAGAGAGACAGAGACACAGAGACTGAGACACAGGGACAGAGACACAGAGACAGAGACACAGAGACAGAGACAGAGACACAGTGAAAGAGACACAGAGGCAGATACAGAGAGACACAGAGACAGAGACACAGACACAGACACACAGAGACAGAGACACAGGGACAGAGACACTGAGTCATAGACACAGAGACAGAAAGACAGAGACAGAGACACAGAGACAGAGACACAGAGACAGAGACACAGAGACAGAGACACAGAGAAAGAGAAACAGAGACACAGAGACAGAGACACAGAGACAGAGACACAGAGACAGAGACACAGAGACAGAGACACAGAGACAGAGACACAGAGACAGAGACACAGAGACAGAGACACAGAGACAGAGACACAGAGACAGAGACACAGAGACAGAGACACAGAGACAGAGACACAGAGACAGAGACACAGAGACAGAGACACAGAGACAGAGACACAGAGACAGAGACACAGAGACAGAGACACAGAGACAGAGACACAGAGACAGAGACACAGAGACAGAGACACAGAGACAGAGACACAGAGACAGAGACACAGAGACAGAGACACAGAGACAGAGACACAGAGACAGAGACACAGAGACAGAGACACAGAGACAGAGACACAGAGACAGAGGCACAGAGACAGAGACACAGAGACAGAGACACAGAGACAGAGACACAGAGACAGAGACACAGAGACATCGACACAGAGACAGAGACACAGAGGCAGAGACATAGACACAGAGACAGAGACAGAGACACAGAGACACAGAGACAGAGACACAGAGACAGAGACACAGAGACAGAGACACAGAGACAGAGACACAGAGACAGAGACACAGAGACAGAGACACAGAGACAGAGACACAGAGACAGAGACACAGAGACAGAGACACAGAGACAGAGACACAGAGACAGAGACACAGAGACAGAGACACAGAGACAGAGACACAGAGACAGAGACACAGAGACAGAGACACAGAGACAGAGACACAGAGACAGAGACACACAGACAGAGACACAGAGACAGAGACGCAGAGAAGAGACATAAAGACAGAAACACAGAGAAAGAGACACAGAGACAGAGTCACAGGGACAGAGACACAGAGACAGAGACACAGAGAAAGAGAAACAGAGACAGGGACAGAGACATAGAGACAGAGACACAGAAACAGAGACACAGAGACGGAGACTCTGGGACAGAGACACAGAGACAGTGACTCAGAGGCAGCGAGACAGAGACAGAGGCACAGAGACATAGACACAGAGTCAGATAACGGAGATAGAGACACAGTGAGAGAGACACAGAGACAGAGACACAAAGACAGGGAAACAGAGACAGGGGCACACACACAGAGATAGAGACAGAGACACACAGACGGAGACAATGGGACACAGACACGGAGACAGGACCACAGAGGCAGAGTCACACAGACAGAGATACAGAGACGGAGACACAGAGACACAGGCACAAAGACAGGGAAACAGAGACAGAGACACACACACAGAGACAGGGACACACACACAGAGATAGAGACAGAGACACACAGACGGAGACACAGGGACACAGACACCGAGGCAGGACCACAGAGACAGAGTCACACAGACAGAGATACAGAGACAGAGACACAGAGACGGAGACACAGAGACGGAGACACAGAAAGAGAGAGACAGAGACACAGAGACAGAGACACAGAGGCAGAGACATAGACACAGAGACAGAGACAGAGACACAGAGACACAGAGACAGAGGCACAGAGACAGAGACACAGAGACAGAGACACAGAGACAGAGACACAGAGACAGAGACACAGAGACAGAGACACAGAGACAGAGACACAGAGACAGAGACACAGAGACAGAGACACAGAGACAGAGACACAGAGACAGAGACACAGAGACAGAGACACAGAGACAGAGACACAGAGACAGAGACACAGAGACAGAGACACAGAGACAGAGACACAGAGACAGAGACACAGAGACAGAGACACAGAGACAGAGACACACAGACAGAGACACAGAGACAGAGACGCAGAGAAGAGACATAAAGACAGAAACACAGAGAAAGAGACACAGAGACAGAGTCACAGGGACAGAGACACAGAGACAGAGACACAGAGAAAGAGAAACAGAGACAGGGACAGAGACATAGAGACAGAGACACAGAAACAGAGACACAGAGACGGAGACTCTGGGACAGAGACACAGAGACAGTGACTCAGAGGCAGCGAGACAGAGACAGAGGCACAGAGACATAGACACAGAGTGAGATAACGGGGATAGAGACAAAGAGAGAGAGACACAGAGAGATAGACACAGAGACGGAGACACAGAGACAGAGACACAAAGACAGGGAAACAGAGACAGAGTCACACACACAGAGATAGAGACAGAGACACACAGACGGAGACACAGGGACACAGACACGGAGACAGGACCACAGAGACAAAGTCACACAGACAGAGTTACAGAGACAGAGACACAGAGACAGAGACACAGAGCCGGAGACACAGAGAGAGAGAGACAGAGACACAGAGACTGCGACACAGGGACAGAGACACAGAGACAGAGACACAGAGACAGAGACAGAGACACAGTGAAAGAGACACAGAGGCAGATACAGAGAGACACAGAGACAGAGACACAGACACAGACACACAGAGACAGAGACACAGGGACAGAGACACTGAGTCATAGACACAGAGACAGAAAGACAGAGACAGAGACACAGAGACAGAGACACAGAGACAGAGACACAGAGACAGAGACACAGAGAAAGAGAAACAGAGACACAGAGACAGAGACACAGAGACAGAGACACAGAGACAGAGACACAGAGACAGAGACACAGAGACAGAGACACAGAGACAGAGACACAGAGACAGAGACACAGAGACAGAGACACAGAGACAGAGACACAGAGACAGAGACACAGAGACAGAGACACAGAGACAGAGACACAGAGACAGAGACACAGAGACAGAGACACAGAGACAGAGACACAGAGACAGAGACACAGAGACAGAGACACAGAGACAGAGACACAGAGACAGAGACACAGAGACAGAGACACAGAGACAGAGACACAGAGACAGAGACACAGAGACAGAGACACAGAGACAGAGACACAGAGACAGAGGCACAGAGACAGAGACACAGAGACAGAGACACAGAGACAGAGACACAGAGACAGAGACACAGAGACATCGACACAGAGACAGAGACACAGAGGCAGAGACATAGACACAGAGACAGAGACAGAGACACAGAGACACAGAGACAGAGACACAGAGACAGAGACACAGAGACAGAGACACAGAGACAGAGACACAGAGACAGAGACACAGAGACAGAGACACAGAGACAGAGACACAGAGACAGAGACACAGAGACAGAGACACAGAGACAGAGACACAGAGACAGAGACACAGAGACAGAGACACAGAGACAGAGACACAGAGACAGAGACACAGAGACAGAGACACAGAGACAGAGACACAGAGACAGAGACACAGAGACAGAGACACACAGACAGAGACACAGAGACAGAGACGCAGAGAAGAGACATAAAGACAGAAACACAGAGAAAGAGACACAGAGACAGAGTCACAGGGACAGAGACACAGAGACAGAGACACAGAGAAAGAGAAACAGAGACAGGGACAGAGACATAGAGACAGAGACACAGAAACAGAGACACAGAGACGGAGACTCTGGGACAGAGACACAGAGACAGTGACTCAGAGGCAGCGAGACAGAGACAGAGGCACAGAGACATAGACACAGAGTCAGATAACGGAGATAGAGACACAGTGAGAGAGACACAGAGACAGAGACACAAAGACAGGGAAACAGAGACAGGGGCACACACACAGAGATAGAGACAGAGACACACAGACGGAGACAATGGGACACAGACACGGAGACAGGACCACAGAGGCAGAGTCACACAGACAGAGATACAGAGACGGAGACACAGAGACACAGGCACAAAGACAGGGAAACAGAGACAGAGACACACACACAGAGACAGGGACACACACACAGAGATAGAGACAGAGACACACAGACGGAGACACAGGGACACAGACACCGAGGCAGGACCACAGAGACAGAGTCACACAGACAGAGATACAGAGACAGAGACACAGAGACGGAGACACAGAGACGGAGACACAGAAAGAGAGAGACAGAGACACAGAGACAGAGACACAGGGACACAGACGCAGAGACAGAGACACAGAGACAGAGACACAGAGTCAGGGACAGAGACACAGAGACGGAGACACAGAAAGAGAGAGACAGAGACACAGAGACTGAGACACAGGGACACAGACACAGAGACAGAGACACAGAGACAGAGACACAGAGACAGAGACACAGAGTCAGGGACAGAGACACAGAGACAGAGACACAGAGACAGAGACAAAGGGACAGAGACACTGAGTCATAGACACAGAGACAGAAATACAGAGACAGAGACACAGAGACATAGACACAGAGTCAGATAACGGAGATAGAGACACAGAGAGAGAGACACAGAGAGAGAGGAACAGAGACCGAGACACAGAGACAGAGACACAAAGACAGGGAAACAGAGACAGAGACACACACACAGATACAGAGACACACACACAGAGATAGAGACAGAGACACACAGACGGAGACAATGGGACACAGACACGGGGACAGGACCACAGAGACAGAGTCACACAGACAGAGATACAGAGACAGAGACACAGTGACAGAGACACAGAGTCGGAGACACAGAGAGGGAGAGACAGAGACACAGAGACTGAGACACAGCGACAGAGGCACAGAGACAGAGACACAGAGACAGAGACACAGAGTCAGAGACAGAGACTCAGAGACAGAGACACAGAGAAAGAGTCAGAGAGACAGAGATACAGAGACGGAGACACAGGGACAGAGACAGAGAGGCAGAAACACAGAGGCAGAGACACAGAGGCAGAGACACAGAGACAGAGACACAGAGACAGAGACACAGAGTCAGAGACAGAGACACAGAGACAGAGACACAGAGACAGGGACAAAGGGACAGAGGCAATGAGTCATAGACACAGAGACAGAAATTCAGAGACAGAGACACAGAGACAGAGACACAGAGACAGAGACGCAGAGACAGAGACACAGAGACAGAGACACAGAGACAGAGACACACAGACAGAGACACAGAGACAGAGACACAGAGACAGACACACAGAGACAGAGACACAGAGACAGAGGCACAGAGACAGAGACACAGAGACAGAGACACAGAGACAGGGACACAGAGACAGAGACACAGAGACAGAGACACAGAGACACAGAGACAGAGACACAGAGACAGAGACACAGAGACAGAGACACAGAATCAGAGGCACAGAGACAGAGACACAGAGACATGGACACAGAGACAGAGACACAGAGACAGAGACACAATGACAGCGATTCAGTGACAGAGACACAGAGACAGTGACACAGAGACAGAGACACAGAGACAGAGACACAGAGCCAGAGACACAGAGACAGAGACACAGAGACGGAGATAAAGAGATTCAGACACAGAGAAAGAGACACAGAGACGGTGACACAGAGAGAGAGAGACAGAGTCACAGAGGCGGAGATACAGAGACAGAGACACAGAGACACAGAGACGGAGACGCAGAGATACAGAGACAGAGACACAGAGACGGAGATAAAGAGATTCAGACACAGAGAAAGAGACACAGAGACGGTGACACAGAGAGAGAGAGACAGATTCACAGAGGCGGCGACACAGGGACAGAGACACTGAGACAGAGACACAGAGACAGATAACGGAGACAGAGACGCAGAAACGGAGACACAGGGACAGAGACAGAGAGACCGAGACACAAAGACAGAGACACAGAGACAGAGACACAATGACAGAGATTCAGTGACAGAGACACAGAGACAGTGACACAGAGACAGAGACACAGAGACAGGGACACAGAGAACGAGTAACAGAGACAGAGTCAGAGACAGAGACACAGTGACGGCGACACAGGGACACAAACACAGAGACAGGACCACAGAGACAGAGCCACAGAGACAGAGATACAGAGACGGAGACACAGAGAGAGAGAGACAGAGACACAGAGACTGAGACACAGGGACAGAGACACAGAGACAGAGACACAGGCACAGAGACACAGAGACAGAGACACAGAGTCAGAGACAGAGACACAGAGTCAGAGACACAGAGAAAGAGTCAGAGAGACAGAGATACAGAGACCGAGACACAGGGCCAGAGACAGAGAGGCAGAAACACAGAGACAGAGACACAGAGACAGAGACACAGAGGCAGATACAGAGAGACACAGAGACAGAGACACAGAGACAGAGACACAGAGACAGAGACACAGAGACAGAGACACAGATACAGAGACACAGACACAGAGACAGAGACACAGAGGAATGAGACACAGAGGCAGAGACACAGAGACAGAGACACAGAGACAGAGACACAAAAACAGAGACACAGAGACTGAGGCGCAGGGACAGAGACACAGAGACAGAGACACAATGACAGAGACTCAGTGAAAGAGACACAGAGACTGGGACACAGAGAAAGAGAAACAGAGACAGAGACAGAGACATAGAGACGGAGACACAGAAACAGAGACACATAGACGGAGACTCTGGGACAGAGACACAGGGACAGAGACTCAGAGGCAGCGGTACAGAGACAGAGACAGAGACAGAGACAGAGACAGAGACACAGAGACATAGACACAGAGTCAGATAATGGAGATAGAGACACAGAGAGAGAGACACAGAGACGGAGACACAGGGACAGAGACGCAGAGACAGAGACACAGAGATAGGGACACAGAGGCAGAGACAGACACACAGAGAGAGAGACACACACACAGAGACAGAGACAGAGACACAGAGACGGAGACACAGGGACACAGGCACGGAGACAGGACCACAGAGACAGAGTCACACAGACAGATATACAGAGACAGAGACACACAGAGAGAGACACAGAGACAGAGACACAGAGACAGAGACACAGAGACAGAGACACAGAGACATCGACACAGAGACAGAGACACAGAGGCAGAGACATAGACACGGAGACAGAGACAGAGACACGGAGACACAGAGACACAGAGACAGAGACACAGAGAAAGAGTCAGAGAGACAGAGATACAGAGACCGAGACACAGGGCCAGAGACAGAGAGGCAGAAACACAGAGACAGAGACACAGAGACAGAGACACAGAGGCAGATACAGAGAGACACAGAGACAGAGACACAGAGACAGAGACACAGAGACAGAGACACAGAGACAGAGACACAGAGACAGAGACACAGAGACAGAGACACAGAGACAGAGACACAGAGACAGAGACACAGAGACAGAGACACAGAGATAGAGACACAGGGGCAGAGACACAGAGACAGAGACACAGAGACAGAGACACAGAGAGACACAGAAACAGAGACACAGAGACAGAGACACAGAGATAGAGACACAGAGACAGAGACACAGAGACAGAGACACAGAGACAGAGACACAGAGACGGAGACACAGAGACAGAGACACAGAGACAGAGACACAGAGACAGAGACACAGCGACAGAGACACAGAGACACAGAGACAGAGACAGAGACACAGAGACACAGAGACACAGAGACGCAGAGACAGAGACAGAGAGACAGAGACACAGAGACAGAGACACAGAGACAGAGACGCAGAGACAGGGACACAGAGACAGAGACACAGAGGAAAGAGACACAGAGGCAGAGACACAGAGACAGAGACACAGACGCAGAGACACCGAAACAGAGACACAGAGTCAGAGACAGAGACACAGACACAGACACACAGAGACAGAGACACAGGGACAGAGACACTGAGTCATAGATACAGAGTCAGAAATACAGAGACAGAGACACAGAGACAGGCACACAGAGACAGAGATTCAGAGACAGTGACACAGAGATAGAGTCACAGAGACGGAGACACAGAGACAGAAACACATAGACAGAGACACAGAGACAGAGACACAGAGACAGAGACACAGAGACAGAGACACAGAGACAGAGACACACAGACAGAGACACAGAGACAGAGACACAGAGACAGAGACATAAAGACAGAAACATAGAGGCAGAGACACAGAGACAGAGTCGCAGGGACAGAGACACAGAGACAGAGACACAGAGAAAGGGAAACAGAGACAGGGACAGAGACATAGAGACAGAGACACAGAAACAGAGACACAGAGACAGTGACTCAGAGGCAGCGAGACAGAGACAGAGACACAGAGACATAGACACAGAGTGAGATAACGGGGATAGAGGCAAAGAGAGAGAGACACAGAGAGATAGACACAGAGACGGAGACACAGAGACAGAGACACAAAGACAGGGAAACAGAGCCGGAGACACAGAGAGAGAGAGACAGAGGCACAGAGACTGAGACACAGGGACAGAGACACAGAGACAGAGACACAGAGACAGAGACAGAGACACAGAGAAAGAGACACAGAGGCAGATACAGAGAGACACAGAGACAGAGACACAGAGAGAGACACAGAGACAGAGACACAGAGACAGAGACACAGAGACAGAGACACAGAGACAGAGACACAGAGACAGAGACACAGAGACAGAGACACAGAGACAGAGACACAGAGACAGAGACGCAGAGACAGAGACACAGAGACAGAGACACAGAGACAGAGACACAGAGACAGAGACACAGAGACAGAGACACAGAGACAGAGACACATGGACAGAAACACAGAAACAGAGACACAGAGACAGAGACACAGAGACAGAGACACAGAGACAGAGACACAGAGACAGAGACACAGAGACAGAGACACAGATACAGAGACACAGACACAGAGACAGAGACACAGAGGAATGAGACACAGAGGCAGAGACACAGAGACAGAGACACAGAGACAGAGACACAAAAACAGAGACACAGAGACTGAGGCGCAGGGACAGAGACACAGAGACAGAGACACAATGACAGAGACTCAGTGAAAGAGACACAGAGACTGGGACACAGAGAAAGAGAAACAGAGACAGAGACAGAGACATAGAGACGGAGACACAGAAACAGAGACACATAGACGGAGACTCTGGGACAGAGACACAGGGACAGAGACTCAGAGGCAGCGGTACAGAGACAGAGACAGAGACAGAGACAGAGACACAGAGACATAGACACAGAGTCAGATAATGGAGATAGAGACACAGAGAGAGAGACACAGAGACGGAGACACAGGGACAGAGACGCAGAGACAGAGACACAGAGATAGGGACACAGAGGCAGAGACAGACACACAGAGAGAGAGACACACACACAGAGACAGAGACAGAGACACAGAGACGGAGACACAGGGACACAGGCACGGAGACAGGACCACAGAGACAGAGTCACACAGACAGATATACAGAGACAGAGACACACAGAGAGAGACACAGAGACAGAGACACAGAGACAGAGACACAGAGACAGAGACACAGAGACATCGACACAGAGACAGAGACACAGAGGCAGAGACATAGACACGGAGACAGAGACAGAGACACGGAGACACAGAGACACAGAGACAGAGACACAGAGACAGAGACACAGAGACGGAGACACAGAGACAGAGACAGAGACACAGAGACAGAGACACAGAGACAGAGACACAGAGACAGGGACACAGAGACAGAGACACAGAGGAATGAGACACAGAGGCAGAGACACAGAGACAGAGACACAGAGACAGAGACACTGAGACAGAGACACAAAAACAGAGACACAGAGACAGAGGCGCAGAGACAGAGACACAGAGACAGAGACACAGTGACAGAGAGTCAGTGAAAGAGACACAGAGACTGGGACACAGAGAAAGAGAAACAGAGACAGAGACAGAGACATAGAGACGGAGACACAGAAACAGAGACACATAGACGGATACTCTGGGACAGAGACACAGGGACAGAGACTCAGAGGCAGCGGCACAGAGACAGAGACAGAGACAGAGACAGAGACACAGAGACATAGACACAGAGTCAGATAATGGAGATAGAGACACAGAGAGAGAGACACAGAGACGGAGACACAGGGACAGAGACGCAGAGACAGAGACACAGAGACAGAGACACAGAGACAGAGACACAGAGACAGAGACACAGAGACAGAGACACAGAGACAGAGACACAGAGACAGAGACACAGAGACAGAGACACAGAGACAGAGACACAGAGACAGAGACACAGAGACAGAGACACAGAGACAGAGACACAGAGACAGAGACGCAGAGACAGAGACACAGAGACAGAGACACAGAGACAGAGACACAGAGACAGAGACACAGAGACAGAGACACAGAGACAGAGACACAGAGACAGAGACACAGAGACACAGAGACAGAGACACAGAGACAGAGACACAGAGACAGGGACACAGAGACAGAGACACAGAGACAGAGACACAGAGACAGAGACACAGAGACAGAGACACAGAGACAGAGACACAGAGACAGAGACACAGAGACAGAGACACAGAGACAGAGACACAGAGACAGAGACACAGAGACAGAGACACAGAGACAGAGACACAGAGACAGAGACACAGAGACAGAGACACAGAGGCACAGAGTCAGAGACACGGAGACAGAGACACAGAGACAGAGACACAGAGACAGATACACAGAGACAGAGACACAGAGACAGAGACACAGAGACAGAGACACAGAGACAGAGACACAGAGACAGAGACACAGAGACAGAGACACAGAAACAGAGACACAGGGACAGAGACACAGAGACAGAGACACAGAGAAAGAGAAACAGAGACAGGGACAGAGACATAGAGACAGAGACACAGAAACAGAGACATAGAGACAGAGACACAGAAACAGAGACACAGAGACGGAGAATCTGGGACAGAGACACAGAGACAGTGACTCAGAGGCAGCGAGACAGAGACAGAGACACAGAGACATAGACACAGAGTCAGATGACGGAGATAGAGACACAGTGAGAGAGACACAGAGAGAGAGAAACAGAGGCGGTGACACAGAGACAGAGACACAAAGACAGGGAAACAGAGACAGAGGCACACACACAGAGATAGAGACAGAGACACACAGACGGAGACAATGGGACACAGACACGGAGACAGGACCACAGAGGCAGAGTCACACAGACAGAGATACAGAGACAGAGACACAGAGACAGAGACACAGAGACGGAGACACAGAGAGAGAGAGAGACAGAGACACAGAGACTGAGACACAGGGACAGAGACACAGAGACGGAGACACAGAGAGAGAGAGACAGAGACACAGAGACTGAGACACAGGGACAGAGACACAGAGACAGAGACACAGAGACAGAGACACAGAGACAGAGACACAGAGTCAGAGACAGAGACACAGAGACACAGACACAGAGAAAGAGTCAGAGAGACAGAGATACAGAGACGGAGACACAGGGACAGAGACAGAGAGGCAGAAACACAGAGACAGAGTCACACAGACAGAGATACAGAGACAGAGACACAGAGACAGAGACACAGAGACAGAGACACAGAGACAGAGACACAGAGACAGAGACACAGAGACATCGACACAGAGACAGAGACACAGAGGCAGAGACATAGACACAGAGACAGAGACAGAGACACAGAGACACAGAGACAGAGACACAGAGACAGAGACACAGAGACAGAGACACAGAGACAGAGACACAGAGACAGAGACACAGAGACAGAGACACAGAGACAGAGACACAGAGACAGAGACACAGAGACAGAGACACAGAGACAGAGACACAGAGACAGAGACACAGAGACAGAGACACAGAGACAGAGACACAGAGACAGAGACACACAGACAGAGACACAGAGACAGAGACGCAGAGAAGAGACATAAAGACAGAAACACAGAGAAAGAGACACAGAGACAGAGTCACAGGGACAGAGACACAGAGACAGAGACACAGAGAAAGAGAAACAGAGACAGGGACAGAGACATAGAGACAGAGACACAGAAACAGAGACACAGAGACGGAGACTCTGGGACAGAGACACAGAGACAGTGACTCAGAGGCAGCGAGACAGAGACAGAGGCACAGAGACATAGACACAGAGTGAGATAACGGGGATAGAGACAAAGAGAGAGAGACACAGAGAGATAGACACAGAGACGGAGACACAGAGACAGAGACACAAAGACAGGGAAACAGAGACAGAGTCACACACACAGAGATAGAGACAGAGACACACAGACGGAGACACAGGGACACAGACACGGAGACAGGACCACAGAGACAAAGTCACACAGACAGAGTTACAGAGACAGAGACACAGAGACAGAGACACAGAGCCGGAGACACAGAGAGAGAGAGACAGAGACACAGAGACTGAGACACAGGGACAGAGACACAGAGACAGAGACACAGAGACAGAGACAGAGACACAGTGAAAGAGACACAGAGGCAGATACAGAGAGACACAGAGACAGAGACACAGACACAGACACAGACACACAGAGACAGAGACACAGGGACAGAGACACTGAGTCATAGACACAGAGACAGAAAGACAGAGACAGAGACACAGAGACAGAGACACAGAGACAGAGACACAGAGACAGAGACACAGAGACAGAGACACAGAGACAGAGACACAGAGAAAGAGAAACAGAGACACAGAGACAGAGACACAGAGACAGAGACACAGAGACAGAGACACAGAGACAGAGACACAGAGACAGAGACACAGAGACAGAGACACAGAGACAGAGACACAGAGACAGAGACACAGAGACAGAGTCACAGAGACAGAGACACAGAGACAGAGACACAGAGACAGAGACACAGAGACAGAGACACAGAGACAGAGACACAGAGACAGAGACACAGAGACAGAGACACAGAGACAGAGACACAGAGACAGAGACACAGAGACAGAGACACAGAGACAGAGACACAGAGACAGAGACACAGAGACAGAGACACAGAGACAGAGACACAGAGACAGAGACACAGAGACAGAGACACAGAGACAGAGACACAGAGACAGAGGCACAGAGACAGAGACACAGAGACAGAGACACAGAGACAGAGACACAGAGACAGAGACACAGAGACAGAGACACAGAGACAGAGACACAGAGACAGAGACACAGAGACAGAGAGACAGAGACAGAGACACAGAGACAGAGACACAGAGACAGAGACACAGAGACAGAGACACAGAGACAGAGACACAGAGACAGAGACACAGAGGCACAGAGTCAGAGACACGGAGACAGAGACACAGAGACAGAGACACAGAGACAGAGACACAGAGACAGAGACACAGAGACAGAGACACAGAGACAGAGACACAGAGACAGAGACACAGAGACAGAGACACAGAGACAGAGACAGTCAGACAGAGACACAGAGACAGAGACACAGAAGCAGAGACACAGGGACAGAGACACAGAGACAGAGACACAGAGAAAGAGAAACAGAGACAGGGACAGAGACATAGAGACAGAGACACAGAAACAGAGACATAGAGACAGAGACACAGAAACAGAGACACAGAGACGGAGAATCTGGGACAGAGACACAGAGACAGTGACTCAGAGGCAGCGAGACAGAGACAGAGACACAGAGACATAGACACAGAGTCAGATAACGGAGATAGAGACACAGTGAGAGAGACACAGAGAGAGAGAAACAGAGACGGTGACACAGAGACAGAGACACAAAGACAGGGAAACAGAGACAGGGGCACACACACAGAGATAGAGACAGAGACACACAGACGGAGACAATGGGACACAGACACGGAGACAGGACCACAGAGGCAGAGTCACACAGACAGAGATACAGAGACGGAGACACAGAGACACAGGCACAAAGACAGGGAAACAGAGACAGAGACACACACACAGAGACAGGGACACACACACAGAGATAGAGACAGAGACACACAGACGGAGACACAGGGACACAGACACCGAGGCAGGACCACAGAGACAGAGTCACACAGACAGAGATACAGAGACAGAGACACAGAGACGGAGACACAGAGACGGAGACACAGAAAGAGAGAGACAGAGACACAGAGACAGAGACACAGGGACACAGACGCAGAGACAGAGACACAGAGACAGAGACACAGAGTCAGGGACAGAGACACAGAGACGGAGACACAGAAAGAGAGAGACAGAGACACAGAGACTGAGACACAGGGACACAGACACAGAGACAGAGACACAGAGACAGAGACACAGAGACAGAGACACAGAGTCAGGGACAGAGACACAGAGACAGAGACACAGAGACAGAGACAAAGGGACAGAGACACTGAGTCATAGACACAGAGACAGAAATACAGAGACAGAGACACAGAGACATAGACACAGAGTCAGATAACGGAGATAGAGACACAGAGAGAGAGACACAGAGAGAGAGGAACAGAGACCGAGACACAGAGACAGAGACACAAAGACAGGGAAACAGAGACAGAGACACACACACAGATACAGAGACACACACACAGAGATAGAGACAGAGACACACAGACGGAGACAATGGGACACAGACACGGGGACAGGACCACAGAGACAGAGTCACACAGACAGAGATACAGAGACAGAGACACAGTGACAGAGACACAGAGTCGGAGACACAGAGAGGGAGAGACAGAGACACAGAGACTGAGACACAGCGACAGAGGCACAGAGACAGAGACACAGAGACAGAGACACAGAGTCAGAGACAGAGACTCAGAGACAGAGACACAGAGAAAGAGTCAGAGAGACAGAGATACAGAGACGGAGACACAGGGACAGAGACAGAGAGGCAGAAACACAGAGGCAGAGACACAGAGGCAGAGACACAGAGACAGAGGCACAGAGACAGAGACACAGAGTCAGAGACAGAGACACAGAGACAGAGACACAGAGACAGGGACAAAGGGACAGAGGCAATGAGTCATAGACACAGAGACAGAAATTCAGAGACAGAGACACAGAGACAGAGACACAGAGACAGAGACGCAGAGACAGAGACACAGAGACAGAGACACAGAGACAGAGACACACAGACAGAGACACAGAGACAGAGACACAGAGACAGACACACAGAGACAGAGACACAGAGACAGAGGCACAGAGACAGAGACACAGAGACAGAGACACAGAGACAGGGACACAGAGACAGAGACACAGAGACAGAGACACAGAGACACAGAGACAGAGACACAGAGACAGAGACACAGAGACAGAGACACAGAATCAGAGGCACAGAGACAGAGACACAGAGACATGGACACAGAGACAGAGACACAGAGACAGAGACACAATGACAGCGATTCAGTGACAGAGACACAGAGACAGTGACACAGAGACTGAGACACAGAGACAGAGACACAGAGCCAGAGACACAGAGACAGAGACACAGAGACGGAGATAAAGAGATTCAGACACAGAGTAAGAGACACAGAGACGGTGACACAGAGAGAGAGAGACAGAGTCACAGAGGCGGAGATACAGAGACAGAGACACAGAGACACAGAGACGGAGACGCAGAGATACAGAGACAGAGACACAGAGACGGAGATAAAGAGATTCAGACACAGAGAAAGAGACACAGAGACGGTGACACAGAGAGAGAGAGACAGATTCACAGAGGCGGCGACACAGGGACAGAGACACTGAGACAGAGACACAGAGACAGATAACGGAGACAGAGACGCAGAAACGGAGACACAGGGACAGAGACAGAGAGACCGAGACACAAAGACAGAGACACAGAGACAGAGACACAATGACAGAGATTCAGTGACAGAGACACAGAGACAGTGACACAGAGACAGAGACACAGAGACAGGGACACAGAGAACGAGTAACAGAGACAGAGTCAGAGACAGAGACACAGTGACGGCGACACAGGGACACAAACACAGAGACAGGACCACAGAGACAGAGCCACAGAGACAGAGATACAGAGACGGAGACACAGAGAGAGAGAGACAGAGACACAGAGACTGAGACACAGGGACAGAGACACAGAGACAGAGACACAGGCACAGAGACACAGAGACAGAGACACAGAGTCAGAGACAGAGACACAGAGTCAGAGACACAGAGAAAGAGTCAGAGAGACAGAGATACAGAGACCGAGACACAGGGCCAGAGACAGAGAGGCAGAAACACAGAGACAGAGACACAGAGACAGAGACACAGAGGCAGATACAGAGAGACACAGAGACAGAGACACAGAGACAGAGACACAGAGACAGAGACACAGAGACAGAGACACAGAGACAGAGACACAGAGACAGAGACACAGAGACAGAGACACAGAGACAGAGACACAGAGACAGAGACACAGAGACAGAGACACAGAGATAGAGACACAGGGGCAGAGACACAGAGACAGAGACACAGAGACAGAGACACAGAGAGACACAGAAACAGAGACACAGAGACAGAGACACAGAGATAGAGACACAGAGACAGAGACACAGAGACAGAGACACAGAGACAGAGACACAGAGACGGAGACACAGAGACAGAGACACAGAGACAGAGACACAGAGACAGAGACACAGCGACAGAGACACAGAGACACAGAGACAGAGACAGAGACACAGAGACAGAGACACAGAGACAGAGACACAGAGACACAGAGACAGAGACAGAGAGACAGAGACACAGAGACAGAGACACAGAGACAGAGACGCAGAGACAGGGACACAGAGACAGAGACACAGAGGAAAGAGACACAGAGGCAGAGACACAGAGACAGAGACACAGACGCAGAGACACAGAAACAGAGACACAGAGTCAGAGACAGAGACACAGACACAGACACACAGAGACAGAGACACAGGGACAGAGACACTGAGTCATAGATACAGAGTCAGAAATACAGAGACAGAGACACAGAGACAGGCACACAGAGACAGAGATTCAGAGACAGTGAGACAGAGATAGAGTCACAGAGACGGAGACACAGAGACAGAAACACATAGACAGAGACACAGAGACAGAGACACAGAGACAGAGACACAGAGACAGAGACACAGAGACAGAGACACACAGACAGAGACACAGAGACAGAGACACAGAGACAGAGACACAGAGACAGAGACATAAAGACAGAAACATAGAGGCAGAGACACAGAGACAGAGTCGCAGGGACAGAGACACAGAGACAGAGACACAGAGAAAGGGAAACAGAGACAGGGACAGAGACATAGAGACAGAGACACAGAAACAGAGACACAGAGACAGTGACTCAGAGGCAGCGAGACAGAGACAGAGACACAGAGACATAGACACAGAGTGAGATAACGGGGATAGAGGCAAAGAGAGAGAGACACAGAGAGATAGACACAGAGACGGAGACACAGAGACAGAGACACAAAGACAGGGAAACAGAGACAGAGTCACACACACAGAGATAGAGACAGAGACACACAGACGGAGACACAGGGACACAGACACGGAGACAGGACCACAGAGACAAAGTCACACAGACAGAGTTACAGAGACAGAGACACAGAGACAGAGACACAGAGCCGGAGACACAGAGAGAGAGAGACAGAGACACAGAGACTGAGACACAGGGACAGAGACACAGAGACAGAGACACAGAGACAGAGACAGAGACACAGAGAAAGAGACACAGAGGCAGATACAGAGAGACACAGAGACAGAGACACAGAGAGAGACACAGAGACAGAGACACAGAGACAGAGACACAGAGACAGAGACACAGAGACAGAGACACAGAGACAGAGACACAGAGACAGAGACACAGAGACAGAGACACAGAGACAGAGACGCAGAGACAGAGACACAGAGACAGAGACACAGAGACAGAGACACAGAGACAGAGACACAGCGACAGAGACACAGAGACAGAGACACATGGACAGAAACACAGAAACAGAGACACAGAGACAGAGACACAGAGACAGAGACACAGAGACAGAGACACAGAGACAGAGACACAGAGACAGAGACACAGATACAGAGACACAGACACAGAGACAGAGACACAGAGGAATGAGACACAGAGGCAGAGACACAGAGACAGAGACACAGAGACAGAGACACAAAAACAGAGACACAGAGACTGAGGCGCAGGGACAGAGACACAGAGACAGAGACACAATGACAGAGACTCAGTGAAAGAGACACAGAGACTGGGACACAGAGAAAGAGAAACAGAGACAGAGACAGAGACATAGAGACGGAGACACAGAAACAGAGACACATAGACGGAGACTCTGGGACAGAGACACAGGGACAGAGACTCAGAGGCAGCGGTACAGAGACAGAGACAGAGACAGAGACAGAGACACAGAGACATAGACACAGAGTCAGATAATGGAGATAGAGACACAGAGAGAGAGACACAGAGACGGAGACACAGGGACAGAGACGCAGAGACAGAGACACAGAGATAGGGACACAGAGGCAGAGACAGACACACAGAGAGAGAGACACACACACAGAGACAGAGACAGAGACACAGAGACGGAGACACAGGGACACAGGCACGGAGACAGGACCACAGAGACAGAGTCACACAGACAGATATACAGAGACAGAGACACACAGAGAGAGACACAGAGACAGAGACACAGAGACAGAGACACAGAGACAGAGACACAGAGACATCGACACAGAGACAGAGACACAGAGGCAGAGACATAGACACGGAGACAGAGACAGAGACACGGAGACACAGAGACACAGAGACAGAGACACAGAGACAGAGACACAGAGACGGAGACACAGAGACAGAGACAGAGACACAGAGACAGAGACACAGAGACAGAGACACAGAGACAGGGACACAGAGACAGAGACACAGAGGAATGAGACACAGAGGCAGAGACACAGAGACAGAGACACAGAGACGGAGACACTGAGACAGAGACACAAAAACAGAGACACAGAGACAGAGGCGCAGAGACAGAGACACAGAGACAGAGACACAGTGACAGAGAGTCAGTGAAAGAGACACAGAGACTGGGACACAGAGAAAGAGAAACAGAGACAGAGACAGAGACATAGAGACGGAGACACAGAAACAGAGACACATAGACGGATACTCTGGGACAGAGACACAGGGACAGAGACTCAGAGGCAGCGGCACAGAGACAGAGACAGAGACAGAGACAGAGACACAGAGACATAGACACAGAGTCAGATAATGGAGATAGAGACACAGAGAGAGAGACACAGAGACGGAGACACAGGGACAGAGACGCAGAGACAGAGACACAGAGACAGAGACACAGAGACAGAGACACAGAGACAGAGACACAGAGACAGAGACACAGAGACAGAGACACAGAGACAGAGACACAGAGACAGAGACACAGAGACAGAGACACAGAGACAGAGACACAGAGACAGAGACACAGAGACAGAGACACAGAGACAGAGACACAGAGACAGAGACACAGAGACAGAGACACAGAGACAGAGACACAGAGACAGAGACACAGAGACAGAGACACAGAGACAGAGACACAGAGACAGAGACACAGAGACAGAGACACAGAGACAGAGACACAGAGACAGAGACACAGAGACAGAGACACAGAGACAGAGACACAGAGACAGAGGCACAGAGACAGAGACACAGAGACAGAGACACAGAGACAGAGACACAGAGACAGAGACACAGAGACAGAGACACAGAGGCACAGAGTCAGAGACACGGAGACAGAGACGCAGAGACAGAGACACAGAGACAGAGACACAGAGACAGAGACACAGAGACAGAGACACAGAGACAGAGACAGTCAGACAGAGACACAGAGACAGAGACACAGAAACAGAGACACAGGGACAGAGACACAGAGACAGAGACACAGAGAAAGAGAAACAGAGACAGGGACAGAGACATAGAGACAGAGACACAGAAACAGAGACATAGAGACAGAGATACAGAAACAGAGACACAGAGACGGAGAATCTTGGACAGAGACACAGAGACAGTGACTCAGAGGCAGCGAGACAGAGACAGAGACACAGAGACATAGACACAGAGTCAGATAACGGAGATAGAGACACAGTGAGAGAGACACAGAGAGAGAGAAACAGAGACGGTGACACAGAGACAGAGACACAAAGACAGGGAAACAGAGACAGAGGCACACACACAGAGATAGAGACAGAGACACACAGACGGAGACAATGGGACACAGACACGGAGACAGGACCACAGAGGCAGAGTCACACAGACAGAGATACAGAGACAGAGACACAGAGACAGAGACACAGAGACGGAGACACAGAGAGAGAGAGACAGAGACACAGAGACTGAGACACAGGGACAGAGACACAGAGACGGAGACACAGAGAGAGAGAGACAGAGACACAGAGACTGAGACACAGGGACAGAGACACAGAGAGAGAGACACAGAGACAGAGACACAGAGACAGAGACACAGAGTCAGAGACAGAGACTCAGAGACACAGACACAGAGAAAGAGTCAGAGAGACAGAGATACAGAGACGGAGACACAGGGACAGAGACAGAGAGGCAGAAACACAGAGACAGAGTCACACAGACAGAGATACAGAGACAGAGACACAGAGACAGAGACACAAAAACAGAGACACAGAGACAGAGGCGCAGAGACAGAGACACAGAGACAGAGACACAGTGACAGAGAGTCAGTGAAAGAGACACAGAGACTGGGACACAGAGAAAGAGAAACAGAGACAGAGACAGAGACATAGAGACGGAGACACAGAAACAGAGACACAGAGACAGAGACACAGAGACAGAGACACAGAGACAGAGACACAGAGACAGAGACACAGAGACAGAGACACAGAGACAGAGACACAGAGACAGAGACACAGAGACAGAGACACAGAGACAGAGACACAGAGACAGAGACACAGAGACAGAGACACAGAGACAGAGACACAGAGACAGAGACACAGAGACAGAGACACAGAGACAGAGACACAGAGACAGAGACACAGAGACAGAGACACAGAGACAGAGACACAGAGACAGAGACACAGAGACAGAGGCACAGAGACAGAGACACAGAGACAGAGACACAGAGACAGAGACACAGAGACAGAGACACAGAGACAGAGACACAGAGGCACAGAGTCAGAGACACGGAGACAGAGACGCAGAGACAGAGACACAGAGACAGAGACACAGAGACAGAGACACAGAGACAGAGACACAGAGACAGAGACAGTCAGACAGAGACACAGAGACAGAGACACAGAAACAGAGACACAGGGACAGAGACACAGAGACAGAGACACAGAGAAAGAGAAACAGAGACAGGGACAGAGACATAGAGACAGAGACACAGAAACAGAGACATAGAGACAGAGACACAGAAACAGAGACACAGAGACGGAGAATCTGGGACAGAGACACAGAGACAGTGACTCAGAGGCAGCGAGACAGAGACAGAGACACAGAGACATAGACACAGAGTCAGATAACGGAGATAGAGACACAGTGAGAGAGACACAGAGAGAGAGAAACAGAGACGGTGACACAGAGACAGAGACACAAAGACAGGGAAACAGAGACAGAGGCACACACACAGAGATAGAGACAGAGACACACAGACGGAGACAATGGGACACAGACACGGAGACAGGACCACAGAGGCAGAGTCACACAGACAGAGATACAGAGACAGAGACACAGAGACAGAGACACAGAGACGGAGACACAGAGAGAGAGAGACAGAGACACAGAGACTGAGGCACAGGGACAGAGACACAGAGACGGAGACACAGAGAGAGAGAGACAGAGACACAGAGACTGAGACACAGGGACAGAGACACAGAGAGAGAGACACAGAGACAGAGACACAGAGACAGAGACACAGAGTCAGAGACAGAGACTCAGAGACACAGACACAGAGAAAGAGTCAGAGAGACAGAGATACAGAGACGGAGACACAGGGACAGAGACAGAGAGGCAGAAACACAGAGACAGAGTCACACAGACAGAGATACAGAGACAGAGACACAGAGACAGAGACACAGAGACAGAGACACAGAGACAGAGACACAGAGACAGAGACACAGAGACAGAGACACGGAGACATCGACACAGAGACAGAGACACAGAGGCAGAGACATAGACACAGAGACAGAGACAGAGACACAGAGACACAGAGACAGAGACACAGAGACAGAGACACAGAGACAGAGACACAGAGACAGAGACACAGAGACAGAGACACAGAGACAGAGACACAGAGACAGAGACACAGGGACAGAGACAGAGAGGCAGAAACACAGAGACAGAGTCACACAGACAGAGATACAGAGACAGAGACACAGAGACAGAGACACAGAGACAGAGACACAGAGACAGAGACACAGAGACAGAGACACAGAGGCAGAGACACAGAGACAGAGACACAGAGACATCGACACAGAGACAGAGACACAGAGGCAGAGACATAGACACAGAGACAGAGACAGAGACACAGAGACACAGAGACAGAGACACAGAGACAGAGACACAGAGACAGAGACACAGAGACAGAGACACAGAGACAGAGACACAGAGACAGAGACACAGAGACAGAGACACAGAGACAGAGACACAGAGACAGAGACACAGAGACAGAGACACAGAGACAGAGACACAGAGACAGAGACACAGAGACAGAGACACAGAGACAGAGACACAGAGACAGAGACACAGAGACAGAGACACAGACACAGAGACAGAGACACAGAGACAGAGACACAGAGACAGAGACACAGAGACAGAGACACAGAGACAGAGACACAGAGACATCGACACAGAGACAGAGACACAGAGGCAGAGACATAGACACAGAGACAGAGACAGAGACACAGAGACACAGAGACAGAGACACAGAGACAGAGACACAGAGACAGAGACACAGAGACAGAGACACAGAGACAGAGACACAGAGACAGAGACACAGAGACAGAGACACAGAGACAGAGACACAGAGACAGAGACACAGAGACAGAGACACAGAGACAGAGACACAGAGACAGAGACACAGAGACAGAGACACAGAGACAGAGACACAGAGACAGAGACACAGAGACAGAGACACAGAGACAGAGACACAGAGACAGAGACACAGAGACAGAGACACAGAGACAGAGACACAGAGACAGAGACACAGAGTCATAGTCAGAGACAGAGACACAGACACAGACACACAGAGACAGAGACATAAAGACAGAAACACAGAGACAGAGACACAGAGACAGAGACACAGAGACAGAGACACATGGACAGAAACACAGAAACAGAGACACAGAGACAGAGACACAGAGACAGAGACACAGAGACAGAGACACAGAGACAGAGACACAGAGACAGAGACACAGATACAGAGACACAGACACAGAGACAGAGACACAGAGGAATGAGACACAGAGGCAGAGACACAGAGACAGAGACACAGAGACAGAGACACAAAAACAGAGACACATAGACTGAGGCGCAGGGACAGAGACACAGAGACAGAGACACAATGACAGAGACTCAGTGAAAGAGACACAGAGACTGGGACACAGAGAAAGAGAAACAGAGACAGAGACAGAGACATAGAGACGGAGACACAGAAACAGAGACACATAGACGGAGACTCTGGGACAGAGACACAGGGACAGAGACTCAGAGGCAGCGGTACAGAGACAGAGACAGAGACAGAGACAGAGACACAGAGACATAGACACAGAGTCAGATAATGGAGATAGAGACACAGAGAGAGAGACACAGAGACGGAGACACAGGGACAGAGACGCAGAGACAGAGACACAGAGATAGGGACACAGAGGCAGAGACAGACACACAGAGAGAGAGACACACACACAGAGACAGAGACAGAGACACAGAGACGGAGACACAGGGACACAGGCACGGAGACAGGACCACAGAGACAGAGTCACACAGACAGATATACAGAGACAGAGACACACAGAGAGAGACACAGAGACAGAGACACAGAGACAGAGACACAGAGACATCGACACAGAGACAGAGACACAGAGGCAGAGACATAGACACGGAGACAGAGACAGAGACACGGAGACACAGAGACACAGAGACAGAGACACAGAGACAGAGACACAGAGACGGAGACACAGAGACAGAGACAGAGACACAGAGACAGAGACACAGAGACAGAGACACAGAGACAGGGACACAGAGACAGAGACACAGAGGAATGAGACACAGAGGCAGAGACACAGAGACAGAGACACAGAGACGGAGACACTGAGACAGAGACACAAAAACAGAGACACAGAGACAGAGGCGCAGAGACAGAGACACAGAGACAGAGACACAGTGACAGAGAGTCAGTGAAAGAGACACAGAGACTGGGACACAGAGAAAGAGAAACAGAGACAGAGACAGAGACATAGAGACGGAGACACAGAAACAGAGACACATAGACGGATACTCTGGGACAGAGACACAGGGACAGAGACTCAGAGGCAGCGGCACAGAGACAGAGACAGAGACAGAGACAGAGACACAGAGACATAGACACAGAGTCAGATAATGGAGATAGAGACACAGAGAGAGAGACACAGAGACGGAGACACAGGGACAGAGACGCAGAGACAGAGACACAGAGACAGAGACACAGAGACAGAGACACAGAGACAGAGACACAGAGACAGAGACACAGAGACAGAGACACAGAGACAGAGACACAGAGACAGAGACACAGAGACAGAGACACAGAGACAGAGACACAGAGACAGAGACACAGAGACAGAGACACAGAGACAGAGACACAGAGACAGAGACACAGAGACAGAGACACAGAGACAGAGACACAGAGACAGAGACACAGAGACAGAGACACAGAGACAGAGACACAGAGACAGAGACACAGAGACAGAGACACAGAGACAGAGACACAGAGACAGAGACACAGAGACAGAGACACAGAGACAGAGGCACAGAGACAGAGACACAGAGACAGAGACACAGAGACAGAGACACAGAGACAGAGACACAGAGACAGAGACACAGAGGCACAGAGTCAGAGACACGGAGACAGAGACGCAGAGACAGAGACACAGAGACAGAGACACAGAGACAGAGACACAGAGACAGAGACACAGAGACAGAGACAGTCAGACAGAGACACAGAGACAGAGACACAGAAACAGAGACACAGGGACAGAGACACAGAGACAGAGACACAGAGAAAGAGAAACAGAGACAGGGACAGAGACATAGAGACAGAGACACAGAAACAGAGACATAGAGACAGAGACACAGAAACAGAGACACAGAGACGGAGAATCTGGGACAGAGACACAGAGACAGTGACTCAGAGGCAGCGAGACAGAGACAGAGACACAGAGACATAGACACAGAGTCAGATAACGGAGATAGAGACACAGTGAGAGAGACACAGAGAGAGAGAAACAGAGACGGTGACACAGAGACAGAGACACAAAGACAGGGAAACAGAGACAGAGGCACACACACAGAGATAGAGACAGAGACACACAGACGGAGACAATGGGACACAGACACGGAGACAGGACCACAGACGCAGAGTCACACAGACAGAGATACAGAGACAGAGACACAGAGACAGAGACACAGAGACGGAGACACAGAGAGAGAGAGACAGAGACACAGAGACTGAGACACAGGGACAGAGACACAGAGACGGAGACACAGAGAGAGAGAGACAGAGACACAGAGACTGAGACACAGGGACAGAGACACAGAGAGAGAGACACAGAGACAGAGACACAGAGACAGAGACACAGAGACAGAGACACAGAGACAGAGACACAGAGACAGAGACACAGGGACAGAGACAGAGAGGCAGAAACACAGAGACAGAGTCACACAGACAGAGATACAGAGACAGAGACACAGAGACAGAGACACAGAGACAGAGACACAGAGACAGAGACACAGAGACAGAGACACAGAGGCAGAGACACAGAGACAGAGGCACAGAGACATCGACACAGAGACAGAGACACAGAGGCAGAGACATAGACACAGAGACAGAGACAGAGACACAGAGACACAGAGACAGAGACACAGAGACAGAGACACAGAGACAGAGACACAGAGACAGAGACACAGAGACAGAGACACAGAGACAGAGACACAGAGACAGAGACACAGAGACAGAGACACAGAGACAGAGACACAGAGACAGAGACACAGAGACAGAGACACAGACACAGAGACAGAGACACAGAGACAGAGACACAGAGACAGAGACACAGAGACAGAGACACAGAGACAGAGACACAGAGACATCGACACAGAGACAGAGACACAGAGGCAGAGACATAGACACAGAGACAGAGACAGAGACACAGAGACACAGAGACAGAGACACAGAGACAGAGACACAGAGACAGAGACACAGAGACAGAGACACAGAGACAGAGACACAGAGACAGAGACACAGAGACAGAGACACAGAGACAGAGACACAGAGACAGAGACACAGAGACAGAGACACAGAGACAGAGACACAGAGACAGAGACACAGAGACAGAGACACAGAGTCATAGTCAGAGACAGAGACACAGACACAGACACACAGAGACAGAGACATAAAGACAGAAACACAGAGACAGAGACACAGAGACAGAGTCACAGGGACAGAGATTAAGAGACAGTGACACAGAGATAGAGTCACAGAGACGGAGACACAGAGACAGAGACACAGAGACAGAGACACAGAGACAGAGACACAGAGACAGAGACACACAGACAGAGACACAGAGACAGAGACGCAGAGACAGAGACATAAAGACAGAAACACAGAGACAGAGACACAGAGACAGAGTCACAGGGACAGAGACACAGAGACAGAGACACAGAGACAGAGACACAGAGTCAGAGACAGAGACTCAGAGACACAGACACAGAGAAAGAGTCAGAGAGACAGAGATACAGAGACGGAGACACAGGGACAGAGACAGAGAGGCAGAAACACAGAGACAGAGTCACACAGACAGAGATACAGAGACAGAGACACAGAGACAGAGACACAGAGACAGAGACACAGAGACAGAGACACAGAGACAGAGACACAGAGACAGAGACACGGAGACATCGACACAGAGACAGAGACACAGAGGCAGAGACATAGACACAGAGACAGAGACAGAGACACAGAGACACAGAGACAGAGACACAGAGACAGAGACACAGAGACAGAGACACAGAGACAGAGACACAGAGACAGAGACACAGAGACAGAGACACAGAGACATCGACACAGAGACATCGACACAGAGACAGAGACACAGAGGCAGAGACATAGACACAGAGACAGAGACAGAGACACAGAGACACAGAGACAGAGACACAGAGACAGAGACACAGAGACAGAGACACAGAGACAGAGACACAGAGACAGAGACACAGAGACAGAGACACGGAGACAGAGACACAGAGACAGAGACACAGAGACAGAGACACAGAGACAGAGACACAGAGACAGAGACACAGAGACAGAGACACAGAGACAGAGACACAGAGACAGAGACACAGAGGCACAGAGTCAGAGACACGGAGACAGAGACACAGAGACAGAGACACAGAGACAGATACACAGAGACAGAGACACAGAGACAGAGACACAGAGACAGAGACACAGAGACAGAGACAGTCAGACAGAGACACAGAGACAGAGACACAGAAACAGAGACACAGGGACAGAGACACAGAGACAGAGACACAGAGAAAGAGAAACAGAGACAGGGACAGAGACATAGAGACAGAGACACAGAAACAGAGACATAGAGACAGAGACACAGAAACAGAGACACAGAGACGGAGAATCTGGGACAGAGACACAGAGACAGTGACTCAGAGGCAGCGAGACAGAGACAGAGACACAGAGACATAGACACAGAGTCAGATAACGGAGATAGAGACACAGTGAGAGAGACACAGAGAGAGAGAAACAGAGGCGGTGACACAGAGACAGAGACACAAAGACAGGGAAACAGAGACAGAGGCACACACACAGAGATAGAGACAGAGACACACAGACGGAGACAATGGGACACAGACACGGAGACAGGACCACAGAGGCAGAGTCACACAGACAGAGATACAGAGACAGAGACACAGAGACAGAGACACAGAGACGGAGACACAGAGAGAGAGAGAGACAGAGACACAGAGACTGAGACACAGGGACAGAGACACAGAGACGGAGACACAGAGAGAGAGAGACAGAGACACAGAGACTGAGACACAGGGACAGAGACACAGAGACAGAGATACAGAGACAGAGACACAGAGACAGAGACACAGAGTCAGAGACAGAGACACAGAGACACAGACACAGAGAAAGAGTCAGAGAGACAGAGATACAGAGACGGAGACACAGGGACAGAGACAGAGAGGCAGAAACACAGAGACAGAGTCACACAGACAGAGATACAGAGACAGAGACACAGAGACAGAGACACAGAGACAGAGACACAGAGACAGAGACACAGAGACAGAGACACAGAGACATCGACACAGAGACAGAGACACAGAGGCAGAGACATAGACACAGAGACAGAGACAGAGACACAGAGACACAGAGACAGAGACACAGAGACAGAGACACAGAGACAGAGACACAGAGACAGAGACACAGAGACAGAGACACAGAGACAGAGACACAGAGACAGAGACACAGAGACAGAGACACAGAGACAGAGACACAGAGACAGAGACACAGAGACAGAGACACAGAGACAGAGACACAGAGACAGAGACACAGAGACAGAGACACAGAGACAGAGACACAGAGACAGAGACACAGAGACAGAGACACACAGACAGAGACACAGAGACAGAGACGCAGAGAAGAGACATAAAGACAGAAACACAGAGAAAGAGACACAGAGACAGAGTCACAGGGACAGAGACACAGAGACAGAGACACAGAGAAAGAGAAACAGAGACAGGGACAGAGACATAGAGACAGAGACACAGAAACAGAGACACAGAGACGGAGACTCTGGGACAGAGACACAGAGACAGTGACTCAGAGGCAGCGAGACAGAGACAGAGGCACAGAGACATAGACACAGAGTGAGATAACGGGGATAGAGACAAAGAGAGAGAGACACAGAGAGATAGACACAGAGACGGAGACACAGAGACAGAGACACAAAGACAGGGAAACAGAGACAGAGTCACACACACAGAGATAGAGACAGAGACACACAGACGGAGACACAGGGACACAGACACGGAGACAGGACCACAGAGACAAAGTCACACAGACAGAGTTACAGAGACAGAGACACAGAGACAGAGACACAGAGCCGGAGACACAGAGAGAGAGAGACAGAGACACAGAGACTGAGACACAGGGACAGAGACACAGAGACAGAGACACAGAGACAGAGACAGAGACACAGAGAAAGAGACACAGAGGCAGATACAGAGAGACACAGAGACAGAGACACAGAGAGAGACACAGAGACAGAGACACAGAGACAGGGACACAGAGACAGAGACACAGAGACAGAGACACAGAGACAGAGACACAGAGACAGAGACTCAGAGACAGAGACACAGAGACAGAGACGCAGAGACAGAGACACAGAGACAGAGACACAGAGACAGAGACACAGAGACAGAGACACAGAGACAGAGACACAGAGACAGAGACACATGGACAGAAACACAGAAACAGAGACACAGAGACAGAGACACAGAGACAGAGACACAGAGACAGAGACACAGAGACAGAGACACAGAGACAGAGACACAGAGACAGAGACACAGAGACAGAGACACAGATACAGAGACACAGACACAGAGACAGAGACACAGAGGAATGAGACACAGAGGCAGAGACACAGAGACAGAGACACAGAGACAGAGACACAAAAACAGAGACACAGAGACTGAGGCGCAGGGACAGAGACACAGAGACAGAGACACAATGACAGAGACTCAGTGAAAGAGACACAGAGACTGGGACACAGAGAAAGAGAAACAGAGACAGAGACAGAGACATAGAGACGGAGACACTGAAACAGAGACACATAGACGGAGACTCTGGGACAGAGACACAGGGACAGAGACTCAGAGGCAGCGGTACAGAGACAGAGACAGAGACAGAGACAGAGACACAGAGACATAGACACAGAGTCAGATAATGGAGATAGAGACACAGAGAGAGAGACACAGAGACGGAGACACAGGGACAGAGACGCAGAGACAGAGACACAGAGATAGGGACACAGAGGCAGAGACAGACACACAGAGAGAGAGACACACACACAGAGACAGAGACAGAGACACAGAGACGGAGACACAGGGACACAGGCACGGAGACAGGACCACAGAGACAGAGTCACACAGACAGATATACAGAGACAGAGACACACAGAGAGAGACACAGAGACAGAGACACAGAGACAGAGACACAGAGACAGAGACACAGAGACATCGACACAGAGACAGAGACACAGAGGCAGAGACATAGACACGGAGACAGAGACAGAGACACGGAGACACAGAGACACAGAGACAGAGACACAGAGACAGAGACACAGAGACGGAGACACAGAGACAGAGACAGAGACACAGAGACAGAGACACAGAGACAGAGACACAGAGACAGGGACACAGAGACAGAGACACAGAGGAATGAGACACAGAGGCAGAGACACAGAGACAGAGACACAGAGACAGAGACACTGAGACAGAGACACAAAAACAGAGACACAGAGACAGAGGCGCAGAGACAGAGACACAGAGACAGAGACACAGTGACAGAGAGTCAGTGAAAGAGACACAGAGACTGGGACACAGAGAAAGAGAAACAGAGACAGAGACAGAGACATAGAGACGGAGACACAGAAACAGAGACACATAGACGGATACTCTGGGACAGAGACACAGGGACAGAGACTCAGAGGCAGCGGCACAGAGACAGAGACAGAGACAGAGACAGAGACAGAGACACAGAGACATAGACACAGAGTCAGATAATGGAGATAGAGACACAGAGAGAGAGACACAGAGACGGAGACACAGGGACAGAGACGCAGAGACAGAGACACAGAGACAGAGACACAGAGACAGAGACACAGAGACAGAGACACAGAGACAGAGACACAGAGACAGAGACACAGAGACAGAGACACAGAGACAGAGACACAGAGACAGAGACACAGAGACAGAGACACAGAGACAGAGACACAGAGACAGAGGCACAGAGACAGAGACACAGAGACAGAGACACAGAGACAGAGACACAGAGACAGAGACACAGAGACAGAGACACAGAGACAGAGACACAGAGACAGAGACACAGAGACAGAGACACAGAGACAGAGACACAGAGACAGAGACACAGAGACAGAGACACAGAGGCACAGAGTCAGAGACACGGAGACAGAGACACAGAGACAGAGACACAGAGACAGAGACACAGAGACAGAGACACAGAGACAGAGACACAGAGACAGAGACACAGAGACAGAGACAGTCAGACAGAGACACAGAGACAGAGACACAGAAACAGAGACACAGGGACAGAGACACAGAGACAGAGACACAGAGAAAGAGAAACACAGACAGGGACAGAGACATAGAGACAGAGACACAGAAACAGAGACATAGAGACAGAGACACAGAAACAGAGACACAGAGACGGAGAATCTGGGACAGAGACACAGAGACAGTGACTCAGAGGCAGCGAGACAGAGACAGAGACACAGAGACATAGACACAGAGACAGAGACACAGAGACAGAGACACAGAGACATCGACACAGAGACAGAGACACAGAGGCAGAGACATAGACACAGAGACAGAGACAGAGACACAGAGACACAGAGACAGAGACACAGAGACAGAGACACAGAGACAGAGACACAGAGACAGAGACACAGAGACAGAGACACAGAGACAGAGACACAGAGACAGAGACACAGAGACAGAGACACAGAGACAGAGACACAGTGACAGAGACACAGAGACAGAGACACAGAGACAGAGACACAGAGACAGAGACACAGAGACAGAGACACAGAGACAGAGACACAGAGACAGAGACACAGAGACAGAGACACAGAGACAGAGACACAGAGACAGAGACACAGAGACAGAGACACAGAGACAGAGACACAGAGACAGAGACACAGAGACAGAGACACAGAGACAGAGACACAGAGACAGAGACACAGAGACAGAGACACAGAGACAGAGACACAGAGACACAGAGACAGAGACACAGAGTCAGAGTCAGAGACAGAGACACAGACACAGACACACAGAGACAGAGACATAAAGACAGAAACACAGAGACAGAGACACAGAGACAGAGTCACAGGGACAGAGATTCAGAGACAGTGACACAGAGATAGAGTCACAGAGACGGAGACACAGAGACAGAGACACAGAGACAGAGACACAGAGACAGAGACACACAGACAGAGACACAGAGACAGAGACGCAGAGACAGAGACATAAAGACAGAAACACAGAGACAGAGACACAGAGACAGAGTCACAGGGACAGAGACACAGAGACAGAGACACAGAGAAAGAGAAACAGAGACAGGGACAGAGACATAGAGACAGAGACACAGAAACAGAGACACAGAGACGGAGACTCTGGGACAGAGACACAGAGACAGTGACTCAGAGGCAGCGAGACAGAGACAGAGGCACAGAGACATAGACACAGAGTGAGATAACGGGGATAGAGACAAAGAGAGAGAGACACAGAGAGAGAGACACAGAGACAGAGACACAGAGACAGAGACACAGGGGCAGAGACACAGAGACAGAGACACAGAGAAAGAGAAACAGAGACAGGGACAGAGACATAGAGACAGAGACACAGAAGCAGAGACACAGAGACGGAGACTCTGGGACAGAGACACAGAGACAGTGACTCAGAGGCAGCGAGACAGAGACAGAGACACAGAGACATAGACACAGAGTCAGGGACAGAGACACAGAGACAGAGACACAGAGTCAGGGACAGAGACACAGAGACAGAGACACAGAGACAGAGACAAAGGGACAGAGACACTGAGTCATAGACACAGAGACAGAAATACAGAGACAGAGACACAGAGACATAGACACAGAGTCAGATAACGGAGATAGAGACACAGAGAGAGAGACACAGAGAGAGAGGAACAGAGACCGAGACACAGAGACAGAGACACAAAGACAGGGAAACAGAGACAGAGACACACACACAGATACAGAGACACACACACAGAGATAGAGACAGAGACACACAGACGGAGACAATGGGACACAGACACGGGGACAGGACCACAGAGACAGAGTCACACAGACAGAGATACAGAGACAGAGACACAGTGACAGAGACACAGAGTCGGAGACACAGAGAGGGAGAGACAGAGACACAGAGACTGAGACACAGCGACAGAGGCACAGAGACAGACACACAGAGACAGAGACACAGAGACAGAGACACAGAGACAGAGACACAGAGACAGGGACACAGAGACAGAGACACAGAGACAGAGACACAGAGACACAGAGACAGAGACACAGAGACAGAGACACAGAGACAGAGACACAGAGGCACAGAGTCAGAGACACGGAGACAGAGAACAGAGACAGAGACACAGAGACAGAGACACAGAGACAGAGACACAGAGACAGAGACACAGAGACAGAGACAGAGAGACAGAGACACAGAGACAGAGACACACAGACAGAGACATAGAGACAGAGACACAGAGACAGAGACATAAAGACAGAAACATAGAGGCAGAGACACAGAGACAGAGTCGCAGGGACAGAGACACAGAGACAGAGACACAGAGAAAGGGAAACAGAGACAGGGACAGAGACATAGAGACAGAGACACAGAAACAGAGACACAGAGACAGTGACTCAGAGGCAGCGAGACAGAGACAGAGACACAGAGACATAGACACAGAGTGAGATAACGGGGATAGAGGCAAAGAGAGAGAGACACAGAGAGATAGACACAGAGACGGAGACACAGAGACAGAGACACAAAGACAGGGAAACAGAGACAGAGTCACACACACAGAGATAGAGACAGAGACACACAGACGGAGACACAGGGACACAGACACGGAGACAGGACCACAGAGACAAAGTCACACAGACAGAGTTACAGAGACAGAGACACAGAGACAGAGACACAGAGCCGGAGACACAGAGAGAGAGAGACAGAGACACAGAGACTGAGACACAGGGACAGAGACACAGAGACAGAGACAGAGACACAGAGAAAGAGACACAGAGGCAGATACAGAGAGACACAGAGACAGAGACACAGAGAGAGACACAGAGACAGAGACACAGAGACAGAGACACAGAGACAGAGACACAGAGACAGAGACACAGAGACAGAGACACAGAGACAGAGACACAGAGACAGAGACACAGAGACAGAGACACAGAGACAGAGACACAGAGACAGAGACACAGAGACAGAGACACAGAGACAGAGACGCAGAGACAGAGACACAGAGACAGAGACACAGAGACAGAGACACAGAGACAGAGACACAGAGACAGAGACACAGAGACAGAGACACATGGACAGAAACACAGAAACAGAGACACAGAGACAGAGACACAGAGACAGAGACACAGAGACAGAGACACAGAGACAGAGACACAGATACAGAGACACAGACACAGAGACAGAGACACAGAGGAATGAGACACAGAGGCAGAGACACAGAGACAGAGACACAGAGACAGAGACACAAAAACAGAGACACAGAGACTGAGGCGCAGGGACAGAGACACAGAGACAGAGACACAATGACAGAGACTCAGTGAAAGAGACACAGAGACTGGGACACAGAGAAAGAGAAACAGAGACAGAGACAGAGACATAGAGACGGAGACACAGAAACAGAGACACATAGACGGAGACTCTGGGACAGAGACACAGGGACAGAGACTCAGAGGCAGCGGTACAGAGACAGAGACAGAGACTGAGACAGAGACACAGAGACATAGACACAGAGACAGATAATGGAGATAGAGACACAGAGAGAGAGACACAGAGACGGAGACACAGGGACAGAGACGCAGAGACAGAGACACAGAGATAGGGACACAGAGGCAGAGACAGACACACAGAGAGAGAGACACACACACAGAGACAGAGACAGAGACACAGAGACGGAGACACAGGGACACAGGCACGGAGACAGGACCACAGAGACAGAGTCACACAGACAGATATACAGAGACAGAGACACACAGAGAGAGACACAGAGACAGAGACACAGAGACAGAGACACAGAGACAGAGACACAGAGACAGAGACACAGAGACAGAGACACAGAGACAGAGACACAGAGACAGAGACACAGAGACAGAGACACAGAGACAGAGACACAGAGACAGAGACACAGAGACAGAGACACAGAGACAGAGACACAGAGACAGAGACACAGAGACAGAGACACAGAGACAGAGACACAGAGACAGAGACACAGAGACAGAGACACACAGACAGAGACACAGAGACAGAGACGCAGAGAAGAGACATAAAGACAGAAACACAGAGAAAGAGACACAGAGACAGAGTCACAGGGACAGAGACACAGAGACAGAGACACAGAGAAAGAGAAACAGAGACAGGGACAGAGACATAGAGACAGAGACACAGAAACAGAGACACAGAGACGGAGACTCTGGGACAGAGACACAGAGACAGTGACTCAGAGGCAGCGAGACAGAGACAGAGGCACAGAGACATAGACACAGAGTGAGATAACGGGGATAGAGACAAAGAGAGAGAGACACAGAGAGATAGACACAGAGACGGAGACACAGAGACAGAGACACAAAGACAGGGAAACAGAGACAGAGTCACACACACAGAGATAGAGACAGAGACACACAGACGGAGACACAGGGACACAGACACGGAGACAGGACCACAGAGACAAAGTCACACAGACAGAGTTACAGAGACAGAGACACAGAGACAGAGACACAGAGCCGGAGACACAGAGAGAGAGAGACAGAGACACAGAGACTGAGACACAGGGACAGAGACACAGAGACAGAGACACAGAGACAGAGACAGAGACACAGTGAAAGAGACACAGAGGCAGATACAGAGAGACACAGAGACAGAGACACAGACACAGACACACAGAGACAGAGACACAGGGACAGAGACACTGAGTCATAGACACAGAGACAGAAAGACAGAGACAGAGACACAGAGACAGAGACACAGAGACAGAGACACAGAGACAGAGACACAGAGACAGAGACACAGAGACAGAGACACAGAGAAAGAGAAACAGAGACACAGAGACAGAGACACAGAGACAGAGACACAGAGACAGAGACACAGAGACAGAGACACAGAGACAGAGACACAGAGACAGAGACACAGAGACAGAGACACAGAGACAGAGACACAGAGACAGAGACACAGAGACAGAGACACAGAGACAGAGACACAGAGACAGAGACACAGAGACAGAGACACAGAGACAGAGACACAGAGACAGAGACACAGAGACAGAGACACAGAGACAGAGACACAGAGACAGAGACACAGAGACAGAGACACAGAGACAGAGACACAGAGACAGAGACACAGAGACAGAGACACAGAGACAGAGACACAGAGACAGAGACACAGAGACAGAGACACAGAGACAGAGACACAGAGACAGAGACACAGAGACAGAGACACAGAGACAGAGACACAGAGACAGAGACACAGAGACAGAGGCACAGAGACAGAGACACAGAGACAGAGACACAGAGACAGAGACACAGAGACAGAGACACAGAGACAGAGACACAGAGACAGAGACACAGAGACAGAGACACAGAGACAGAGACACAGAGACAGAGACACAGAGACAGAGACACAGAGACAGAGACACAGAGACAGAGACACAGAGACAGAGACACAGAGACAGAGACACAGAGACAGAGACACAGAGGCACAGAGTCAGAGACACGGAGACAGAGACACAGAGACAGAGACACAGAGACAGAGACACAGAGACAGAGACACAGAGACAGAGACAGTCAGACAGAGATACAGAGACAGAGACACAGAAGCAGAGACACAGGGACAGAGACACAGAGACAGAGACACAGAGAAAGAGAAACAGAGACAGGGACAGAGACATAGAGACAGAGACACAGAAACAGAGACATAGAGACAGAGACACAGAAACAGAGACACAGAGACGGAGAATCTGGGACAGAGACACAGAGACAGTGACACAGAGGCAGCGAGACAGAGACAGAGACACAGAGACATAGACACAGAGTCAGATAACGGAGATAGAGACACAGTGAGAGAGACACAGAGAGAGAGAAACAGAGACGGTGACACAGAGACAGAGACACAAAGACAGGGAAACAGAGACAGGGGCACACACACAGAGATAGAGACAGAGACACACAGACGGAGACAATGGGACACAGACACGGAGACAGGACCACAGAGGCAGAGTCACACAGACAGAGATACAGAGACGGAGACACAGAGACACAGGCACAAAGACAGGGAAACAGAGACAGAGACACACACACAGAGACAGGGACACACACACAGAGATAGAGACAGAGACACACAGACGGAGACACAGGGACACAGACACCGAGGCAGGACCACAGAGACAGAGTCACACAGACAGAGATACAGAGACAGAGACACAGAGACGGAGACACAGAGACGGAGACACAGAAAGAGAGAGACAGAGACACAGAGACAGAGACACAGGGACACAGACGCAGAGACAGAGACACAGAGACAGAGACACAGAGTCAGGGACAGAGACACAGAGACGGAGACACAGAAAGAGAGAGACAGAGACACAGAGACTGAGACACAGGGACACAGACACAGAGACAGAGACACAGAGACAGAGACACAGAGACAGAGACACAGAGTCAGGGACAGAGACACAGAGACAGAGACACAGAGACAGAGACAAAGGGACAGAGACACTGAGTCATAGACACAGAGACAGAAATACAGAGACAGAGACACAGAGACATAGACACAGAGTCAGATAACGGAGATAGAGACACAGAGAGAGAGACACAGAGAGAGAGGAACAGAGACCGAGACACAGAGACAGAGACACAAAGACAGGGAAACAGAGACAGAGACACACACACAGATACAGAGACACACACACAGAGATAGAGACAGAGACACACAGACGGAGACAATGGGACACAGACACGGGGACAGGACCACAGAGACAGAGTCACACAGACAGAGATACAGAGACAGAGACACAGTGACAGAGACACAGAGTCGGAGACACAGAGAGGGAGAGACAGAGACACAGAGACTGAGACACAGCGACAGAGGCACAGAGACAGAGACACAGAGACAGAGACACAGAGTCAGAGACAGAGACTCAGAGACAGAGACACAGAGAAAGAGTCAGAGAGACAGAGATACAGAGACGGAGACACAGGGACAGAGACAGAGAGGCAGAAACACAGAGGCAGAGACACAGAGGCAGAGACACAGAGACAGAGACACAGAGACAGAGACACAGAGTCAGAGACAGAGACACAGAGACAGAGACACAGAGACAGGGACAAAGGGACAGAGGCAATGAGTCATAGACACAGAGACAGAAATTCAGAGACAGAGACACAGAGACAGAGACACAGAGACAGAGACGCAGAGACAGAGACACAGAGACAGAGACACAGAGACAGAGACACACAGACAGAGACACAGAGACAGAGACACAGAGACAGACACACAGAGACAGAGACACAGAGACAGAGGCACAGAGACAGAGACACAGAGACAGAGACACAGAGACAGGGACACAGAGACAGAGACACAGAGACAGAGACACAGAGACACAGAGACAGAGACACAGAGACAGAGACACAGAGACAGAGACACAGAATCAGAGGCACAGAGACAGAGACACAGAGACATGGACACAGAGACAGAGACACAGAGACAGAGACACAATGACAGCGATTCAGTGACAGAGACACAGAGACAGTGACACAGAGACAGAGACACAGAGACAGAGACACAGAGCCAGAGACACAGAGACAGAGACACAGAGACGGAGATAAAGAGATTCAGACACAGAGAAAGAGACACAGAGACGGTGACACAGAGAGAGAGAGACAGAGTCACAGAGGCGGAGATACAGAGACAGAGACACAGAGACACAGAGACGGAGACGCAGAGATACAGAGACAGAGACACAGAGACGGAGATAAAGAGATTCAGACACAGAGAAAGAGACACAGAGACGGTGACACAGAGAGAGAGAGACAGATTCACAGAGGCGGCGACACAGGGACAGAGACACTGAGACAGAGACACAGAGACAGATAACGGAGACAGAGACGCAGAAACGGAGACACAGGGACAGAGACAGAGAGACCGAGACACAAAGACAGAGACACAGAGACAGAGACACAATGACAGAGATTCAGTGACAGAGACACAGAGACAGTGACACAGAGACAGAGACACAGAGACAGGGACACAGAGAACGAGTAACAGAGACAGAGTCAGAGACAGAGACACAGTGACGGCGACACAGGGACACAAACACAGAGACAGGACCACAGAGACAGAGCCACAGAGACAGAGATACAGAGACGGAGACACAGAGAGAGAGAGACAGAGACACAGAGACTGAGACACAGGGACAGAGACGCAGAGACAGAGACACAGGCACAGAGACACAGAGACAGAGACACAGAGTCAGAGACAGAGACACAGAGTCAGAGACACAGAGAAAGAGTCAGAGAGACAGAGATACAGAGACCGAGACACAGGGCCAGAGACAGAGAGGCAGAAACACAGAGACAGAGACACAGAGACAGAGACACAGAGGCAGATACAGAGAGACACAGAGACAGAGACACAGAGACAGAGACACAGAGACAGAGACACAGAGACAGAGACACAGAGACAGAGACACAGAGACAGAGACACAGAGACAGAGACACAGAGACAGAGACACAGAGACAGAGACACAGAGACAGAGACACAGAGACAGAGACACAGAGACAGAGACACAGAGACAGAGACACAGAGATAGAGACACAGGGGCAGAGACACAGAGACAGAGACACAGAGACAGAGACACAGAGAGACACAGAAACAGAGACACAGAGACAGAGACACAGAGATAGAGACACAGAGACAGAGACACAGAGACAGAGACACAGAGACAGAGACACAGAGACGGAGACACAGAGACAGAGACACAGAGACAGAGACACAGAGACAGAGACACAGCGACAGAGACACAGAGACACAGAGACAGAGACAGAGACACAGAGACAGAGACACAGAGACACAGAGACAGAGACAGAGAGACAGAGACACAGAGACAGAGACACAGAGACAGAGACGCAGAGACAGGGACACAGAGACAGAGACACAGAGGAAAGAGACACAGAGGCAGAGACACAGAGACAGAGACACAGACGCAGAGACACAGAAACAGAGACACAGAGTCAGAGACAGAGACACAGACACAGACACACAGAGACAGAGACACAGGGACAGAGACACTGAGTCATAGATACAGAGTCAGAAATACAGAGACAGAGACACAGAGACAGGCACACAGAGACAGAGATTCAGAGACAGTGACACAGAGATAGAGTCACAGAGACGGAGACACAGAGACAGAAACACATAGACAGAGACACAGAGACAGAGACACAGAGACAGAGACACAGAGACAGAGACACAGAGACAGAGACACACAGACAGAGACACAGAGACAGAGACACAGAGACAGAGACATAAAGACAGAAACATAGAGGCAGAGACACAGAGACAGAGTCGCAGGGACAGAGACACAGAGACAGAGACACAGAGAAAGGGAAACATAGACAGGGACAGAGACATAGAGACAGAGACACAGAAACAGAGACACAGAGACAGTGACTCAGAGGCAGCGAGACAGAGACAGAGACACAGAGACATAGACACAGAGTGAGATAACGGGGATAGAGGCAAAGAGAGAGAGACACAGAGAGATAGACACAGAGACGGAGACACAGAGACAGAGACACTAAGACAGGGAAACAGAGACAGAGTCACACACACAGAGATAGAGACAGAGACACACAGACGGAGACACAGGGACACAGACACGGAGACAGGACCACAGAGACAAAGTCACACAGACAGAGTTACAGAGACAGAGACACAGAGACAGAGACACAGAGCCGGAGACACAGAGAGAGAGAGACAGAGACACAGAGACTGAGACACAGGGACAGAGACACAGAGACAGAGACACAGAGACAGAGACAGAGACACAGAGAAAGAGACACAGAGGCAGATACAGAGAGACACAGAGACAGAGACACAGAGAGAGACACAGAGACAGAGACACAGAGACAGAGACACAGAGACAGAGACACAGAGACAGAGACACAGAGACAGAGACACAGAGACAGAGACTCAGAGACAGAGACACAGAGACAGAGACGCAGAGACAGAGACACAGAGACAGAGACACAGAGACAGAGACACAGAGACAGAGACACAGAGACAGAGACACAGAGACAGAGACACATGGACAGAAACACAGAAACAGAGACACAGAGACAGAGACACAGAGACAGAGACACAGAGACAGAGACACAGAGACAGAGACACAGAGACAGAGACACAGAGACAGAGACACAGATACAGAGACACAGACACAGAGACAGAGACACAGAGGAATGAGACACAGAGGCAGAGACACAGAGACAGAGACACAGAGACAGAGACACAAAAACAGAGACACAGAGACTGAGGCGCAGGGACAGAGACACAGAGACAGAGACACAATGACAGAGACTCAGTGAAAGAGACACAGAGACTGGGACACAGAGAAAGAGAAACAGAGACAGAGACAGAGACATAGAGACGGAGACACTGAAACAGAGACACATAGACGGAGACTCTGGGACAGAGACACAGGGACAGAGACTCAGAGGCAGCGGTACAGAGACAGAGACAGAGACAGAGACAGAGACACAGAGACATAGACACAGAGTCAGATAATGGAGATAGAGACACAGAGAGAGAGACACAGAGACGGAGACACAGGGACAGAGACGCAGAGACAGAGACACAGAGATAGGGACACAGAGGCAGAGACAGACACACAGAGAGAGAGACACACACACAGAGACAGAGACAGAGACACAGAGACGGAGACACAGGGACACAGGCACGGAGACAGGACCACAGAGACAGAGTCACACAGACAGATATACAGAGACAGAGACACACAGAGAGAGACACAGAGACAGAGACACAGAGACAGAGACACAGAGACAGAGACACAGAGACATCGACACAGAGACAGAGACACAGAGGCAGAGACATAGACACGGAGACAGAGACAGAGACACGGAGACACAGAGACACAGAGACAGAGACACAGAGACAGAGACACAGAGACGGAGACACAGAGACAGAGACAGAGACACAGAGACAGAGACACAGAGACAGAGACACAGAGACAGGGACACAGAGACAGAGACACAGAGGAATGAGACACAGAGGCAGAGACACAGAGACAGAGACACAGAGACAGAGACACTGAGACAGAGACACAAAAACAGAGACACAGAGACAGAGGCGCAGAGACAGAGACACAGAGACAGAGACACAGTGACAGAGAGTCAGTGAAAGAGACACAGAGACTGGGACACAGAGAAAGAGAAACAGAGACAGAGACAGAGACATAGAGACGGAGACACAGAAACAGAGACACATAGACGGATACTCTGGGACAGAGACACAGGGACAGAGACTCAGAGGCAGCGGCACAGAGACAGAGACAGAGACAGAGACAGAGACACAGAGACATAGACACAGAGTCAGATAATGGAGATAGAGACACAGAGAGAGAGACACAGAGACGGAGACACAGGGACAGAGACGCAGAGACAGAGACACAGAGACAGAGACACAGAGACAGAGACACAGAGACAGAGACACAGAGACAGAGACACAGAGACAGAGACACAGAGACAGAGACACAGAGACAGAGACACAGAGACAGAGACACAGAGACAGAGACACAGAGACAGAGACACAGAGACAGAGGCACAGAGACAGAGACACAGAGACAGAGACACAGAGACAGAGACACAGAGACAGAGACACAGAGACAGAGACACAGAGACAGAGACACAGAGACAGAGACACAGAGACAGAGACACAGAGACAGAGACACAGAGACAGAGACACAGAGACAGAGACACAGAGACAGAGACACAGAGGCACAGAGTCAGAGACACGGAGACAGAGACACAGAGACAGAGACACAGAGACAGAGACACAGAGACAGAGACACAGAGACAGAGACACAGAGACAGAGACACAGAGACAGAGACAGTCAGACAGAGACACAGAGACAGAGACACAGAAACAGAGACACAGGGACAGAGACACAGAGACAGAGACACAGAGAAAGAGAAACACAGACAGGGACAGAGACATAGAGACAGAGACACAGAAACAGAGACATAGAGACAGAGACACAGAAACAGAGACACAGAGACGGAGAATCTGGGACAGAGACACAGAGACAGTGACTCAGAGGCAGCGAGACAGAGACAGAGACACAGAGACATAGACACAGAGACAGAGACACAGAGACAGAGACACAGAGACATCGACACAGAGACAGAGACACAGAGGCAGAGACATAGACACAGAGACAGAGACAGAGACACAGAGACACAGAGACAGAGACACAGAGACAGAGACACAGAGACAGAGACACAGAGACAGAGACACAGAGACAGAGACACAGAGACAGAGACACAGAGACAGAGACACAGAGACAGAGACACAGAGACAGAGACACAGAGACAGAGACACAGAGACAGAGACACAGAGACAGAGACACAGAGACAGAGACACAGAGACAGAGACACAGAGACAGAGACACAGAGACAGAGACACAGAGACAGAGACACAGAGACAGAGACACAGAGACAGAGACACAGAGACAGAGACACAGAGACAGAGACACAGAGACAGAGACACAGAGACAGAGACACAGAGACAGAGACACAGAGACAGAGACACAGAGACAGAGACACAGAGACAGAGACACAGAGACAGAGACACAGAGACAGAGACACAGAGACAGAGACACAGAGACAGAGACACAGAGACACAGAGACAGAGACACAGAGTCAGAGTCAGAGACAGAGACACAGACACAGACACACAGAGACAGAGACATAAAGACAGAAACACAGAGACAGAGACACAGAGACAGAGTCACAGGGACAGAGATTCAGAGACAGTGACACAGAGATAGAGTCACAGAGACGGAGACACAGAGACAGAGACACAGAGACAGAGACACAGAGACAGAGACACACAGACAGAGACACAGAGACAGAGACGCAGAGACAGAGACATAAAGACAGAAACACAGAGACAGAGACACAGAGACAGAGTCACAGGGACAGAGACACAGAGACAGAGACACAGAGAAAGAGAAACAGAGACAGGGACAGAGACATAGAGACAGAGACACAGAAACAGAGACACAGAGACGGAGACTCTGGGACAGAGACACAGAGACAGTGACTCAGAGGCAGCGAGACAGAGACAGAGGCACAGAGACATAGACACAGAGTGAGATAACGGGGATAGAGACAAAGAGAGAGAGACACAGAGAGAGAGACACAGAGACAGAGACACAGAGACAGAGACACAGGGGCAGAGACACAGAGACAGAGACACAGAGAAAGAGAAACAGAGACAGGGACAGAGACATAGAGACAGAGACACAGAAGCAGAGACACAGAGACGGAGACTCTGGGACAGAGACACAGAGACAGTGACTCAGAGGCAGCGAGACAGAGACAGAGACACAGAGACATAGACACAGAGTCAGGGACAGAGACACAGAGACAGAGACACAGAGTCAGGGACAGAGACACAGAGACAGAGACACAGAGACAGAGACAAAGGGACAGAGACACTGAGTCATAGACACAGAGACAGAAATACAGAGACAGAGACACAGAGACATAGACACAGAGTCAGATAACGGAGATAGAGACACAGAGAGAGAGACACAGAGAGAGAGGAACAGAGACCGAGACACAGAGACAGAGACACAAAGACAGGGAAACAGAGACAGAGACACACACACAGATACAGAGACACACACACAGAGATAGAGACAGAGACACACAGACGGAGACAATGGGACACAGACACGGGGACAGGACCACAGAGACAGAGTCACACAGACAGAGATACAGAGACAGAGACACAGTGACAGAGACACAGAGTCGGAGACACAGAGAGGGAGAGACAGAGACACAGAGACTGAGACACAGCGACAGAGGCACAGAGACAGACACACAGAGACAGAGACACAGAGACAGAGACACAGAGACAGAGACACAGAGACAGAGACACAGAGACAGGGACACAGAGACAGAGACACAGAGACAGAGACACAGAGACACAGAGACAGAGACACAGAGACAGAGACACAGAGACAGAGACACAGAGGCACAGAGTCAGAGACACGGAGACAGAGAACAGAGACAGAGACACAGAGACAGAGACACAGAGACAGAGACACAGAGACAGAGACACAGAGACAGAGACAGAGAGACAGAGACACAGAGACAGAGACACACAGACAGAGACATAGAGACAGAGACACAGAGACAGAGACATAAAGACAGAAACATAGAGGCAGAGACACAGAGACAGAGTCGCAGGGACAGAGACACAGAGACAGAGACACAGAGAAAGGGAAACAGAGACAGGGACAGAGACATAGAGACAGAGACACAGAAACAGAGACACAGAGACAGTGACTCAGAGGCAGCGAGACAGAGACAGAGACACAGAGACATAGACACAGAGTGAGATAACGGGGATAGAGGCAAAGAGAGAGAGACACAGAGAGATAGACACAGAGACGGAGACACAGAGACAGAGACACAAAGACAGGGAAACAGAGACAGAGTCACACACACAGAGATAGAGACAGAGACACACAGACGGAGACACAGGGACACAGACACGGAGACAGGACCACAGAGACAAAGTCACACAGACAGAGTTACAGAGACAGAGACACAGAGACAGAGACACAGAGCCGGAGACACAGAGAGAGAGAGACAGAGACACAGAGACTGAGACACAGGGACAGAGACACAGAGACAGAGACACAGAGACAGAGACAGAGACACAGAGAAAGAGACACAGAGGCAGATACAGAGAGACACAGAGACAGAGACACAGAGAGAGACACAGAGACAGAGACACAGAGACAGAGACACAGAGACAGAGACACAGAGACAGAGACACAGAGACAGAGACACAGAGACAGAGACACAGAGACAGAGACACAGAGACAGAGACACAGAGACAGAGACACAGAGACAGAGACACAGAGACAGAGACGCAGAGACAGAGACACAGAGACAGAGACACAGAGACAGAGACACAGAGACAGAGACACAGAGACAGAGACACAGAGACAGAGACACAGAGACAGAGACACATGGACAGAAACACAGAAACAGAGACACAGAGACAGAGACACAGAGACAGAGACACAGAGACAGAGACACAGAGACAGAGACACAGATACAGAGACACAGACACAGAGACAGAGACACAGAGGAATGAGACACAGAGGCAGAGACACAGAGACAGAGACACAGAGACAGAGACACAAAAACAGAGACACAGAGACTGAGGCGCAGGGACAGAGACACAGAGACAGAGACACAATGACAGAGACTCAGTGAAAGAGACACAGAGACTGGGACACAGAGAAAGAGAAACAGAGACAGAGACAGAGACATAGAGACGGAGACACAGAAACAGAGACACATAGACGGAGACTCTGGGACAGAGACACAGGGACAGAGACTCAGAGGCAGCGGTACAGAGACAGAGACAGAGACTGAGACAGAGACACAGAGACATAGACACAGAGTCAGATAATGGAGATAGAGACACAGAGAGAGAGACACAGAGACGGAGACACAGGGACAGAGACGCAGAGACAGAGACACAGAGATAGGGACACAGAGGCAGAGACAGACACACAGAGAGAGAGACACACACACAGAGACAGAGACAGAGACACAGAGACGGAGACACAGGGACACAGGCACGGAGACAGGACCACAGAGACAGAGACACACAGACAGATATACAGAGACAGAGACACACAGAGAGAGACACAGAGACAGAGACACAGAGACAGAGACACAGAGACAGAGACACAGAGACAGAGACACAGAGACAGAGACACAGAGACATCGACACAGAGACAGAGACACAGAGGCAGAGACATAGACACGGAGACAGAGACAGAGACACGGAGACACAGAGACTCAGAGACAGAGACACAGAGACAGAGACACAGAGACGGAGACACAGAGACAGAGACAGAGACACAGAGACAGAGACACAGAGACAGAGACACAGAGACAGGGACACAGAGACAGAGACACAGAGGAATGAGACACAGAGGCAGAGACACAGAGACAGAGACACAGAGACAGAGACACTGAGACAGAGACACAAAAACAGAGACACAGAGACAGAGGCGCAGAGACAGAGACACAGAGACAGAGACACAATGACAGAGAGTCAGTGAAAGAGACACAGAGACTGGGACACAGAGAAAGAGAAACAGAGACAGAGACAGAGACATAGAGACGGAGACACAGAAACAGAGACACATATACGGATACTCTGGGACAGAGACACAGGGACAGAGACTCAGAGGCAGCGGCACAGAGACAGAGACAGAGACAGAGACAGAGACACAGAGACATAGAAACAGAGTCAGATAATGGAGATAGAGACACAGAGAGAGAGACACAGAGACGGAGACACAGGGACAGAGACGCAGAGACAGAGACACAGAGACAGAGACACAGAGACAGAGACACAGAGACAGAGACACAGAGAAATCGACACAGAGACAGAGACACAGAGGCAGAGACATAGACACGGAGACAGAGACAGAGACACGGAGACACAGAGACAGAGACTCAGTGAAAGAGACACAGAGACTGGGACACGGAGAAAGAGAAACAGAGTCAGAGACAGAGACATAGAGACAGAGACACAGAAACAGAGACACATAGACGGAGACTCTGGGACAGAGACACAGGGACGGAGACTCAGAGGCAGCGGTACAGAGACAGAGACAGAGACAGAGACACAGAGACATAGACACAGAGTCAGATAATGGAGATAGAGACACAGAGATAGAGTCACAGAGACGGAGACACAGAGACAGAAACACAGAGACAGAGACACAGAGACAGAGACACAGAGACAGAGACACAGAGACAGAGACACAGAGACAGAGACACACAGACAGAGACACAGAGACAGAGACACAGAGACAGAGACACAGAGACAGAGACATAAAGACAGAAACACAGAGACAGAGACACAGAGACTGAGACACAGGGACAGAGACACAGAGACAGAGACACAGAGAAAGAGAAACAGAGACAGGGACAGAGACATAGAGTCAGAGACACAGAAATAGAGACACAGAGACGGAGAATCTGGGACAGAGCCACAGAGACAGTGACTCAGAGGCAGCGAGACAGAGACAGAGACACAGAGACATAGACACAGAGTCAGATAACGGAGATAGAGACACAGAGAGAGAGACACAGAGAGAGAGACACAGAGACGGAGACACAGAGACAGAGACACAAAGACAGGGAAACAGAGACAGAGACACACACACAGAGACAGAGACACACACACAGAGATAAAGACAGAGACACACAGACGGAGACAATGGGACACACACACGGAGACAGGACCACACAGACAGAGTCACACAGACAGAGATACAGAGACAGAGACACAGAGTCAGAGACACAGAGACGGAGACACAGAGAGAGAGAGACACAGACACAGAGACTGAGAGACAGGATCAGAGACACAGAGACAGAGACACAGAGACAGAGACACAGAGTCAGAGACAGAGACAGAGACACAGAGACAGAGACACAGAGAAAGAGTCAGAGAGACAGAGATACAGAGACGGAGACACAGGGACAGAGACAGAGAGGCAGAAACACAGAGACAGAGTCACACAGACAGAGATACAGAGACAGAGACACAGAGACAGAGACACAGAGACAGAGACACAGAGACAGAGACACAGAGACAGAGACACAAAGACAGGGAAACAGAGACAGAGACACACACACAGAGACAGGGACACACACACCGAGATAGAGACAGAGACACACAGACGGAGACACAGGGACACAGACACGGAGGCAGGACCACAGAGACAGAGTCACACAGACAGAGAAACAGAGACAGAGACACAGAGAGAGAGACACAGAGACGGAGACACAGAAAGAGAGAGACAGAGACACAGGGTCTGAGACACAGGGACACAGACACAGAGACAGAGACACAGAGACAGAGACACAGAGTCAGAGACAGAGACACAGAAACAGAGACACAGAGACGGAGACACAGAGAGAGAGAGAGACAGAGACACAGAGACTGAGACACAGAGGCAGATACAGAGAGACACAGAGACAGAGACACAGAGACAGAGACACAGAGACAGAGAAACAGAGAGAGACACAGAGACAGAGACACAGAGACAGAGACACAGACACAGAGACAGAGACACAGAGACAGAGACACAGAGACAGAGACATAAAGACAGAAACACAGAGACAGAGACACAGAGACACAGAGACAGAGACACAGAGACAGAGACACAGAGACAGAGACACACCGACAGAGACACAGAGACAGAGACACAGAGACAGATACACAGAGACAGAGACACAGAGACAGAGACACAGAGACACAGAGTCAGATAATGGAGATAGAGACACAGAGAGAGAGACACAGAGACAGAGACATAGAGACAGAGACACAGAAACAGAGACACATAGACGGAGACTCTGGGACAGAGACACAGGGACGGAGACTCAGAGGCAGTGGTACAGAGACAGAGACAGAGACAGAGACAGAGACACAGAGACATAGACACAGAGTCAGATAATGGAGATAGAGACACAGAGAGAGAGACACAGAGACGGAGACACAGGGACAGAGACGCAGAGACAGAGACACAGAGACGGAGACACAGGGACAGAGACGCAGAGGCAGAGACACAGAGATAGGGACACGGAGGCAGAGACAGACACACAGAGACAGAGACACACACACAGAGACAAAGACAGAGACACAGAGACGGAGACACGGAGACAGAGACACAGAGACAGAGACACAGAGACAGAGACATAGTGAGAGAGACAGAGACACAGAGACAGAGACACAGAGACAGAGACACAGAGACAGAGACACAGAGACAGAGACACAGAGACATCGACACAGAGACAGAGACACAGAGGCAGAGACATAGACACAGAGACAGAGACAGAGACACAGAGACACAGAGACAGAGACACAGAGACAGAGACACAGAGACAGAGACACAGAGACAGAGACACAGAGCCAGAGACACAGAGACACAGAGTCAGAGACACAGAGACAGAGACACAGAGACACAGAGTCAGAGACACAGAGACAGAGACACAGAGACAGATAACGGAGATAGAGACACAGAGAGAGAGACACAGAGAGAGAGACACAGAGACGGAGACACAGAGACAGAGACACACACACAGAGACAGAGAGACAGAGACATAAAGACAGAAACACAGAGACAGAGACACAGAGACAGAGACACAGGGACAGAGACACAGAGACAGAGACACAGAGAAAGAGAAACAGAGACAGGGACAGAGACATAGAGACAGAGACACAGAAATAGAGACACAGAGACGGAGAATCTGGGACAGAGCCACAGAGACAGTGACTCAGAGGCAGCGAGACAGAGACAGAGACACAGAGACATAGACACAGAGTCAGATAACGGAGATAGAGACACAGAGAGAGAGACACAGAGAGAGAGACACAGAGACGGAGACACAGAGACAGAGACACAAAGACAGGGAAACAGAGACAGAGACACACACACAGAGACAGAGACACACACACAGAGATAAAGACAGAGACACACAGACGGAGACAATGGGACACACACACGGAGACAGGACCACACAGACAGAGTCACACAGACAGAGATACAGAGACAGAGACACAGAGTCAGAGACACAGAGACGGAGACACAGAGAGAGAGAGACACAGACACAGAGACTGACAGACAGGGACAGAGACACAGAGACAGAGACACAGAGACAGAGACACAGAGTCAGAGACAGAGACAGAGACACAGAGACAGAGACACAGAGAAAGAGTCAGAGAGACAGAGATACAGAGACGGAGACACAGGGACAGAGACAGAGAGGCAGAAACACAGAGACAGAGTCACACAGACAGAGATACAGAGACAGAGACACAGAGACAGAGACACAGAGACAGAGACACAGAGACAGAGACACAAAGACAGGGAAACAGAGACAGAGACACACACACAGAGACAGATACACACACACAGAGATAGAGACAGAGACACACAGACGGAGACACAGGGACACAGACACGGAGGCAGGACCACAGAGACAGAGTCACACAGACAGAGAAACAGAGACAGAGACACAGAGAGAGAGACACAGAGACGGAAACACAGAAACAGGGAGACAGAGACACAGGGTCTGAGACACAGGGACACAGACACAGAGACAGAGACACAGAGACAGAGACACAGAGACAGAGACACAGAGACAGAGACACAGAGACAGAGACACAGAGACAGAGACACAGAGACAGAGACACACAGACAGAGACACAGAGACAGAGACACAGAGACAGAGACATAAAGACAGAAACACAGAGACAGAGACACAGAGACAGAGTCGCAGGGACAGAGACACAGAGACAGAGACACAGAGAAAGAGAAACAGAGACAGGGACAGAGACATAGAGACAGAGACACAGAAACAGAGACACAGAGACAGTGACTCAGAGGCAGCGAGACAGAGACAGAGACACAGAGACATAGACACAGAGTGAGATAACGGGGATAGAGACAAAGAGAGAGAGACACAGAGAGATAGACACAGAGACGGAGACACAGAGACAGAGACACAAAGACAGGGAAACAGAGACAGAGTCACACACACAGAGATAGAGACAGAGACACACAGACGGAGACACAGGGACACAGACACGGAGACAGGACCACAGAGACAAAGTCACACAGACAGAGTTACAGAGACAGAGACACAGAGACAGAGACACAGAGCCGGAGACACAGAGAGAGAGAGACAGAGACACAGAGACAGAGACACAGAGACAGAGACACAGAGACAGAGACACAGAGACAGAGACACAGAGACAGAGACACAGAGACAGAGACACAGAGACAGAGACACAGAGACAGAGACACAGAGACAGAGACACAGAGACAGAGACACAGAGACAGAGACACAGAGACAGAGACACAGAGACAGAGACACAGAGACAGAGACACAGAGACAGAGACACAGAGACAGAGACACAGAGACAGAGACACAGAGACAGAGACACAGAGACAGAGACACAGAGACAGAGACACAGAGACAGAGACACAGATACAGAGACACAGAGACAGAGACACAGAGACAGAGACACAGAGACAGAGACACAGAGACAGAGACACAGAGACAGAGACACAGAGACAGAGACACAGAGACAGAGACAGAGACACAGAGACGGAGACACAGAGACAGAGACACAGAGACAGGGACACAGAGACAGAGACACAGAGGAATGAGACACAGAGGCAGAGACACAGAGACAGAGACACAGAGACAGAGACACAAAAACAGAGACACAGAGACTGAGGCGCAGAGACAGAGACACAGAGACAGAGACACAATGACAGAGACTCAGTGAAAGAGACGCAGAGACTGGGACACAGAGAAAGAGAAACAGAGACAGAGACAGAGACATAGAGACGGAGACACAGGGACACAGGCAGGGAGACAGGACCACAGAGACAGAGTCACACAGACAGAGATACAGGGACAGAGACACACAGAGAGAGACACAGAGACAGAGACACAGAGACAGAGACACAGAGTCAGAGACAGAGACAGAGACACGGAGACAGAGACACAGAGAAAGAGTCAGAGAGACAGAGATACAGAGAGGGAGACACAGGGACAGAGACAGAGAGGCAGAAACACAGAGACAGAGTCACACAGACAGAGATACAGAGACAGAGACACAGAGACAGAGACACAGAGACAGAGACACAGAGACAGAGACACAAAGACAGGGAAACAGAGACAGAGACACACACACAGAGACAGAGACACACACACAGAGATAGAGACAGAGACACACAGACGGAGACACAGGGACACAGACACGGAGGCAGGACCACAGAGACAGAGTCACACAGACAGAGAAACAGAGACAGAGACACAGAGAGAGAGACACAGAGACGGAGACACAGAAAGAGAGAGACAGAGACACAGGGTCTGAGACACAGGGACACAGACACAGAGACAGAGGCACAGAGACAGAGATTCAGAGACAGTGACACAGAGATAGAGTCACAGAGACGGAGACACGGAGACAGAAACACAGAGACAGAGACACAGAGACAGAGACACAGAGACAGAGACACAGAGACAGAGACACAGAGACAGAGACACACAGACAGAGACACAGAGACAGAGACACAGAGTCAGAGACAGAGACACAGACACAGACACACAGGGACAGAGACACAGGGACAGGGACACTGAGTCATAGACACAGAGACAGAAATACAGAGACAGAGACACAGAGACAGGCACACAGAGACAGAGATTCAGAGACAGTGACACAGAGATAGAGTCACAGAGACGGAGACCCGGAGACAGAAACACAGAGACAGAGACACAGAGACAGAGACACAGAGACAGAGACACAGAGACAGAGACACAGAGACAGAGACACAGAGACAGAGACACAGAGACAGAGACACAGAGACAGAGACACAGAGACAGAGACACAGAGACAGAGACACAGAGACATAGACACACAGACAGAGACACAGAGACAGAGACACAGAGACAGAGACACAGAGACAGAGACACAGAGACAGATACACAGAGACAGAGACATAAAGACAGAAACACAGAGACAGACACAGAGAGACAGAGACACCGGGACAGAGACACAGGGACAGAGACACAGAGAAAGAGAAACAGAGACAGGGCCAGAGACGTAGAGACAGAGACACAGAAATAGAGACACAGAGACGGAGAATCTGGGACAGAGCCACAGAGACAGTGACTCAGAGGCAGCGAGACAGAGACAGGGACACAGAGACATAGACACAGAGTCAGATAACGGAGATAGAGACACAGAGAGAGAGACACAGAGAGAGAGACACAGAGACGGAGACACAGAGACAGAGACACAAAGACAGGGAAACAGAGACAGAGACACACACACAGAGACAGAGACACACACGCAGAGATAGAGACAGAGACACAGAGACGGAGACACAGGGACAGAGAAACAGAGACAGAGACACAGAGACATCGACACAGAGACAGAGACACAGAGGCAGAGACATAGACGCAGAGACAGAGACAGAGACACAGAGACACAGAGACAGAGACACAGAGACAGAGACACAGAGACAGAGACACAGAGACAGAGACACAGAGACAGAGACACAGAGACAGAGACACAGAGACAGAGACACAGAGACAGAGACACACAGACAGAGACACAGAGACAGAGACACAGCGACAGAGACACAGAGGCAGAGACACAGAGACAGAGACATAAAGACAGAAACACATAGACAGAGACACAGAGACAGAGACACAGAGACAGAGACACACAGACAGAGACACAGAGACAGAGACACAGAGACAGAGACACAGAGACAGAGACACAGAGACAGAGATATAAAGACAGAAACACAGAGGCAGAGACACAGAGACAGAGACACAGGGACAGAGACACAGAGACAGAGACAGAGACAGAGACACAGAGACAGAGACACAGAGAAAGAGTCAGAGAGACAGAGATACAGAGACGGAGACACAGGGACAGAGACAGAGAGGCAGAAACACAGAGACAGAGTCACACAGACAGAGATACAGAGACAGAGACACAGAGACAGAGACACAGAGACAGAGACACAGAGACAGAGACACAGAGACAGAGACACAGAGACAGAGACACAGAGACAGAGACACAAAGACAGGGAAACAGAGACAGAGACACACACACAGAGACAGAGACACACACACAGAGATAGAGACAGAGACACACAGACGGAGACACAGGGACACAGACACGGAGGCAGGACCACAGAGACAGAGTCACACAGACAGAGAAACAGAGACAGAGACACAGAGAGAGAGACACAGAGACGGAGACACAGAAAGAGAGAGACAGAGACACAGGGTCTGAGACACAGGGACACAGACACAGAGACAGAGACACAGAGACAGAGACACAGAGACAGAGACACAGAGACAGAGACACAGAGTCAGAGACAGAGACACAGAGACAGAGACACAGAGACGGAGACACAGAGAGAGAGAGAGACAGAGACACAGAGACTGAGACACAGAGGCAGATACAGAGAGACACAGAGACAGAGACACAGAGACAGAGACACAGAGACAGAGACACAGAGAGAGACACAGAGACAGAGACACAGAGACAGAGACACAGACACAGAGACAGAGACACAGAGACAGAGACACAGAGACAGAGACACAGAGACAGAGACATAAAGACAGAAACACAGAGACAGAGACACAGAGACAGAGACACAGGGACAGAGACACAGAGACAGAGACACAGAGAAAGAGAAACAGAGACAGGGACAGAGACATAGAGACAGAGACACAGAAACAGAGACACAGAGACAGAGAAACGGAGACAGAGACACAGACACAGAGACACAGAGTCAGAGACAGAGACACAGACACAGACACAGAGACAGAGACACAGGGACAGAGACACTGAGTCATAGACACAGAGACAGAAACACAGAGACAGAGACACAGAGACAGAGACACAGAGACAGAGACACAAAGACAGAGACACAGAGACAGAGACACAGAGACAGATACACAGAGACAGAGACACAGAGACAGAGACAGAGACAGAGACACAGAGACACAGAGTCAGATAATGGAGATAGAGACACAGAGAGAGAGACACAGAGACGGAGGCACAGGGACAGAGACACAGAAACAGAGACACAGAGACAGAGGCGCAGAGACAGAGACACAGAGACAGAGACACAATGGCAGAGACTCAGTGAAAGAGACACAGAGACTGGGACACGGAGAAAGAGAAACAGACACAGAGAGAGACACAGAGACAGAGACACAGAGACAGAGACACAGACACAGAGACAGAGACACAGAGACAGAGACACAGAGACAGAGACATAAAGACAGAAACACAGAGACAGAGACACAGAGACACAGAGACAGAGACACAGAGACAGAGACACAGAGACAGAGACACACCGACAGAGACACAGAGACAGAGACACAGAGACAGATACACAGAGACAGAGACACAGAGACAGAGACACAGAGACACAGAGTCAGATAATGGAGATAGAGACACAGAGAGAGAGACACAGAGACGGAGACACAGGGACAGAGACACAGAAACAGAGACACAGAGACAGAGGCGCAGAGACAGAGACACAGAGACAGAGACACAATGGCAGAGACTCAGTGAAAGAGACACAGAGACTGGGACACGGAGAAAGAGAAACAGAGTCAGAGACAGAGACATAGAGACAGAGACACAGAAACAGAGACACATAGACGGAGACTCTGGGACAGAGACACAGGGACGGAGACTCAGAGGCAGCGGTACAGAGACAGAGACAGAGACAGAGACAGAGACAGAGACACAGAGACATAGACACAGAGTCAGATAATGGAGATAGAGACACAGAGAGAGAGACACAGAGACGGAGACACAGGGACAGAGACGCAGAGACAGAGACACAGAGACGGAGACACAGGGACAGAGACGCAGAGACAGAGACACAGAGATAGGGACACAGAGGCAGAGACAGACACACAGAGACAGAGACACACACACAGAGACAAAGACAGAGACACAGAGACGGAGACACTGAGACAGAGACACAGAGACAGAGACACAGAGACAGAGACATAGTGAGAGAGACAGAGACACAGAGACAGAGACACAGAGACAGAGACACAGAGACAGAGACACAGAGACAGAGACACAGAGACAGAGACACAGAGACAGAGACACAGAGACAGAGACACAGAGACAGAGACAGAGACACAGAGACAGAGACACAGAGACAGAGACACAGAGACAGGGACACAGAGACAGAGACACAGAGGAATGAGACACAGAGGCAGAGACACAGAGACAGAGACACAGAGACAGAGACACAAAAACAGAGACACAGAGACTGAGGCGCAGAGACAGAGACACAGAGACAGAGACACAATGACAGAGACTCAGTGAAAGAGACGCAGAGATTGGGACACAGAGAAAGAGAAACAGAGACAGAGACAGAGACATAGAGACGGAGACACAGGGACACAGGCAGGGAGACAGGACCACAGAGACAGAGTCACACAGACAGAGATACAGGGACAGAGACACACAGAGAGAGACACAGAGACAGAGACACAGAGACAGAGACACAGAGTCAGAGACAGAGACAGAGACACGGAGACAGAGACACAGAGAAAGAGTCAGAGAGACAGAGATACAGAGAGGGAGACACAGGGACAGAGACAGAGAGGCAGAAACACAGAGACAGAGTCACACAGACAGAGATACAGAGACAGAGACACAGAGACAGAGACACAGAGACAGAGACACAGAGACAGAGACACAAAGACAGGGAAACAGAGACAGAGACACACACACAGAGACAGAGACACACACACAGAGATAGAGACAGAGACACACAGACGGAGACACAGGGACACAGACACGGAGGCAGGACCACAGAGACAGAGTCACACAGACAGAGAAACAGAGACAGAGACACAGAGAGAGAGACACAGAGACGGAGACACAGAAAGAGAGAGACAGCGACACAGGGTCTGAGACACAGGGACACAGACACAGAGACAGAGGCACAGAGACAGAGATTCAGAGACAGTGACACAGAGATAGAGTCACAGAGACGGAGACACGGAGACAGAAACACAGAGACAGAGACACAGAGACAGAGACACAGAGACAGAGACACAGAGACAGAGACACAGAGACAGAGACACAGAGACAGAGACACAGAGACAGAGACACACAGACAGAGACACAGAGACAGAGACACAGAGTCAGAGACAGAGACACAGACACAGACACACAGGGACAGAGACACAGGGACAGGGACACTGAGTCATAGACACAGAGACAGAAATACAGAGACAGAGACACAGAGACAGGCACACAGAGACAGAGATTCAGAGACAGTGACACAGAGATAGAGTCACAGAGACGGAGACCCGGAGACAGAAACACAGAGACAGAGACACAGAGACAGAGACACAGAGACAGAGACACAGAGACAGAGACACAGAGACAGAGACACAGAGACAGAGACACAGAGACAGAGACACAGAGACAGAGACACAGAGACAGAGACACAGAGACAGAGACACAGAGACAGAGACACAGAGACAGAGACACACAGACAGAGACACAGAGACAGAGACACAGAGACAGAGACACAGAGACAGAGACACAGAGACAGATACACAGAGACAGAGACATAAAGACAGAAACACAGAGACAGACACAGAGAGACAGAGACACCGGGACAGAGACACAGGGACAGAGACACAGAGAAAGAGAAACAGAGACAGGGCCAGAGACGTAGAGACAGAGACACAGAAATAGAGACACAGAGACGGAGAATCTGGGACAGAGCCACAGAGACAGTGACTCAGAGGCAGCGAGACAGAGACAGGGATACAGAGACATAGACACAGAGTCAGATAACGGAGATAGAGACACAGAGAGAGAGACACAGAGAGAGAGACACAGAGACGGAGACACAGAGACAGAGACACAAAGACAGGGAAACAGAGACAGAGACACACACACAGAGACAGAGACACACACACAGAGATAGAGACAGAGACACAGAGACGGAGACACAGGGACAGAGAAACAGAGACAGAGACACAGAGACATCGACACAGAGACAGAGACACAGAGGCAGAGACATAGACGCAGAGACAGAGACAGAGACACAGAGACACAGAGACAGAGACACAGAGACAGAGACACAGAGACAGAGACACAGAGACAGAGACACAGAGACAGAGACACAGAGACAGAGACACAGAGACAGAGACACACAGACAGAGACACAGAGACAGAGACACAGCGACAGAGACACAGAGGCAGAGACACAGAGACAGAGACATAAAGACAGAAACACATAGACAGAGACACAGAGACAGAGACACAGAGACAGAGACACACAGACAGAGACACAGAGACAGAGACACAGAGACAGAGACACAGAGACAGAGACACAGAGACAGAGACATAAAGACAGAAACACAGAGGCAGAGACACAGAGACAGAGACACAGGGACAGAGACACAGAGACAGAGACAGAGACAGAGACACAGAGACAGAGACACAGAGAAAGAGTCAGAGAGACAGAGATACAGAGACGGAGACACAGGGACAGAGACAGAGAGGCAGAAACACAGAGACAGAGTCACACAGACAGAGATACAGAGACAGAGACACAGAGACAGAGACACAGAGACAGAGACACAGAGACAGAGACACAGAGACAGAGACACAAAGACAGGGAAACAGAGACAGAGACACACACACAGAGACAGAGACACACACACAGAGATAGAGACAGAGACACACAGACGGAGACACAGGGACACAGACACGGAGGCAGGACCACAGAGACAGAGTCACACAGACAGAGAAACAGAGACAGAGACACAGAGACAGTGACTCAGAGGCAGCGAGACAGAGACAGAGACACAGAGACATAGACACAGAGTGAGATAACGGGGATAGAGACAAAGAGAGAGAGACACAGAGAGATAGACACAGAGACGGAGACACAGAGACAGAGACACAAAGACAGGGAAACAGAGACAGAGTCACACACACAGAGATAGAGACAGATACACACAGACGGAGACACAGGGACACAGACACGGAGACAGGACCACAGAGACAAAGTCACACAGACAGAGTTACAGAGACAGAGACACAGAGACAGAGACACAGAGCCGGAGACACAGAGAGAGAGAGACAGAGACACAGAGACAGAGACACAGGGACAGAGACAGAGACACAGAGAAAGAGACACAGAGGCAGATACAGAGAGACACAGAGACAGAGACACAGAGAGAGACACAGAGACAGAGACACAGAGACAGAGACACAGAGACAGAGACACAGAGACAGAGACACAGAGACAGAGACACAGAGACAGAGACACAGAGACAGAGACACAGAGACAGAGACACAGAGACAGAGACACAGAGACAGAGACACAGAGACAGAGACACAGAGACAGAGACACAGAGACAGAGACACAGAGACAGAGACACAGAGACAGAGACACAGAGACAGAGACACAGAGACAGAGACACAGAGACAGAGACACAGAGACAGAGACACAGAGACAGAGACACAGAGACAGAGACACAGATACAGAGACACAGAGACAGAGACACAGAGACAGAGACACAGAGACAGAGACACAGAGACAGAGACAGAGACACAGAGACAGAGACACAGAGACAGAGACACAGAGACAGGGACACAGAGACAGAGACACAGAGGAATGAGACACAGAGGCAGAGACACAGAGACAGAGACACAGAGACAGAGACACAAAAACAGAGACACAGAGACTGAGGCGCAGAGACAGAGACACAGAGACAGAGACACAATGACAGAGACTCAGTGAAAGAGACGCAGAGACTGGGACACAGAGAAAGAGAAACAGAGACAGAGACAGAGACATAGAGACGGAGACACAGGGACACAGGCAGGGAGACAGGACCACAGAGACAGAGTCACACAGACAGAGATACAGGGACAGAGACACACAGAGAGAGACACAGAGACAGAGACACAGAGACAGAGACACAGAGTCAGAGACAGAGACAGAGACACAGAGACAGAGACACAGAGAAAGAGTCAGAGAGACAGAGATACAGAGACGGAGACACAGGGACAGGGACAGAGAGGCAGAAACACAGAGACAGAGTCACACAGACAGAGATACAGAGACAGAGACACAGAGACAGAGACACAGAGACAGAGACACAGAGACAGAGACACAAAGACAGGGAAACAGAGACAGAGACACACACACAGAGACAGAGACACACACACAGAGATAGAGACAGAGACACACAGACGGAGACACAGGGACACAGACACGGAGGCAGGACCACAGAGACAGAGTCACACAGACAGAGAAACAGAGACAGAGACACAGAGAGAGAGACACAGAGACGGAGACACAGAAAGAGAGAGACAGAGACACAGGGTCTGAGACACAGGGACACAGACACAGAGACAGAGGCACAGAGACAGAGATTCAGAGACAGTGACACAGAGATAGAGTCACAGAGACGGAGACACGGAGACAGAAACACAGAGACAGAGACACAGAGACAGAGACACAGAGACAGAGACACAGAGACAGAGACACAGAGACAGAGACACACAGACAGAGACACAGAGACAGAGACACAGAGACAGAGACAGAGACACAGGCACAGACACACAGGGACAGAGACACAGGGACAGGGACACTGAGTCATAGACACAGAGACAGAAATACAGAGACAGAGACACAGAGACAGGCACACAGAGACAGAGATTCAGAGACAGTGACACAGAGATAGAGTCACAGAGACGGAGACACGGAGACAGAAACACAGAGACAGAGACACAGAGACAGAGACACAGAGACAGAGACACAGAGACAGAGACACAGAGACAGAGACACAGAGACAGAGACACAAAGACAGGGAAACAGAGACAGAGACACACACACAGAGACAGAGACACACACACAGAGATAGAGACAGAGACACACAGACGGAGACACAGGGACACAGACACGGAGGCAGGACCACAGAGACAGAGTCACACAGACAGAGAAACAGAGACAGAGACACAGAGAGAGAGACACAGAGACGGAGACACAGAAAGAGAGAGACAGAGACACAGGGTCTGAGACACAGGGACACAGACACAGAGACAGAGACACAGAGACAGAGACACAGAGTCAGAGACAGAGACACAGAGACAGAGACACAGAGACGGAGACACAGAGAGAGAGAGAGACAGAGACACAGAGACTGAGACACAGAGGCAGATACAGAGAGACACAGAGACAGAGACACAGAGACAGAGACACAGAGACAGAGACACAGAGAGAGACACAGAGACAGAGACACAGAGACAGAGACACAGACACAGCGGCAGAGACACAGAGACAGAGACACAGAGACAGAGACACAGAGACAGAGACATAAAGACAGAAACACAGAGACAGAGACACAGAGACAGAGACACAGGGACAGAGACACAGAGACAGAGACACAGAGAAAGAGAAACAGAGACAGGGACAGAGACATAGAGACAGAGACACAGAAACAGAGACACAGAGACAGAGAAACGGAGACAGAGACACAGACACAGAGACACAGAGTCAGAGACAGAGACACAGACACAGACACAGAGACAGAGACACAGGGACAGAGACACTGAGTCATAGACACAGAGACAGAAACACAGAGACAGAGACACAGAGACAGAGACACAGAGACAGAGACACAGAGACAGAGACACAAAGACAGAGACACAGAGACAGAGACACAGAGACAGATACACAGAGACAGAGACACAGAGACAGAGACAGAGACAGAGACACAGAGACACAGAGTCAGATAATGGAGATAGAGACACAGAGAGAGAGACACAGAGACGGAGGCACAGGGACAGAGACACAGAAACAGAGACACAGAGACAGAGGCGCAGAGACAGAGACACAGAGACAGAGACACAATGGCAGAGACTCAGTGAAAGAGACACAGAGACTGGGACACGGAGAAAGAGAAACAGACACAGAGAGAGACACAGAGACAGAGACACAGAGACAGAGACACAGAGAAAGAGTCAGAGAGACAGAGATACAGAGACGGAGACACAGGGACAGAGACAGAGAGGCAGAAACACAGAGACAGAGTCACACAGACAGAGATACAGAGACAGAGACACAGAGACAGAGACACAGAGACAGAGACACAGAGACAGAGACACAGAGACAGAGACACAAAGACAGGGAAACAGAGACAGAGACACACACACAGAGACAGAGACACACACACAGAGATAGAGACAGAGACACACAGACGGAGACACAGGGACACAGACACGGAGGCAGGACCACAGAGACAGAGTCACACAGACAGAGAAACAGAGACAGAGACACAGAGAGAGAGACACAGAGACGGAGACACAGAAAGAGAGAGACAGAGACACAGGGTCTGAGACACAGGGACACAGACACAGAGACAGAGACACAGAGACAGAGACACAGAGTCAGAGACAGAGACACAGAGACAGAGACACAGAGACGGAGACACAGAGAGAGAGAGAGACAGAGACACAGAGACTGAGACACAGAGGCAGATACAGAGAGACACAGAGACAGAGACACAGAGACAGAGACACAGAGACAGAGACACAGAGAGAGACACAGAGACAGAGACACAGAGACAGAGACACAGACACAGCGGCAGAGACACAGAGACAGAGACACAGAGACAGAGACACAGAGACAGAGACATAAAGACAGAAACACAGAGACAGAGACACAGAGACAGAGACACAGGGACAGAGACACAGAGACAGAGACACAGAGAAAGAGAAACAGAGACAGGGACAGAGACATAGAGACAGAGACACAGAAACAGAGACACAGAGACAGAGAAACGGAGACAGAGACACAGACACAGAGACACAGAGTCAGAGACAGAGACACAGACACAGACACAGAGACAGAGACACAGGGACAGAGACACTGAGTCATAGACACAGAGACAGAAACACAGAGACAGAGACACAGAGACAGAGACACAGAGACAGAGACACAGAGACAGAGACACAAAGACAGAGACACAGAGACAGAGACACAGAGACAGATACACAGAGACAGAGACACAGAGACAGAGACAGAGACAGAGACACAGAGACACAGAGTCAGATAATGGAGATAGAGACACAGAGAGAGAGACACAGAGACGGAGGCACAGGGACAGAGACACAGAAACAGAGACACAGAGACAGAGGCGCAGAGACAGAGACACAGAGACAGAGACACAATGGCAGAGACTCAGTGAAAGAGACACAGAGACTGGGACACGGAGAAAGAGAAACAGACACAGAGAGAGACACAGAGACAGAGACACAGAGACAGAGACACAGAGAAAGAGTCAGAGAGACAGAGATACAGAGACGGAGACACAGGGACAGAGACAGAGAGGCAGAAACACAGAGACAGAGTCACACAGACAGAGATACAGAGACAGAGACACAGAGACAGAGACACAGAGACAGAGACACAGAAACAGAGACACATAGACGGAGACTCTGGGACAGAGACACAGGGACAGAGACTCAGAGGCAGCGGTACAGAGACAGAGACAGAGACAGAGACAGAGACACAGAGACATAGACACAGAGTCAGATAATGGAGATAGAGACACAGAGAGAGAGACACAGAGACGGAGACACAGAGACGGAGACACAGAGACAGAGACACAAAGACAGGGAAACAGAGACAGAGACACACACACAGAGACAGAGACACACACACAGAGATAAAGACAGAGACACACAGACGGAGACAATGGGACACACACACGGAGACAGGACCACACAGACAGAGTCACACAGACAGAGATACAGAGACAGAGACACAGAGTCAGAGACACAGAGACGGAGACACAGAGAGAGAGAGACACAGACACAGAGACTGAGAGACAGGGACAGAGACACAGAGACAGAGACACAGAGACAGAGACACAGAGTCAGAGACAGAGACAGAGACACAGAGACAGAGACACAGAGAAAGAGTCAGAGAGACAGAGATACAGTGACGGAGACACAGGGACAGAGACAGAGAGGCAGAAACACAGAGACAGAGTCACACAGACAGAGATACAGAGACAGAGACACAGAGACAGAGACCCAGAGACAGAGACACAGAGACAGAGACACAAAGACAGGGAAACAGAGACAGAGACACACACACAGAGACAGAGACACACACACAGAGATAGAGACAGAGACACACAGACGGAGACACATGGACACAGACACGGAGGCAGGACCACAGAGACAGAGTCACGCAGACAGAGAAACAGAGACAGAGACACAGAGAGAGAGACACAGAGACGGAGACACAGAAAGAGAGAGACAGAGACACAGGGTCTGAGACACAGGGACACAGACACAGAGACAGAGACACAGAGACAGAGACACAGAGTCAGAGACAGAGACACAGAGACAGAGACACAGAGACGGAGACACAGAGAGAGAGAGAGACAGAGACACAGAGACTGAGACACAGAGGCAGATACAGAGAGACACAGAGACAGAGACACAGAGACAGAGACACAGAGACAGAGACACAGAGAGAGACACAGAGACAGAGACACAGAGACAGAGACACAGACACAGCGGCAGAGACACAGAGACAGAGACACAGAGACAGAGACACAGAGACAGAGACATAAAGACAGAAACACAGAGACAGAGACACAGAGACAGAGACACAGGGACAGAGACACAGAGACAGAGACACAGAGAAAGAGAAACAGAGACAGGGACAGAGACATAGAGACAGAGACACAGAAACAGAGACACAGAGACAGAGAAACGGAGACAGAGACACAGACACAGAGACACAGAGTCAGAGACAGAGACACAGACACAGACACAGAGACAGAGACACAGGGACAGAGACACTGAGTCATAGACACAGAGACAGAAACACAGAGACAGAGACACAGAGACAGAGACACAGAGACAGAGACACAGAGACAGAGACACAAAGACAGAGACACAGAGACAGAGACACAGAGACAGATACACAGAGACAGAGACACAGAGACAGAGACAGAGACAGAGACACAGAGACACAGAGTCAGATAATGGAGATAGAGACACAGAGAGAGAGACACAGAGACGGAGGCACAGGGACAGAGACACAGAAACAGAGACACAGAGACAGAGGCGCAGAGACAGAGACACAGAGACAGAGACACAATGGCAGAGACTCAGTGAAAGAGACACAGAGACTGGGACACGGAGAAAGAGAAACAGACACAGAGAGAGACACAGAGACAGAGACACAGAGACAGAGACACAGAGAAAGAGTCAGAGAGACAGAGATACAGAGACGGAGACACAGGGACAGAGACAGAGAGGCAGAAACACAGAGACAGAGTCACACAGACAGAGATACAGAGACAGAGACACAGAGACAGAGACACAGAGACAGAGACACAGAAACAGAGACACATAGACGGAGACTCTGGGACAGAGACACAGGGACAGAGACTCAGAGGCAGCGGTACAGAGACAGAGACAGAGACAGAGACAGAGACACAGAGACATAGACACAGAGTCAGATAATGGAGATAGAGACACAGAGAGAGAGACACAGAGACGGAGACACAGAGACGGAGACACAGAGACAGAGACACAAAGACAGGGAAACAGAGACAGAGACACACACACAGAGACAGAGACACACACACAGAGATAAAGACAGAGACACACAGACGGAGACAATGGGACACACACACGGAGACAGGACCACACAGACAGAGTCACACAGACAGAGATACAGAGACAGAGACACAGAGTCAGAGACACAGAGACGGAGACACAGAGAGAGAGAGACACAGACACAGAGACTGAGAGACAGGGACAGAGACACAGAGACAGAGACACAGAGACAGAGACACAGAGTCAGAGACAGAGACAGAGACACAGAGACAGAGACACAGAGAAAGAGTCAGAGAGACAGAGATACAGTGACGGAGACACAGGGACAGAGACAGAGAGGCAGAAACACAGAGACAGAGTCACACAGACAGAGATACAGAGACAGAGACACAGAGACAGAGACCCAGAGACAGAGACACAGAGACAGAGACACAAAGACAGGGAAACAGAGACAGAGACACACACACAGAGACAGAGACACACACACAGAGATAGAGACAGAGACACACAGACGGAGACACATGGACACAGACACGGAGGCAGGACCACAGAGACAGAGTCACGCAGACAGAGAAACAGAGACAGAGACACAGAGAGAGAGACACAGAGACGGAGACACAGAAAGAGAGAGACAGAGACACAGGGTCTGAGACACAGGGACACAGACACAGAGACAGAGGCACAGAGACAGAGATTCAGAGACAGTGACACAGAGATAGAGTCACAGAGACGGAGACACGGAGACAGAAACACAGAGACAGAGACACAGAGACAGAGACACAGAGACAGAGACACAGAGACAGAGACACAGAGACAGAGACACAGAGACAGAGACACACAGACAGAGACACAGAGACAGAGACACAGAGTCAGAGACAGAGACACAGACACAGACACACAGGGACAGAGACACAGGGACAGGGACACTGAGTCATAGACACAGAGACAGAAATACAGAGACAGAGACACAGAGACAGGCACACAGAGACAGAGATTCAGGGACAGTGACACAGAGATAGAGTCACGGAGACGGAGACACGGAGACAGAAACACAGAGACAGAGACACAGAGACAGAGGCACAGAGACAGAGACACAGAGACAGAGACACAGAGACAGAGACACAGAGACAGAGACACAGAGACAGACACAGAGACAGAGACACACAGACAGAGACACAGAGACAGAGACACAGAGACAGAGACACAGAGACAGATACACAGAGACAGAGACATAAAGACAGAAACACAGAGACAGAGACAGAGAGACAGAGACACCGGGACAGAGACACAGGGACAGGGACACAGAGAAAGAGAAACAGAGACAGGGCCAGAGACGTAGAGACAGAGACACAGAAATAGAGACACAGAGACGGAGAATCTGGGACAGAGCCACAGAGACAGTGACTCAGAGGCAGCGAGACAGAGACAGGGACACAGAGACATAGACACAGAGTCAGATAACGGAGATAGAGACACAGAGAGAGAGACACAGAGAGAGAGACACAGAGACGGAGACACAGAGACAGAGACACAAAGACAGGGAAACAGAGACAGAGTCACACACACAGAGACAGAGACACACACACAGAGATAGAGACAGAGACACATAGACGGAGACTCTGGGACAGAGACACAGGGACGGAGACTCAGAGGCAGCGGTACAGAGACAGAGACAGAGACAGAGACAGAGACACAGAGACATAGACACAGAGTCAGATAATGGAGATAGAGACACAGAGAGAGAGACACAGAGACGGAGACACAGGGACAGAGAAACAGAGACAGAGACACAGAGACATCGACACAGAGACAGAGACACAGAGGCAGAGACATAGACGCAGAGACAGAGACAGAGACACAGAGACACAGAGACAGAGACACAGAGACAGAGACACAGAGACAGAGACACAGAGACAGAGACACAGAGACAGAGACACAGAGACAGAGACACACAGACAGAGACACAGAGACAGAGACACAGCGACAGAGACACAGAGGCAGAGACACAGAGACAGAGACATAAAGACAGAAACACATAGACAGAGACAAAGAGACAGAGACACAGAGACAGACACACACAGACAGAGACACAGAGACAGAGACACAGAGACAGAGACACAGAGACAGAGACACAGAGACAGAGACTCAGAGACAGAGACACAGAGACAGAGACACAAAGACAGCGAAACAGAGACAGAGACACACACACAGAAGTAGAGTCAGAGACACACAGACGGAGACAATGCGACACAGACAAGGAGACAGGACCACAGAGACAGAGTCACACAGACAGAGATACAGAGACAGAGACACAGAGACGGAGACACAGAGAGAGAGAGACAGAGACAGAGACACAAAGACAGGGAAACAGAGACAGAGACACACACACAGAGACAGAGACACACACACAGAGATAGAGACAGAGACACACAGACGGAGACACAGGGACACAGACACGGAGGCAGGACCACAGAGACAGAGTCACACAGACAGAGAAACAGAGACAGAGACACAGAGAGAGAGACACAGAGACGGAGACACAGAAAGAGAGAGACAGAGACACAGGGTCTGAGACACAGGGACACAGACACAGAGACAGAGACACAGAGACAGAGACACAGAGTCAGAGACAGAGACACAGAGACAGAGACACAGAGACAGAGACACAGAGACAGAGACACAGAGACGGAGACACAGAGAGAGAGAGACAGAGACACAGAGACTGAGACACAGAGGCAGATACAGAGAGACACAGAGACACAGACACAGAGACAGAGACACAGAGAGAGACACAGAGACAGAGACACAGAGACAGAGACACAGACACAGAGACAGAGACACAGAGACAGAGACACAGAGACAGAGACACAGACACAGAGACAGAGACACAGAGACAGAGACACAGAGACAGAGACACAGAGACAGAGACATAAAGACAGAAACACAGAGACAGAGACACAGAGACAGAGACACAGAGACAGAGACACAGAGAAAGAGAAACAGAGACAGGGACAGAGACATAGAGACAGAGACACAGAAACAGAGACACAGAGACAGAGAAACGGAGACAGAGACACAGAGACAGAGACACAGAGTCAGAGACAGAGTCACAGACACAGACACACAGAGACTGAGACACAGAGACAGAGACACAGAGACGGAGACACAGAGACAGAGACACAGAGACAGAGACACAGAGACAGAGACACAGAGACAGAGACACAGAGACACAGAGACAGAGACAGAGACACAGAGACAGAGACACAGAGACAGAGACACAGAGACAGGCACACAGAGACAGAGATTCAGAGACAGGCACACAGAGACAGAGATTAAGAGACAGTGACACAGAGATAGAGTCACAGAGACGGAGACACAGAGACAGAAACACAGAGAGAGAGACACAGAGACAGAGACACAGAGACAGAGACACAGAGACAGAGACACAGGGACAGAGACACAGAGACAGAGACACAGAGACAGAGACACACAGACAGAGACACACAGACAGAGACACAGAGACAGAGACACAGAGACAGAGACATAAAGACAGAAACACAGAGACAGAGACACAGAGACAGAGTCGCAGGGACAGAGACACAGAGACAGAGACACAGAGAAAGAGAAACAGAGACAGGGACAGAGACATAGAGACAGAGACACAGAAACAGAGACACAGAGACGGAGACTCTGGGACAGAGACACAGAGACAGTGACTCAGAGGCAGCGAGACAGAGACAGAGACACAGAGACATAGACACAGAGTGAGATAACGGGGATAGAGACAAAGAGAGAGAGACACAGAGAGATAGACACAGAGACGGAGACACAGAGACAGAGACACAAAGACAGAGACACAGAGACAGAGACACAGAGACAGAGACACAGAGACAGAGACACAGAGACAGAGACACAGAGACAGAGTCAAAGGGACAGAGACACTGAGTCATAGACACAGAGACAGAAATACAGAGACAGAGACACAAAGACAGAGACACAGAGACAGAGACACAGAGACAGAGACACAGAGAAAGAGAAACAGAGACACAGAGACAGAGACACAGAGACAGAGACACAGAGACAGAGACACAGAGACAGAGTCAAAGGGACAGAGACACTGAGTCATAGACACAGAGACAGAAATACAGAGACAGAGACACAAAGACAGAGACACAGAGACAGAGACACAGAGACAGAGACACAGAGAAAGAGAAACAGAGACACAGAGACAGAGACACAGAGACAGAGACACAGAGACAGAGACACAGAGGCACAGAGTCAGAGACACAGAGACAGAGACACAGAGACAGAGACACAGAGACAGAGACACAGAGACAGAGACACAGAGACAGAGACACAGAGACAGAGACACAGAGACAGAGACAGAGAGACAGAGACAGTCAGACAGAGACACAGAGACAGAGACACAGAAACAGAGACACAGGGACAGAGACACAGAGACAGAGACACAGAGACATAGAGACAGAGACACAGAAACAGAGACATAGAGACAGAGACACAGAAACAGAGACACAGAGACGGAGAATCTGGGACAGAGACACAGAGACAGTGACTCAGAGGCAGCGAGACAGAGACAGAGACACAGAGACATAGACACAGAGTCAGATAACGGAGATAGAGACACAGAGAGAGAGACACAGAGAGAGAGAAACAGAGACGGAGACACAGAGACAGAGACACAAAGACAGGGAAACAGAGACAGAGACACACACACAGAGACAGAGACACACACACAGAGATACAGACAGAGACACACAGGCGGAGACAATGGGACACAGACACGGAGACAGGACCACAGAGACAGAGTCACACAGACAGAGATACAGAGACAGAGACACAGAGACAGAGTCAAAGGGACAGAGACACTGAGTCATAGACACAGAGACAGAAATACAGAGACAGAGACATAGAGACAGAGACACAGAAACAGAGACACAGAGACGGAGAATCTGGGACAGAGACACAGAGACAGTGACTCAGAGGCAGCGAGACAGAGACAGAGACACAGAGACATAGACACAGAGTCAGATAACGGAGATAGAGACACAGTGAGAGAGACACAGAGAGAGAGAAACAGAGACGGAGACACAGAGACAGAGACACAAAGACCTGGAAACAGAGACAGAGGCACACACACAGAGATAGAGACAGAGACACACAGACGGAGACAATGGGACACAGACACGGAGACAGGACCACAGAGGCAGAGTCACACAGACAGAGATACAGAGACAGAGACACAGAGACAGAGACACAGAGACGGAGACACAGAGAGAGAGAGACAGAGACACAGAGACTGAGACACAGGGACAGAGACACAGAGACGGAGACACAGAGAGAGAGAGACAGAGACACAGAGACTCAGACACAGGGACAGAGACACAGAGACAGAGACACAGAGACAGAGACACAGAGACTGAGACACAGGGACAGAGACACAGAGACGGAGACACACAGAGAGAGAGACAGAGACACAGAGACTCAGACACAGGGACAGAGACAGAGAGGCAGAAACACAGAGACAGAGTCACACAGACAGAGATACAGAGACAGAGACACAGAGACAGAGACACAGAGACAGAGACACAGAGACAGAGACACAAAGACAGGGAAACAGAGACAGAGACACACACGCAGAGACAGAGACACACACACAGAGATAGAGACAGAGACACACAGACGGAGACACAGGGACACAGACACGGAGGCAGGACCACAGAGACAGAGTCACACAGACAGAGAAACAGATACAGAGACACAGAGAGAGAGACACAGAGACGGAGACACAGAAAGAGAGAGACAGAGACACAGGGTCTGAGACACAGGGACACAGACACAGAGACAGAGACACAGAGACAGAGACACAGAGTCAGAGACAGATACACAGAGACAGAGACACAGAGACGGAGACACAGAGAGAGAGAGAGACAGAGACACAGAGACTGAGACACAGAGGCAGATACAGAGAGACACAGAGAAAGAGACACAGAGACAGAGACACAGAGACAGAGACACAGAGAGAGACACAGAGACAGAGACACAGAGACAGAGACACAGACACAGAGACAGAGACACAGAGACAGAGACATAAAGACAGAAACACAGAGACAGAGACACAGAGACAGAGACACAGGGACAGAGACACAGAGACAGAGACACAGAGAAAGAGAAACAGAGACAGGGACAGAGACATAGAGACAGAGACACAGAAACAGAGACACAGAGACAGAGAAACGGAGACAGAGACACAGAGACAGAGACACAGAGTCAGAGACAGAGACACAGACACAGACACACAGAGTCAGAGACACAGGGACAGAGACATAGTGAGAGAGACAGAGACACAGAGTCAGAGACAGAGACGCAGACACAGACACACAGGGACAGAGACACAGGGACAGAGACACTGAGTCATAGACACAGAGACAGAAATACAGAGACAGAGACACAGAGACAGGCACACAGAGACAGAGATTCAGAGACAGTGACACAGAGATAGAGTCACAGAGACGGAGACACGGAGACAGAAACACAGAGACAGAGACACAGAGACAGAGACACAGAGACAGAGACAGAGACACAGAGACAGAGACACAGAGACAGCGACACAGAGACAGAGACACACAGACAGAGACACAGAGACAGAGACACAGAGACAGAGACACAGAGACAGAGACACAGAGACAGAGACATAAAGACAGAAACACAGAGAGAGAGACACAGAGAGAGAGACACAGAGACGGAGACACAGAGACAGAGACACAAAGACAGGGAAACAGAGACAGAGACACACACACAGAGACAGAGACACACACACAGAGATAGAGACAGAGACACATAGACGGAGACTCTGGGACAGAGACACAGGGACGGAGACTCAGAGGCAGCGGTACAGAGACAGAGACAGAGACAGAGACAGAGACACAGAGACATAGACACAGAGTCAGATAATGGAGATAGAGACACAGAGAGAGAGACACAGAGACGGAGACACAGGGACAGAGAAACAGAGACAGAGACACAGAGACATCGACACAGAGACAGAGACACAGAGGCAGAGACATAGACACAGAGACAGAGACAGAGACACAGAGACACAGAGACAGAGACACAGAGACAGAGGCACAGAGCCAGAGACACAGAGACACAGACACAGAGACAGAGACACACAGACAGAGACACAGAGACAGAGACACAGAGACAGAGACACAGAGACAGATACATAAAGACAGAAACACATAGACAGAGACACAGAGACAGAGACACAGAGACAGAGACACACAGACAGAGACACAGAGACAGAGACACAGAGACAGAGACACAGAGACAGAGACACAGAGACAGAGACACAGAGACAGAGACACAGAGACAGAGACATAAAGACAGAAACGCAGAGAGAGAGAAACAGAGACGGAGACACAGAGACAGAGACACAAAGACAGCGAAACAGAGACAGAGACACACACACAGAAGTAGAGTCAGAGACACACAGACGGAGACAATGCGACACAGACAAGGAGACAGGACCACAGAGACAGAGTCACACAGACAGAGATACAGAGACAGAGACACAGAGACGGAGACACAGAGAGAGAGAGACAGAGACACAGAGACTGAGACACAGGGACAGAGATACAGAGACAGAGACACAGAGACAGAGACACAGAGTCAGAGACAGAGACACAGAGACACAGCGACAGAGACACAGAGACAGAGACACAGAGACAGCGACACAGAGACAGAGACACAGAGACGGAGACACAGAGACAGAGACACAGAGACAGAGACACAGAGACAGAGACACCGAGACAGAGACACAGAGACAGAGACACAGAGTCAGAGGCACAGAGAGAGAGACACAGAGGCAGAGACACACAGACAGAGACAGAGACACAGAGACGGAGACACAGAGACAGAGACACAGAGACAGGGACACAGAGACGGAGACTCTGGGACAGAGACAAAGAGACAGAGATTCAGAGGCAGAGACAGAGAGAGAGAGACGCAGAGACAGATACACAGAGGCAGGGACACAGAGACAGAGACACAATGACAGAGATTCAGAGACAGAGACACAGGGAGAGAGACACAGAAACGGAGACACAGAGACAGAGGCGTAGACACAAAGACTGAGAGACACAGAGACGTAGCCACAGAGACAGAGACATAGAGACAGAGACACAGAGACAGAGACACAGAGACGGAGACACAGAGACAGAGACAGAGACACAGAGACAGAGACACAGAGACAGAGACACAGAGACAGAGACACAGAGACAGAGACACAGAGGCAGGGACACAGAGACAGAGACATAGAGACGGAGACACAGGTACAGAGACACACGGATAGAGGCATAGACACAGAGACAGAGACACAGAGACAGTGACACAGGGACAGGGACAGGGACACAGAGACATAGCCACAGAGACAGAGACACAGAGACAGAGACACAGAGACGGAGACACAAGGACAGAGACACAGAGATATGGACACAGAGACAGTGACTCAGAGACAGAGACACAGGGACAGAGGCACAGAGACATAGACACAGAGACAGAGACACAGAGACCCAGACACAGAGACAGAGATTCGGAGCCAGAGACACAGAGACAGAGACACAGAGACAGAGACACAGAGACAGAGACACAGAGACAGAGACACAGAGACAGAGACACAGAGAAAGAGACACAGAGACAGAGACACAGAGACAGAGACACAGAGACAGAGACACAGAGAGAGAGACTCAGAGACAGAGACACAGAGACAGAGACACAGAGACAGAGTCACAGAGACAGTGACACAGGGACAGAGACACAGAGACATAGACACAGAGACAGAGACACAGAGACAGAGACACAGAGACGGAGACACAGGGACAGAGACACAGAGATATGGACACAGAGACAGTGACTCTGAGACAGAGACACAGGGACAGAGGCACAGAGACATAGACACAGAGACAGAGACACAGAGACCCAGACACAGAGACAGAGATTCGGAGACAGAGACACAGAGAGAGAGACACAGAAACGGATATACAGAGCCAGAGACACAGAGACAGAGACACAGAGACAGAGACACTGAGACAGTGACACAGAGACAGAGACACAGAGACAGAGACACACAGACAGAGACACAGAGACAGTGACACAGGGACAGAGACGCAGAGACATAGACATAGAGACAGAGACACCGAGACAGAGACACAGAGACAGAGACACAGAGTCAGAGGCACAGAGAGAGAGACACAGAGGCAGAGACACACAGACAGAGACAGAGACACAGAGACGGAGACACAGAGACAGAGACACAGAGACAGGGACACAGAGACGGAGACTCTGGGACAGAGACAAAGAGACAGAGATTCAGAGGCAGAGACAGAGAGAGAGAGACGCAGAGACAGATACACAGAGGCAGGGACACAGAGACAGAGACACAATGACAGAGATTCAGAGACAGAGACACAGGGAGAGAGACACAGAAACGGAGACACAGAGACAGAGGCGTAGACACAAAGACTGAGAGACACAGAGACGTAGCCACAGAGACAGAGACATAGAGACAGAGACACAGAGACAGAGACACAGAGACGGAGACACAGAGACAGAGACAGAGACACAGAGACAGAGACACAGAGACAGAGACACAGAGACAGAGACACAGAGACAGAGACACAGAGGCAGGGACACAGAGACAGAGACATAGAGACGGAGACACAGGTACAGAGACACACGGATAGAGGCATAGACACAGAGACAGAGACACAGAGACAGTGACACAGGGACAGGGACAGGGACACAGAGACATAGCCACAGAGACAGAGACACAGAGACAGAGACACAGAGACGGAGACACAAGGACAGAGTCACAGAGATATGGACACAGAGACAGTGACTCAGAGACAGAGACACAGGGACAGAGGCACAGAGACATAGACACAGAGACAGAGACACAGAGACCCAGACACAGAGACAGAGATTCGGAGCCAGAGACACAGAGACAGAGACACAGAGACAGAGACACAGAGACAGAGACACAGAGACAGAGACACAGAGAAAGAGACACAGAGACAGAGACACAGAGACAGAGACACAGAGACAGAGACACAGAGAGAGAGACTCAGAGACAGAGACACAGAGACAGAGACACAGAGACAGAGTCACAGAGACAGTGACACAGGGACAGAGACACAGAGACATAGACACAGAGACAGAGACACAGAGACAGAGACACAGAGACGGAGACACAGGGACAGAGACACAGAGATATGGACACAGAGACAGTGACTCTGAGACAGAGACACAGGGACAGAGGCACAGAGACATAGACACAGAGACAGAGACACAGAGACCCAGACACAGAGACAGAGATTCGGAGACAGAGACACAGAGAGAGAGACACAGAAACGGATATACAGAGCCAGAGACACAGAGACAGAGACACAGAGACAGAGACACTGAGACAGAGACACAGAGACAGAGACACAGAGACAGAGACACACAGACAGAGACACAGAGACAGTGACACAGGGACAGAGACGCAGAGACATAGACATAGAGACAGAGACACAGAGACAGAGACACAGGGACAGAAACTCAGAGACAGAGACACACGCACAGAAACAGAGACAGAGACACAGAGACAGAGACACACAGACAGAGACACAGAGACAGTGACACAGGGACAGAGACGCAGAGACATAGACACAGAGACAGAGACACAGAGACGGAGACACAGGGACAGAGACACAGAGACAGGGACACAGAGAGAGTGACTCAGAGACGGAGACACAGACACGGGGACAGAGACACAGAGACATAGACACAGAGACATAGACACAGAGACAGAGACACAGAGACAGAGACACAGAGTCAGAGACACAGAGACAGAGACACAGAGACAGGGACACAGAGAGAGAGACTCAGAGACAGAGACACAGAGACAGAGACACAGAGACAGAGTCACAGAGACAGTGACACAGGGACAGAGACACAGAGACATAGACACAGAGACAGAGACACAGAGACAGAGACACAGAGACGGAGACACCGGTACAGAGACACAGAGATATGGACACAGAGACAGTGACTCTGAGACCGAGACACAGGGACAGAGGCACAGAGACATAGACACAAAGACAGAGACACAGAGACCCAGACACAGAGACAGAGATTCGGAGACAGAGACACAGAGAGAGAGACACAGAAACGGATATACAGAGCCAGAGACACAGAGACAGAGACACAGAGACAGAGACACAGAGACAGAGACACAGAGACAGAGACACAGAGACAGAGACACAGAGACAGAGACACAGAGACAGAGACACAGAGACAGAGACACAGAGACAGAGACACAGAGAGAGAGACACAGAGACAGAGACACAGAGACAGAGACACAGAGACAGAGACACAGAGACAGAGACACAGAGACAGAGACACAGAGACAGAGGCACAATGACAGAGATTCAGACACAGAGACACAGGGAGAGAGACACAGAAACGGAGACACAGAGACAGAGGCATAGACACAGAGACAGAGACACAGAGACAGAGACACAGAGACAGAGACACAGAGACAGAGACACAGAGACAGAGACACAGAGACAGAGACACAGAGACAGAGACACAGAGACAGAGACACAGAGACAGAGACACAGAGACAGAGACACAGAGACAGAGACACAGAGACAGAGACACAGAGACAGAGACACAGAGACAGAGACACAGAGACAGAGACACAGAGACAGAGACACAGAGACAGAGACACAGAGACAGAGACACAGATAGAGAGACACAGAGGCAGAGACACACAGACAGAGACAGAGACACAGAGACGGAGACACAGGGACAGAGACACAGAGACAGGGACACAGAGACGGAGACTCTGGGACAGAGACACAGAGACAGAGATTCAGAGGCAGAGACAGAGTGAGAGAGACGCAGAGACAGATACACAGAGGCAGAGACACAGAGACAGAGACACAATGACAGAGATTCAGAGACAGAGACACAGGGAGAGAGACACAGAAACAGAGACACAGAGACAGAGGCATAGACACAGAGACAGAGACACAGAGACAGAGACACAGAGACAGAGACATAGAGACAGAGACGCAGAGACAGCGACGCCGAGAGAGAGAGACAGAGACACAGAGACGGAGACAGAGGGACAGACACAGAGACAGAGACACAGAGAAAGAGAAACAGAGATAGGGACAGAGACAGAGACAGAGACAGAGACAGAGACAGAGACAGAGACAGAGACACAGAGACAGGGACACAGAGAAAGAGAAACAGAGACAGAGACAGAGACAGAGACAGAGTCACAGAGACAGAGACTCAGTGACAGATACACAGAGACGGAGACACAGGGACAGAGACACAGAGATATGGACACAGAGACAGTGACTCTGAGACAGAGACACAGGGACAGAGGCACAGAGACATAGACACAGAGACAGAGACACAGAGACCCAGACACAGAGACAGAGATTCGGAGACAGAGACACAGAGAGAGAGACACAGAAACGGATATACAGAGCCAGAGACACAGAGACAGAGACACAGAGACAGAGACACTGAGACAGAGACACAGAGACAGAGACACAGAGACAGAGACACACAGACAGAGACACAGAGACAGTGACACAGGGACAGAGACGCAGAGACATAGACATAGAGACAGAGACACAGAGACAGGGACACAGGGACAGAAACTCAGAGACAGAGACACACGCACAGAAACAGAGACAGAGACACAGAGACAGAGACACACAGACAGAGACACAGAGACAGTGACACAGGGACAGAGACGCAGAGACATAGACACAGAGACAGAGACACAGAGACGGAGACACAGGGACAGAGACACAGAGACAGGGACACAGAGAGAGTGACTCAGAGACGGAGACACAGACACGGGGACAGAGACACAGAGACATAGACACAGAGACATAGACACAGAGACAGAGACACAGAGACAGAGACACAGAGTCAGAGACACAGAGACAGAGACACAGAGACAGGGACACAGAGAGAGAGACTCAGAGACAGAGACACAGAGACAGAGACACAGAGACAGAGTCACAGAGACAGTGACACAGGGACAGAGACACAGAGACATAGACACAGAGACAGAGACACAGAGACAGAGACACAGAGACGGAGACACCGGGACAGAGACACAGAGATATGGACACAGAGACAGTGACTCTGAGACCGAGACACAGGGACAGAGGCACAGAGACATAGACACAAAGACAGAGACACAGAGACCCAGACACAGAGACAGAGATTCGGAGACAGAGACACAGAGAGAGAGACACAGAAACGGATATACAGAGCCAGAGACACAGAGACAGAGACACAGAGACAGAGACACAGAGACAGAGACACAGAGACAGAGACACAGAGACAGAGACACAGAGACAGAGACACAGAGACAGAGACACAGAGACAGAGACACAGAGACAGAGACACAGAGACAGAGACACAGAGAGAGAGACACAGAGACAGAGACACAGAGACAGAGACACAGAGACAGAGACACAGAGACAGAGACACAGAGACAGAGACACAGAGACAGAGGCACAATGACAGAGATTCAGACACAGAGACACAGGGAGAGAGACACAGAAACGGAGACACAGAGACAGAGGCATAGACACAGAGACAGAGACACAGAGACAGAGACACAGAGACAGATACACAGAGACAGAGACACAGAGACAGAGACACAGAGACAGAGACACAGAGACAGAGACACAGAGACAGAGACACAGAGACAGAGACACAGAGACAGAGACACAGAGACAGAGACACAGAGACAGAGACACAGAGACAGAGACACAGAGACAGAGACACAGAGACAGAGACACAGAGACAGAGACACAGAGACAGAGACACAGAGACAGAGACACAGAGACAGAGACACAGATAGAGAGACACAGAGGCAGAGACACACAGACAGAGACAGAGACACAGAGACGGAGACACAGGGACAGAGACAGAGAGACAGGGACACAGAGACGGAGACTCTGGGACAGAGACACAGAGACAGAGATTCAGAGGCAGAGACAGAGTGAGAGAGACGCAGAGACAGATACACAGAGGCAGAGACACAGAGACAGAGACACAATGACAGAGATTCAGAGACAGAGACACAGGGAGAGAGACACAGAAACAGAGACACAGAGACAGAGGCATAGACACAGAGACAGAGACACAGAGACAGAGACACAGAGACAGAGACATAGAGACAGAGACGCAGAGACAGCGACGCCGAGAGAGAGAGACAGAGACACAGAGACGGAGACAGAGGGACAGACACAGAGACAGAGACACAGAGAAAGAGAAACAGAGATAGGGACAGAGACAGAGACAGAGACAGAGACAGAGACAGAGACAGAGACAGAGACACAGAGACAGGGACACAGAGAAAGAGAAACAGAGACAGAGACAGAGACAGAGACAGAGTCACAGAGACAGAGACTCAGTGACAGATACACACACACAGAGACACAGACAGAGACACAGAGACGGAGACACAGGGACAGAGACACAGAGATAGAGAAACAGAGACAGAGACAGAGACAGAGACACAGAGACAGAGACTCAGAGACAGAGACACACGCACAGAAACAGAGACAGAGACACAGAGACAGAGACACAGCAACAGAGACACAGAAACAGAGACACAGTGACAGTGACAAAGACACAGAGTCACAGAGACAGAGACACAGAGACAGGGACACAGAGACAGAGACAATGAGACAGAGACACAGAGACGGAGACACTGAGACAGAGACACAGAGACAGAGACACAGAGACAGAGACACACAGACAGAGACACAGAGACAGTGACACAGGGACAGAGACGCAGAGACATAGACATAGAGACAGAGACACAGAGACAGAGACACAGGGACAGAGACACAGAGACAGGGACACAGAGAGAGTGACTCAGAGACGGAGACACAGACACGGGGACAGAGACACAGAGACATAGACACAGAGACAGAGACACAGAGACAGAGACACAGAGACAGAGACACAGACACAGAGACAGGGACACAGAGAGAGAGACTCAGAGACAGAGACACAGAGACAGAGACACAGAGACAGAGTCACAGAGACAGTGACACAGGGACAGAGACACAGAGACATAGACACAGAGACAGAGACACAGAGACAGAGACACAGAGACGGAGACACAGGGACAGAGACACAGAGATATGGACACAGAGACAGTGACTCTGAGACAAAGACACAGGGACAGAGGCACAGAGACATAGACACAGAGACAGAGACACAGAGACCCAGACACAGAGACAGAGATTCGGAGACAGAGACACAGAGAGAGAGACACAGAAACGGATATACAGAGCCAGAGACACAGAGACAGAGACACAGAGACAGAGACTCAGAGACAGAGACACAGAGACAGAGACACAGAGACAGAGTCACAGAGACAGTGACACAGGGACAGAGACACAGAGACATAGACACAGAGACAGAGACACAGAGACAGAGATACAGAGACGGAGACACAGGGACAGAGACACAGAGATATGGACACAGAGACAGTGACTCTGAGACAGAGACACAGGGACAGAGGCACAGAGACATAGACACAAAGACAGAGACACAGAGACCCAGACACAGAGACAGAGATTCGGAGACAGAGACACAGAGAGAGAGACACAGAAACGGATGTACAGAGCCAGAGACACAGAGACAGAGACACAGAGACAGAGACACAGAGACAGAGACACAGAGACAGAGACACAGAGACAGAGACACAGAGACATAGACACAGAGACAGAGACACAGAGACAGAGACACAGAGACAGAGACACAGAGACAGAGACACAGAGACAGAGGCACAGAGACAGAGACACAGAGAGAGAGACACAGAGGCAGAGACACACAGACAGAGACAGAGACACAGAAACGGAGACACAGGGACAGAGACACAGAGACAGGGACACAGAGACGGAGACTCTGGGACAGAGACACAGAGACAGAGATTCAGAGGCAGAGACAGAGAGAGAGAGACGCAGAGACAGATACACAGAGGCAGAGACACAGAGACAGAGACACAATGACAGAGATTCAGACACAGAGACACAGGGAGAGAGACACAGAAACGGAGACACAGAGACAGAGGCATAGACACAGAGACAGAGACACAGAGACAGAGACACAGAGACAGAGACACAGAGACAGAGGCACAGAGACAGAGACACAGAGAGAGAGACACAGAGGCAGAGACACACAGACAGAGACAGAGACACAGAAACGGAGACACAGGGACAGAGACACAGAGACAGAGACACAGAGACAGAGACACAGAGACAGAGACACAGACACAGAGACAGGGACACAGAGAGAGAGACTCAGAGACAGAGACACAGAGACAGAGACACAGAGACAGAGACACAGAGACAGAGACACAGAGACAGAGACACAGAGACAGAGACACAGAGACAGAGTCACAGAGACAGTGACACAGGGACAGAGACACAGAGACATAGACACAGAGACAGAGACACAGAGACAGAGACACAGAGACGGAGACACAGGGACAGAGACACAGAGATATGGACACAGAGACAGTGACTCTGAGACAAAGACACAGGGACAGAGGCACAGAGACATAGACACAGAGACAGAGACACAGAGACCCAGACACAGAGACAGAGATTCGGAGACAGAGACACAGAGAGAGAGACACAGAAACGGATATACAGAGCCAGAGACACAGAGACAGAGACACAGAGACAGAGACACAGAGACAGAGACACAGAGACAGAGGCACAGAGACAGAGACACAGAGACAGAGACACAGAGACAGAGACACAGAGACAGAGACACAGAGACAGAGACACAGAGACAGAGACACAGAGACAGAGACACAGAGACAGAGACACAGCAACAGAGACACAGAAACAGAGACACAGTGACAGAGACACAGAGACAGAGACACAGAGACAGACACACAGAGACAGAGACACAGAGACAGAGACACTGAGACAGAGACACAGAGACAGAGACACAGAGACAGAGACACACAGACAGAGACACAGAGACAGTGACACAGGGACAGAGACGCAGAGACATAGACATAGAGACAGAGACACAGAGACAGAGACACAGGGACAGAGACACAGAGACAGGGACACAGAGAGAGTGACTCAGAGACGGAGACACAGACACGGGGACAGAGACACAGAGACATAGACACAGAGACAGAGACACAGAGACAGAGACACAGAGACAGAGACACAGACACAGAGACAGGGACACAGAGAGAGAGACTCAGAGACAGAGACACAGAGACAGAGACACAGAGACAGAGTCACAGAGACAGTGACACAGGGACAGAGACACAGAGACATAGACACAGAGACAGAGACACAGAGACAGAGACACAGAGACGGAGACACAGGGACAGAGACACAGAGATATGGACACAGAGACAGTGACTCTGAGACAAAGACACAGGGACAGAGGCACAGAGACATAGACACAGAGACAGAGACACAGAGACCCAGACACAGAGACAGAGATTCGGAGACAGAGACACAGAGAGAGAGACACAGAAACGGATATACAGAGCCAGAGACACAGAGACAGAGACACAGAGACAGAGACTCAGAGACAGAGACACAGAGACAGAGGCACAGAGACAGAGACACAGAGACAGAGACACAGAGACAGAGACACAGAGACAGAGACACAGAGACAGAGACAGAGACACAGAGACAGATACACAGAGACAGAGACACAGAGATAGAGACACAGAGACAGAGACACAGGGACAGAGACACAGAGACAGGGACACAGAGAGAGTGACTCAGAGACGGAGACACAGACACGGGGACAGAGACACAGAGACATAGACACAGAGACAGAGACACAGAGACAGAGACACAGACACAGAGACACAGAGACAGGGACACAGAGAGAGAGACTCAGAGTCAGAGACACAGAGACAGAGACACAGAGACAGAGACACAGAGACAGAGTCACAGAGACAGTGACACAGGGACGGAGACACAGAGACATAGACACAGAGACAGAGACACAGAGACAGAGACACAGAGACGGAGACACAGGGACAGAGACACAGAGATATGGACACAGAGACAGTGACTCTGAGACAGAGACACAGGGTCAGAGGCACAGAGACATAGACACAGAGACAGAGACACAGGGACAGAGGCACAGAGACATAGACACAGAGACAGAGACACAGAGACCCAGACACAGAGACAGAGATTCGGAGACAGAGACACAGAGACAGAGACACAGAGACAGAGACACAGAGACAGAGACACAGAGACAGAGACACAGAGACAGAGACACAGAGACAGAGGCACAGAGACAGAGACACAGAGACAGAGACACAGAGACAGAGACACAGAGACAGAGACACAGAGCCAGAGACGCAGAGACAGAGACACAGAGACGGAGACACAAGGACAGAGACACAGAGATATGGACACAGAGACAGTGACTCAGAGACAGAGACACAGGGACAGAGGCACAGAGACATAGACACAGAGACAGAGACACAGAGACCCAGACACAGAGACAGAGATTCGGAGACAGAGACACAGAGAGAGAGACACAGAAACGGAGATACAGAGCCAGAGACACAGAGACAGAGACACAGAGACAGAGACACAGAGACAGAGACACGGAGACAGAGACACAGAGACAGAGACACAGAGACAGAGACACAGAGACAGAGACACAGAGACAGAGACACAGGGACAGAGACAAAATGACAGAGATTCAGAGACAGAGACACAGGGAGAGAGACACAGAAACGGAGACACAGAGACAGAGACAGAGACATAGAGACAGAGACACAGAGACGGAGATCAGGTACAGTGACACACGGACAGAGGTATAGACACAGAGACAGAGACACAGAGACAGTGACGCAGGGACAGGGACACAGAGACATAGCCGCAGAGACAGAGACATAGAGACAGAGACACAGAGACGGAGACACAGGTACAGAGACACACGGACAGAGGCATAGGCACGGAGACATAGACACAAAGACAGAAACACAGAGACAGAGACACAGAGACAGTGACGCAGGGACAGGGACACACAGACATAGCCACAGAGACAGAGACATAGAGACAGAGACACAGAGACGGAGACACAGGTACAGAGACACACGGACAGAGGCATAGGCACGAAGCCATAGACACAAAGACAGAGACACAGAGACGGAGACACAGAGACGGAGACGCAAGGACAGAGACACAGAGACAGGGACACAGAGAGAGAGACTCAGGGACAGAGACACAGAGACAGAGATACAGAGACGGAGCCGCAGAGAAAGATACAGAGGCAGAGACACAGAGACAGAGACAGAGGCAGAGACACAGAGACGGAGACGCAGGGACAGGGACACGGAGACAGGGACGCAGAGACAGAGACTCGGAGACAGAGACACAGAGACAGAGACAAAGACACAGAGACAGAGACTCAGAGACAGAGACACAGAGACATAGACACATAGACAGAGACACAGAGACAGAGACACAGAGACAGGGACACAGAGACAGCGACACAGAGACAGAGACACAGAGACAGTGACACAGGGACAGAGACACAGAGACAGAGACACAGAGACAGAGACACAGAGACAGAGACACAGAGACAGAGACACAGAGACAGAGACACAGAGACAGAGACACAGAGACAGAGACACAGAGGCAGAGACATAAAGACAGAGACATAGAAACCGAGACACGGAGACGGAGACACAGGTCCGGAGACAGAGAGACAGAGACACAGAGACAGGGACACAGAGACATAGCCACAGAGACAGAGACATAGAGACAGAGACACAGAGACAGAGACACAGAAACGGAGACACAGAGACAGAGGCGTGGACACAAAGACTGAGAGACACAGAGACATAGCCACAGAGACAGAGACATAGAGACAGAGACACAGAGGCAGAGACATAAAGACAGAGACATAGAGACCGAGACGCGTAGACGGATACACAGGTCCAGAGACACACGGACAGAGGCATAGACACAGAGACAGAGACACAGAGACAGAGACACAGAGACAGAGACACAGAGACAGAGACACAGAGAGAGAGACATAGAGGCAGAGACACACATACAGAGACAGAGACTCAAAGACGGAGACACAGGGACAGAGACACAGAGACAGGGACACAGAGACAGAGACACAGAGACAGAGACACAGAGACAGAGACACAGAGACAGAGACACAGAGACAGAGACACAGAGACAGAGACACAGAGACAGAGACACAGAGACAGAGAAACAGAGACAGAGAAACAGAGACAGAGACACAGAGACAGAGACAAAGGGACAGAGACACAGAGACAGAGTCACAGAGACAGAGACACAGAGACAGAGACACAGAGACAGAGGCACAGAGACAGAGACACAGAGAAAGAGACACAGAGACAGAGACACAGAGACATAGACACAGAGACAGAGACACAGAGACGGAGACACAAGGACAGAGACACAGAGATATGGGCACAGAGACAGTGACTCAGAGACAGAGACACAGGGACAGAGGCACAGAGACATAAACACAGAGACAGAGACACAGAGACCCAGACACAGAGACAGAGATTCGGAGCCAGAGACACAGAGAGAGAGACACAGAAACGGAGATACAGAGCCAGAGACACAGAGACAGAGACAGAGACACAGAGACAGAGACACGGAGACAGAGACACAGAGACAGAGACACAGAGACAGAGACACAGAGACAGAGACACAGAGACAGAGACACAGAGACAGAGACACAGAGACAGAGACACAGAGACAGAGACACAGAGACAGAGACACAGAGACATAGACACAGAGACAGAGACACAGAGGCAGAGACAAAAAGACAGAGACATAGAGACCGAGCCGCGTAGACGGATACACAGGACCAGAGACACACGGACAGAGGTATATACACAGAGACAGAGACACAGAGACAGAGACACAGAGAGAGAGACATAGAGGCAGGGACACACAGACAGAGACAGAGACACAAAGACGGAGACACAGGGACAGAGACACAGAGACAGGGACACAGAGACGGAGACTCTGGGACAGAGACACAGAGACAGGGATTCGGAGGCAGAGACAGAGAGAGAGAGACGCAGAGACAGATACACAGAGGCAGGGACACAGAGGAATAGACACAGAGACAGAGACACGGAGGCAGAGACACACAGACAGGGAGACAGAGACAGAGACACAGAGACAGGGACACCGACAGAGAGAGACCGAGACACAGAGACGGAGACAGAGGGACAGACACAGAGACAGAGACACAGAGAACGAGAAACAGGGACAGAGACAGAGACAGAGACAGAGACAGAGACAGAGACAGAGACAGAGACAGAGACAGAGACAGAGACACAGAAACAGAGACACAGAAACAGAGACACAGAGACAGAGACACAGAGACAGAGACACAGAGACAGAGACACAGAGACAGAGACACAGAGACAGAGACACAGAGAAAGAGACACAGAGACAGAGACACAGAGACAGAGACACAGAGACAGAGACACAGAGACAGAGACACAGAGACCCAGACACAGAAACAGAGATTCGGAGACAGAGACACAGAGAGAGAGACACAGAAACGGAGATACAGAGCCAGAGACACAGAGACAGAGACACAGAGACAGAGACACAGAGACAGAGACACGGAGACAGAGACACAGAGACAGAGACACAGAGACAGAGACACAGAGACAGAGACACAGAGACAGAGACACAGAGACATAGACACAGAGACAGAGACACAGAGACAGAGACACAGAGACAGAGACACAGGGACAGAGACACAGAGACAGAGACACAGAGACAGAGACACACAGACAGAGACACAGAGACAGTGACACAGGGACAGAGACGCAGAGACATAGACACAGAGACAGAGACACAGAGACGGAGACATAGGGACAGAGACACAGAGACAGGGACACAGAGAGAGTGACTCAGAGACGGAGACACAGACACGGGGACAGAGACACAGAGACAGAGACACAGAGACAGAGACACAGAGACAGAGACACAGAGACAGAGACACAGAGACAGAGACACAGAGACAGAGGCACAGAGACAGACACACAGAGAGAGAGACACAGAGGCAGAGACACACAGACAGAGACAGAGACACAGAAACGGAGACACAGGGACAGAGACACAGAGACAGGGACACAGAGACGGAGACTCTGGGACAGAGACACAGAGACAGAGATTCAGAGGCAGAGACCGAGAGAGAGAGACGCAGAGACAGATACACAGAGGCAGAGACACAGAGACAGAGACACAATGACAGAGATTCAGACACAGAGACACAGAGACAGAGACACAGAAACAGAGAAACAGAGACAGAGACACAGAGAGAGAGACTCAGGGACAGAGACACAGAGACAGAGACACAGGGACAGAGACACCGAGACAGAGACACAGAGACAGAGACACAGAGACAGAGACACAGAGACAGAGACACAGAGACAGAGACACAGAGACAGAGACACAGAGACAGAGACACAGAGGCAGAGACACAGAGGCAGAGACACAGAGACAGAGACACAGGGGCAGAGACACCGAGACAGAGACACAGCGACAGAGGCACAGAGACAGAGACACAGAGACAGAGACACAGAGACAGAGACACAGAGACAGAGACACAGAGACGGAGACACAGGGACGGATACTGTGGGACAGAGAAACAGAGACAGAGACACAGTTAGACAGACAGAGACACAGAGACAGGGACACAGAGAGAGAGACTCAGAGACAGAGACACAGAGACAGAGACACAGAGACAGAGACACAGAGACAGAGACACAGAGACAGAGACACAGAGACAGAGACACAGGGACAGAGACACGGAGACAGAGACACTGAGACAGAGACACAGAGGCAGAGACACAGAGGAATAGACACAGAGACAGGCAGACAGAGACAGAGACACAGAGACAGGGACAACGAGAGAGAGAGACGGAGACACAGAGACGGAGACAGAGGGACAGACACAGAGACAGAGACACAGAGAAAGAGAAACAGAGATAGGGACAGAGACGTAGACAGAGGGACAGACACAGAGACAGAGACACAGAGAAAGAGAAACAGAGATAGGGACAGAGACAGAGACAGAGACAGGGACAGAGACACACACACAGAGACACAGACAGAGACACAGAGACGGAGACACAGGGACAGAGACACAGAGAAAGAGAAACAGAGACAGAGACAGAGATAGAGACACAGAGACAGAGACACAGAGACGGAGACACAGGGACGGATACTGTGGGACAGAGAAACAGAGACAGAGACACAGTTAGACAGACAGAGACACAGAAACAGAGAAACAGAAACAGAGACACAGAGACAGGGACACAGAGACAGAGACACAGAGACAGAGACACAGAGACAGAGACACAGGGACAGAGACACGGAGACAGAGACAGAGAGACAGAGACACAGAGACAGAGACACAGAGGAATAGACACCGAGACAGGGAGACAGAGACAGAGACACAGAGACAGGGACGCCGAGAGAGAGAGACAGAGACACAGAGACGGAGACAGAGGGACAGACACAGAGAGAGAGACACAGAGGCAGAGACACACAGACAGAGACAGAGACACAGAAACGGAGACACAGGGACAGAGACACAGAGACAGGGACACAGAGACGGAGACTCTGGGACAGAGACACAGAGACAGAGATTCAGAGGCAGAGACAGAGAGAGAGAGACGCAGAGACAGACACACAGAGGCAGAGACACAGAGACAGAGACACAATGACAGAGATTCAGAGACAGAGACACAGGGAGAGAGACACAGAAACGGAGACACAGAGACAGAGGAATAGACACAGAGACAGAGACACAGAGACAGAGACACAGAGACAGAGACACAGAGGCAGAGACATAAAGGCAGAGACATAGAGACGGAGACACGGGTCCAGAGACACACGGACAGAGGCATAGACACAGAGACAGAGACACAGAGACAGAGACACAGAGACAGAGACACAGAGACAGACACACAGAGACAGAGACACAGAGACAGAGACACAGAGACAGATAAACAGGGACAGAGACACGGAGACAGAGACACAGAGACAGAGACACAGAGACAGAGACACAGAGGAATAGACACAGAGACAGGGAGACAGAGACAGAGACACAGAGACAGGCACGCCGAGAGAGAGAGACAGAGACACAGAGACGCAGACAGAGGGACAGACACAGAGACAGAGACACAGAGAAAGAGAAACAGAGATAGGGACAGAGACAGAGACAGAGACAGAGACAGAGACAGAGACAGAGACAGAGACAGAGACAGAGACAGAGACACAGAGACAGGGACACAGAGAAAGAGAAACAGAGACAGAGACAGAGACAGAAACAGAGTCACAGAGACAGAGACACAGGGGCAGAGACACCGAGACAGAGACACAGAGACAGAGACACAGAGACAGGGACACTGAGACGGAGACTCTGGGACAGAGACACAGAGACAGAGATTCAGAGGCAGAGACGGAGAGAGAGAGACGCAGAGACAGACACACAGAGGCAGAGACAGAGAGACAGAGACACAATGACAGAGATTCAGAGACAGAGACACAGGGAGAGAGACACAGAAACGGAGACACAGAGACAGAGGCATAGACACAGAGACAGAGACACAGAGACAGAGACACAGAGACAGAGACACAGAGGCAGAGACATAAAGGCAGAGACATAGAGACGGAGACACAGGTCCCGAGACACACGGACAGAGGCATAGACACAGAGACAGAGACACAGAGACAGAGACACAGAGACAGACACACAGAGACAGAGACACAGAGACAGAGACACAGATAGAGAGATACAGAGGCAGAGACACACAGACAGAGACAGAGACACAGAGACGGAGACACAGGGATAGAGACACAGAGACAGGGACACAGAGACGGAGACTCCGGGACAGAGACACAGAGACAGAGATTCAGAGGCAGAGACAGAGGGAGAGAGACGCAGAGACAGATACACAGAGGCAGAGACACAGAGACAGAGACACAATGACAGAGATTCAGACACAGAGACAGAGACACAGAGACAGAGACACAGAGACAGAGACACAGAGACAGAGACACAGAGACAGAGTCACAGAGACAGTGACACAGGGACAGAGACACAGAGACATAGACACAGAGACAGAGACACAGAGACAGAGACACAGAGACGGAGACACAGGGACAGAGACACAGAGATATGGACACAGAGACAGTGACTCTGAGACAAAGACACAGGGACAGAGGCACAGAGACATAGACACAGAGACAGAGACACAGAGACCCAGACACAGAGACAGAGATTCGGAGACAGAGACACAGAGAGAGAGACACAGAAACGGATATACAGAGCCAGAGACACAGAGACAGAGACACAGAGACAGAGACACAGAGACAGAGACACAGAGACAGAGGCACAGAGACAGAGACACAGAGACAGAGACACAGAGACAGAGACACAGAGACAGAGACACAGAGACAGAGACACAGAGACAGATACACAGAGACAGAGACACAGAGACAGAGACACAGAGACAGAGACACAGGGACAGAGACACAGAGACAGGGACACAGAGAGGGTGACTCAGAGACGGAGACACAGACACGGGGACAGAGACACAGAGACATAGACACAGAGACAGGGACACAGAGACAGAGACACAGAGACAGAGACACAGAGACAGAGACACACAGACAGAGACACAGAGACAGTGACACAGGGACAGAGACGCAGAGACATAGACATAGAGACAGAGACACAGAGACAGAGACACAGGGACAGAGACACAGAGACAGGGACACAGAGAGAGTGACTCAGAGACGGAGACACAGACACGGGGACAGAGACACAGAGACATAGACACAGACACAGAGACACAGAGACAGAGACACAGAGACACAGATACAGAGACAGAGACACAGGAACAGAGACACAGAGACAGAGACACAGAGACAGAGACACAGAGACAGAGACACAGAGACAGAGACACAGCAACAGAGACACAGAAACAGAGACACAGTGACAGAGACACAGAGACAGAGACACAGAGACAGACACACAGAGACAGAGACACAGAGACAGAGACACTGAGACAGAGACACAGAGACAGAGACACAGAGACAGAGACACACAGACAGAGACACAGAGACAGTGACACAGGGACAGAGACGCAGAGACATAGACATAGAGACAGAGACACAGAGACAGAGACACAGGGACAGAGACACAGAGACAGGGACACAGAGAGAGTGACTCAGAGACGGAGACACAGACACGGGGACAGAGACACAGAGACATAGACACAGAGACAGAGACACAGAGACAGAGACACAGAGACAGAGACACAGACACAAAGACAGGGACACAGAGAGAGAGACTCAGAGACAGAGACACAGAGACAGAGACACAGAGACAGAGTCACAGAGACAGTGACACAGGGACAGAGACACAGAGACATAGACACAGAGACAGAGACACAGAGACAGAGACACAGAGACGGAGACACAGGGACAGAGACACAGAGATATGGACACAGAGACAGTGACTCTGAGACAAAGACACAGGGACAGAGGCACAGAGACATAGACACAGAGACAGAGACACAGAGACCCAGACACAGAGACAGAGATTCGGAGACAGAGACACAGAGAGAGAGACACAGAAACGGATATACAGAGCCAGAGACACAGAGACAGAGACACAGAGACAGAGACTCAGAGACAGAGACACAGAGACAGAGGCACAGAGACAGAGACACAGAGACAGAGACACAGAGACAGAGACACAGAGACAGAGACACAGAGACAGAGACAGAGACACAGAGACAGATACACAGAGACAGAGACACAGAGATAGAGACACAGAGACAGAGACACAGGGACAGAGACACAGAGACAGGGACACAGAGAGAGTGACTCAGAGACGGAGACACAGACACGGGGACAGAGACACAGAGACATAGACACAGAGACAGAGACACAGAGACAGAGACACAGACACAGAGACACAGAGACAGGGACACAGAGAGAGAGACTCAGAGTCAGAGACACAGAGACAGAGACACAGAGACAGAGACACAGAGACAGAGTCACAGAGACAGTGACACAGGGACGGAGACACAGAGACATAGACACAGAGACAGAGACACAGAGACAGAGACACAGAGACGGAGACACAGGGACAGAGACACAGAGATATGGACACAGAGACAGTGACTCTGAGACAGAGACACAGGGACAGAGGCACAGAGACATAGACACAGAGACAGAGACACAGGGACAGAGGCACAGAGACATAGACACAGAGACAGAGACACAGAGACCCAGACACAGAGACAGAGATTCGGAGACAGAGACACAGAGACAGAGACACAGAGACAGAGACACAGAGACAGAGACACAGAGACATAGACACAGAGACAGAGACACAGAGACCCAGACACAGAGACAGAGATTCGGAGACAGAGACACAGAGACAGAGACGCAGAGACAGAGACACAGAGACGGAGACACAAGGACAGAGACACAGAGACATAGACACAGAGACAGAGACACAGAGACAGAGACACAGAGACAGAGACACAGACACAGAGACAGGGACACAGAGAGAGAGACTCAGAGACAGAGACACAGAGACAGAGACACAGAGACAGAGTCACAGAGACAGTGACACAGGGACAGAGACACAGAGACATAGACACAGAGACAGAGACACAGAGACAGAGACACAGAGACGGAGACACAGGGACAGAGACACAGAGATATGGACACAGAGACAGTGACTCTGAGACAAAGACACAGGGACAGAGGCACAGAGACATAGACACAGAGACAGAGACACAGAGACCCAGACACAGAGACAGAGATTCGGAGACAGAGACACAGAGAGAGAGACACAGAAACGGATATACAGAGCCAGAGACACAGAGACAGAGACACAGAGACAGAGACTCAGAGACAGAGACACAGAGACAGAGGCACAGAGACAGAGACACAGAGACAGAGACACAGAGACAGAGACACAGAGACAGAGACACAGAGACAGAGACAGAGACACAGAGACAGATACACAGAGACAGAGACACAGAGATAGAGACACAGAGACAGAGACACAGGGACAGAGACACAGAGACAGGGACACAGAGAGAGTGACTCAGAGACGGAGACACAGACACGGGGACAGAGACACAGAGACATAGACACAGAGACAGAGACACAGAGACAGAGACACAGACACAGAGACACAGAGACAGGGACACAGAGAGAGAGACTCAGAGTCAGAGACACAGAGACAGAGACACAGAGACAGAGACACAGAGACAGAGTCACAGAGACAGTGACACAGGGACGGAGACACAGAGACATAGACACAGAGACAGAGACACAGAGACAGAGACACAGAGACGGAGACACAGGGACAGAGACACAGAGATATGGACACAGAGACAGTGACTCTGAGACAGAGACACAGGGACAGAGGCACAGAGACATAGACACAGAGACAGAGACACAGGGACAGAGGCACAGAGACATAGACACAGAGACAGAGACACAGAGACCCAGACACAGAGACAGAGATTCGGAGACAGAGACACAGAGACAGAGACACAGAGACAGAGACACAGAGACAGAGACACAGAGACCGAGACACAGAGACAGAGACACAGAGACAGAGGCACAGAGACAGAGACACAGAGACAGAGACACAGAGACAGAGACACAGAGACAGAGACACAGAGACAGAGACGCAGAGACAGAGACACAGAGACGGAGACACAAGGACAGAGACACAGAGATATGGACACAGAGACAGTGACTCAGAGACAGAGACACAGGGACAGAGGCACAGAGACATAGACACAGAGACAGAGACACAGAGACCCAGACACAGAGACAGAGATTCGGAGACAGAGACACAGAGAGAGAGACACAGAAACGGAGATACAGAGCCAGAGACACAGAGACAGAGACACAGAGACAGAGACACAGAGACAGAGACACGGAGACAGAGACACAGAGACAGAGACACAGAGACAGAGACACAGAGACAGAGACACAGAGACAGAGACACAGGGACAGAGACAAAATGACAGAGATTCAGAGACAGAGACACAGGGAGAGAGACACAGAAACGGAGACACAGAGACAGAGACAGAGACATAGAGACAGAGACACAGAGACGGAGATCAGGTACAGTGACACACGGACAGAGGTATAGACACAGAGACAGAGACACAGAGACAGTGACGCAGGGACAGGGACACAGAGACATAGCCGCAGAGACAGAGACATAGAGACAGAGACACAGAGACGGAGACACAGGTACAGAGACACACGGACAGAGGCATAGGCACGGAGACATAGACACAAAGACAGAAACACAGAGACGAAGACACAGAGACGGAGACGCAAGGACAGAGACACAGAGACAGGGACACAGCGACAGAGACACAGAGACAGAGACACAGAGACAGAGACACAGAGACAGAGACACAGAGACAGAGACACAGAGACAGTGACACAGAGACAGAGACACAGAGACAGAGACACAGAGAGAGAGACTCAGGGACAGAGACACAGAGACAGAGACACAGAGACAGAGACACAGAGACAGTGACACAGGGACAGAGACACAGGGACAGAGACACAGAGACAGAGACACAGAGACAGAGACACAGAGACAGAGACACAGAGACAGAGACACAGAGACAGAGACACAGAGACAGAGACACAGAGACAGAGACACTGAGGCAGAGACATAAAGACAGAGACATAGAGACCGAGACGCGTAGACGGATACACAGCACCAGAGACACACGGACAGAGGCATAGACACAGAGACAGAGACACACAGACAGGGAGACAGAGACAGAGACACAGAGACAGGGACACCGACAGAGAGAGACCGAGACACAGAGACGGAGACAGAGGGACAGACACAGAGACAGAGACACAGAGAAAGAGAAACAGGGACAGAGACAGAGACAGAGACAGAGACAGAGACAGAGACAGAGACAGAGACAGAGACAGAGACACAGGGACAGGGACACAGAGAGAGAGACTCAGGGACAGAGACACAGAGACAGAGATACAGAGACGGAGCCGCAGAGAAAGATACAGAGGCAGAGACACAGAGACAGAGACAGAGGCAGAGACACAGAGACGGAGACGCAGGGACAGGGACACGGAGACAGGGACGCAGAGACAGAGACTCGGAGACAGAGACACAGAGACAGAGACAAAGACACAGAGACAGAGACTCAGAGACAGAGACACAGAGACATAGACACATAGACAGAGACACAGAGACAGAGACACAGAGACAGGGACACAGAGACAGCGACACAGAGACAGAGACACAGAGACAGTGACACAGGGACAGAGACACAGAGACAGAGACACAGAGACAGAGACACAGAGACAGAGACACAGAGACAGAGACACAGAGACAGAGACACAGAGACAGAGACACAGAGACAGAGACACAGAGGCAGAGACATAAAGACAGAGACATAGAAACCGAGACACGGAGACGGAGACACAGGTCCGGAGACAGAGAGACAGAGACACAGAGACAGGGACACAGAGACATAGCCACAGAGACAGAGACATAGAGACAGAGACACAGAGACAGAGACACAGAAACGGAGACACAGAGACAGAGGCGTGGACACAAAGACTGAGAGACACAGAGACATAGCCACAGAGACAGAGACATAGAGACAGAGACACAGAGGCAGAGACATAAAGACAGAGACATAGAGACCGAGACGCGTAGACGGATACACAGGTCCAGAGACACACGGACAGAGGCATAGACACAGAGACAGAGACACAGAGACAGAGACACAGAGACAGAGACACAGAGACAGAGACACAGAGAGAGAGACATAGAGGCAGAAACACACATACAGAGACAGAGACTCAAAGACGGAGACACAGGGACAGAGACACAGAGACAGGGACACAGAGACAGAGACACAGAGACAGAGACACAGAGACAGAGACACAGAGACAGAGACACAGAGACAGAGACACAGAGACAGAGACACAGAGACAGAGACACAGAGACAGAGAAACAGAGACAGAGACACAGAGACAGAGACAAAGGGACAGAGACACAGAGACAGAGTCACAGAGACAGAGACACAGAGACAGAGACACAGAGACAGAGGCACAGAGACAGAGACACAGAGAAAGAGACACAGAGACAGAGACACAGAGACATAGACACAGAGACAGAGACACAGAGACGGAGACACAAGGACAGAGACACAGAGATATGGGCACAGAGACAGTGACTCAGAGACAGAGACACAGGGACAGAGGCACAGAGACATAAACACAGAGACAGAGACACAGAGACCCAGACACAGAGACAGAGATTCGGAGCCAGAGACACAGAGAGAGAGACACAGAAACGGAGATACAGAGCCAGAGACACAGAGACAGAGACAGAGACACAGAGACAGAGACACGGAGACAGAGACACAGAGACAGAGACACAGAGACAGAGACACAGAGACAGAGACACAGAGACAGAGACACAGAGACAGAGACACAGAGACAGAGACACAGAGACAGAGACACAGAGACAGAGACACAGAGACATAGACACAGAGACAGAGACACAGAGGCAGAGACAAAAAGACAGAGACATAGAGACCGAGCCGCGTAGACGGATACACAGGACCAGAGACACACGGACAGAGGTATATACACAGAGACAGAGACACAGAGACAGAGACACAGAGAGAGAGACATAGAGGCAGGGACACACAGACAGAGACAGAGACACAAAGACGGAGACACAGGGACAGAGACACAGAGACAGGGACACAGAGACGGAGACTCTGGGACAGAGACACAGAGACAGGGATTCGGAGGCAGAGACAGAGAGAGAGAGACGCAGAGACAGATACACAGAGGCAGGGACACAGAGGAATAGACACAGAGACAGAGACACGGAGGCAGAGACACACAGACAGGGAGACAGAGACAGAGACACAGAGACAGGGACACCGACAGAGAGAGACCGAGACACAGAGACGGAGACAGAGGGACAGACACAGAGACAGAGACACAGAGAACGAGAAACAGGGACAGAGACAGAGACAGAGACAGAGACAGAGACAGAGACAGAGACAGAGACAGAGACAGAGACAGAGACACAGAAACAGAGACACAGAAACAGAGACACAGAGACAGAGACACAGAGACAGAGACACAGAGACAGAGACACAGAGACAGAGACACAGAGACAGAGACACAGAGAAAGAGACACAGAGACAGAGACACAGAGACAGAGACACAGAGACAGAGACACAGAGACAGAGACACAGAGACAGAGACACAGAGACGGAGACACAAGGACAGAGACACAGAGATATGGACACAGAGACAGTGACTCAGAGACAGAGACACAGGGACAGAGGCACAGAGACATAGACACAGAGACAGAGACACAGAGACCCAGACACAGAAACAGAGATTCGGAGACAGAGACACAGAGAGAGAGACACAGAAACGGAGATACAGAGCCAGAGACACAGAGACAGAGACACAGAGACAGAGACACAGAGACAGAGACACGGAGACAGAGACACAGAGACAGAGACACAGAGACAGAGACACAGAGACAGAGACACAGAGACAGAGACACAGAGACATAGACACAGAGACAGAGACACAGAGACAGAGACACAGAGACAGAGACACAGGGACAGAGACACAGAGACAGAGACACAGAGACAGAGACACACAGACAGAGACACAGAGACAGTGACACAGGGACAGAGACGCAGAGACATAGACACAGAGACAGAGACACAGAGACGGAGACATAGGGACAGAGACACAGAGACAGGGACACAGAGAGAGTGACTCAGAGACGGAGACACAGACACGGGGACAGAGACACAGAGACAGAGACACAGAGACAGAGACACAGAGACAGAGACACAGAGACAGAGACACAGAGACAGAGACACAGAGACAGAGGCACAGAGACAGACACACAGAGAGAGAGACACAGAGGCAGAGACACAATGACAGAGATTCAGACACAGAGACACAGAGACAGAGACACAGAAACAGAGAAACAGAGACAGAGACACAGAGAGAGAGACTCAGGGACAGAGACACAGAGACAGAGACACAGGGACAGAGACACCGAGACAGAGACACAGAGACAGAGACACAGAGACAGAGACACAGAGACAGAGACACAGAGACAGAGACACAGAGACAGAGACACAGAGACAGAGACACAGAGACAGAGACACAGAGGCAGAGACACAGAGACAGAGACACAGGGGCAGAGACACCGAGACAGAGACACAGCGACAGAGGCACAGAGACAGAGACACAGAGACAGAGACACAGAGACGGAGACACAGGGACGAATACTGTGGGACAGAGAAACAGAGACAGAGACACAGTTAGACAGACAGAGACACAGAGACAGGGACACAGAGAGAGAGACTCAGAGACAGAGACACAGAGACAGAGACACAGAGACAGAGACACAGAGACAGAGACACAGAGACAGAGACACAGAGACAGAGACACAGGGACAGAGACACGGAGACAGAGACACTGAGACAGAGACACAGAGGCAGAGACACAGAGGAATAGACACAGAGACAGGCAGACAGAGACAGAGACACAGAGACAGGGACAACGAGAGAGAGGGACGGAGACACAGAGACGGAGACAGAGGGACAGACACAGAGACAGAGACACAGAGAAAGAGAAACAGAGATAGGGACAGAGACGTAGACAGAGGGACAGACACAGAGACAGAGACACAGAGAAAGAGAAACAGAGATAGGGACAGAGACAGAGACAGAGACAGGGACAGAGACACACACACAGAGACACAGACAGAGACACAGAGACGGAGACACAGGGACAGAGACACAGAGAAAGAGAAACAGAGACAGAGACAGAGATAGAGACACAGAGACAGAGACACAGAGACGGAGACACAGGGACGGATACTGTGGGACAGAGAAACAGAGACAGAGACACAGTTAGACAGACAGAGACACAGAAACAGAGAAACAGAAACAGAGACACAGAGACAGGGACACAGAGACAGAGACACAGAGACAGAGACACAGAGACAGAGACACAGGGACAGAGACACGGAGACAGAGACAGAGAGACAGAGACACAGAGACAGAGACACAGAGGAATAGACACCGAGACAGGGAGACAGAGACAGAGACACAGAGACAGGGACGCCGAGAGAGAGAGACAGAGACACAGAGACGGAGACAGAGGGACAGACACAGAGAGAGAGACACAGAGGCAGAGACACACAGACAGAGACAGAGACACAGAAACGGAGACACAGGGACAGAGACACAGAGACAGGGACACAGAGACGGAGACTCTGGGACAGAGACACAGAGACAGAGATTCAGAGGCAGAGACAGAGAGAGAGAGACGCAGAGACAGACACAAAGAGGCAGAGACACAGAGACAGAGACACAATGACAGAGATTCAGAGACAGACACACAGGGAGAGAGACACAGAAACGGAGACACAGAGACAGAGGAATAGACACAGAGACAGAGACACAGAGACAGAGACACAGAGACAGAGACACAGAGGCAGAGACATAAAGGCAGAGACATAGAGACGGAGACACGGGTCCAGAGACACACGGACAGAGGCATAGACACAGAGACAGAGACACAGAGACAGAGACACAGAGACAGACACACAGAGACAGAGACACAGAGACAGAGACACAGAGACAGATAAACAGGGACAGAGACACGGAGACAGAGACACAGAGACAGAGACACAGAGACAGAGACACAGAGGAATAGACACAGAGACAGGGAGACAGAGACAGAGACACAGAGACAGGCACGCCGAGAGAGAGAGACAGAGACACAGAGACGCAGACAGAGGGACAGACACAGAGACAGAGACACAGAGAAAGAGAAACAGAGATAGGGACAGAGACAGAGACAGAGACAGAGACAGAGACAGAGACAGAGACAGAGACAGAGACAGAGACAGAGACAGAGACAGAGACACAGAGACAGGGACACAGAGAAAGAGAAACAGAGACAGAGACAGAGACAGAAACAGAGTCACAGAGACAGAGACACAGGGGCAGAGACACCGAGACAGAGACACAGAGACAGAGACACAGAGACAGGGACACTGAGACGGAGACTCTGGGACAGAGACACAGAGACAGAGATTCAGAGGCAGAGACGGAGAGAGAGAGACGCAGAGACAGACACACAGAGGCAGAGACAGAGAGACAGAGACACAATGACAGAGATTCAGAGACAGAGACACAGGGAGAGAGACACAGAAACGGAGACACAGAGACAGAGGCATAGACACAGAGACAGAGACACAGAGACAGAGACACAGAGACAGAGACACAGAGGCAGAGACATAAAGGCAGAGACATAGAGACGGAGACACAGGTCCCGAGACACACGGACAGAGGCATAGACACAGAGACAGAGACACAGAGACAGAGACACAGAGACAGACACACAGAGACAGAGACACAGAGACAGAGACACAGATAGAGAGACACAGAGGCAGAGACACACAGACAGAGACAGAGACACAGAGACGGAGACACAGGGATAGAGACACAGAGACAGGGACACAGAGACGGAGACTCCGGGACAGAGACACAGAGACAGAGATTCAGAGGCAGAGACAGAGGGAGAGAGACGCAGAGACAGATACACAGAGGCAGAGACACAGAGACAGAGACACAATGACAGAGATTCAGACACAGAGACAGAGACACAGAGACAGAGACACAGAGACAGAGACACAGAGACAGAGACACAGAGACAGAGACACAGAGACAGAGACACAGAGACAGAGACACAGAGACAGAGACACAGAGACAGAGACACAGAGACAGAGACACAGAGACAGAGACAGAGAGACAGAGACACAGAGACAGAGACACAGAGACAGAGACACAGAGACAGAGACACAGAGACAGAGACACAGAGACAGAGACACAGAGACAGAGACACAGAGACAGAGACACAGAGACAGAGACACAGAGACAGAGACACAGACAGAGAGACTCAGGGACAGAGACACAGACATAGAGACACACGGACAGAGACACCGAGACAGAGGCACAGAGACAGAGACACAGAGACAGAGACACAGAGACTGAGACACAGAGACAGAGACACAGAGACAGAGACACAGAGACAGAGACACAGAGGCAGAGACACAGAGGCAGAGACATAAAGGCAGAGACATAGAGACGGAGACACAGGTCCAGAGACACACGGACAGAGGCATAGACACAGAGACGGAGACACAGAGACAGAGACACAGAGACAGACACACAGAGACAGAGACACAGAGACAGAAACACAGAGACAGATACACAGGGACAGAGACACAGAGAAAGAGAAACAGAGACAGAGACAGAGACAGAGACACAGAGACAGAGACTCAGAGACAGAGACACACGCACAGAGACAGAGACAGAGACACAGAGACGGAGACACAGGGACAGAGACACAGAAACAGGGACACAGGGACAGAGACACGGAGACAGAGACACAGAGACAGAGACACAGAGACAGAGACACAGAGGAATAGACACAGAGACAGGGAGACAGAGACAGAGACACAGAGACAGTGACGCCGAGAGAGAGAGACAGAGACACAGAGACGGAGACAGAGGGACAGACACAGAGACAGAGACACAGAGAAAGAGAAACAGAGATAGGGACAGAGACAGAGACAGAGACAGAGACAGAGACAGAGACAGAGACAGAGACACAGAGACAGAGATACAGAGACGGAGACGCAGAGAAAGATACAGAAGCAGAGACACAGAGACTGAGACAGAGACAGAGACACAGAGACAGAGACTCAGAGACAGAGACACACGCACAGAGACAGAGACAGAGACACAGAGACGGAGACACAGGGACAGAGACACAGAAACAGGGACACGGAGACAGAGACACAGAGGCAGAGACATAAAGGCAGAGACATAGAGACGGAGACACAGGTCCAGAGACACACGGACAGAGGCATAGACACAGAGACAGAGACACAGAGACAGAGACACAAAGACAGACACACAGAGACAGACACACAGAGACAGAGACACAGAGACAGAGACACAGAGACAGAGACACAGAGACAGAGACACAGAGACAGATACACAGGGACAGAGACGCGGAGACAGAGACACAGAGACAGAGACACAGAGACAGAGACACAGAGGAATAGACACAGAGACAGGGAGACAGAGACAGAGACACAGAGACAGGGACGCCGAGAGAGAGAGACAGAGACACAGAGACGGAGACAGAGGGACAGACACAGAGACAGAGACACAGAGAAAGAGAAACAGAGATAGGGACAGAGACAGAGACAGAGACAGAGACAGAGACAGAGACAGAGACAGAGACAGAGACAGAGACAGAGACAGAGACAGAGACAGAGACAGAGACACAGAGACAGGGACACAGAGAAAGAGAAACAGAGACAGAGACAGAGACAGAAACAGAGTCACAGAGACAGAGACTCAGTGACAGATACACACACACAGAGACACAGACAGATACACAGAGACGGAGACACAGGGACAGAGACACAGAGAAAGAGAAACAGAGACAGAGACAGAGACAGAGACACAGAGACAGAGACACAGAGACGGAGACACAGGGACGGATACTGTGGGCAGAGAAACAGAGACAGAGACACAGTTAGACAGACAGAGACACAGAAACAGAGACACAGAAACAGAGACACAGAGACAGAGACACAGAGACAGAGACACAGAGACAGAGACACAGAGACAGAGACACAGAGACAGAGACAGAGACAGAGACACAGAGACAGGGACACAGAGAAAGAGAAACAAAGACAGAGACAGAGACAGAGACAGAGTCACAGAGACAGAGAGTCAGTGACAGATACACACACACACAGAGACACAGACAGAGACACAGAGACGGAGACACAGGGACAGAGGCACAGAGAAAGAGAAACAGAGACAGAGACACAGAGACAGAGACTCAGAGACAGAGACACACGCACAGAGACAGAGACAGAGACACAGAGACGGAGACACAGGGACAGAGACACAGGAACAGGGACACAGAGACAGAGTCACAGACACAGAGTAACAGAGACAGAGACACAGAGACAGGGACACAGACACAGAGACAATGAGACAGAGTCACAGAGACGGAGACGCAAGGACAGAGACACAGAGACAGGGACACAGAGAGAGAGACTCAGGGACAGAGACACAGAGACAGAGATACAGAGACGGAGACGCAGAGAAAGATACAGAGGCAGAGACACAGAGACTGAGACAGAGGCAGAGACACAGAGACGGAGACGCATGCGACAGGGACACAGAGACAGGGACACAGAGACAGAGACACAGAGACAGAGACACAGAGACAGAGACACAGAGAAAGAGAAACAGAGATAGGGACAGAGACAGAGACAGAGACACAGGGACAGAGACACAGAGACAGAGACACAGAGACAGAGACACAGAGAAAGAGAAACAGAGATAGGGACAGAGACAGAGACAGAGACACAGAGCCATAGACACAGAGACAGAGACACAGAGACAGAGACACAGAGACAGAGACACAGAGACAGGGACACAGAGAGAGAGACTCAGAGACAGAGACACAGAGACAGAGACACAGAGACAGAGACACAGAGACAGTGACACAGGGACAGAGACACAGAGACATAGACACAGAGACAGAGACACAGAGACAGAGACACAGAGGCGGAGACACAGGGACAGAGACACAGAGATATGGACACAGAGACAGTGACTCAGAGACAGAGACACAGGGACAGAGGCACAGAGACATAGACACAGAGACAGAGACACAGAGACCCAGACACAGAGACAGAGATTCGGAGACAGAGACACAGAGAGAGAGACACAGAAACGGAGATACAGAGCCAGAGACACAGAGACAGAGACACAGAGACAGAGGCACAGAGACAGAGACACAGAGACAGAGACACGGAGACAGATACAGAGAGACAGAGACACAGAGACAGAGACACAGAGACAGAGACACAGAGACAGAGACACAGAGACAGAGACACAGAGACAGAGACACAGAGACAGAGACACAGAGACAGAGACACAGAGACAGAGACACAGAGACAGAGACACAGAGACAGATACACAGGGACAGAGACACGGAGACAGAGACACAGAGACAGAGACACAGAGACAGAGACACAGAGGAATAGACACAGAGACAGGGAGACAGAGACAGAGACACAGAGACAGGGACGCCGAGAGAGAGAGACAGAGACACAGAGACGGAGACAGAGGGACAGACACAGAGACAGAGACACAGAGAAAGAGAAACAGAGATAGGGACAGAGGCAGAGACAGAGACAGAGACAGAGACAGAGACAGAGACAGAGACAGAGAGACAGAGACAGGGACACAGAGAAAGAGAAACAGAGACAGAGACAGAGACAGAAACAGAGTCACAGAGACAGAGACTCAGTGACAGATACACACACACAGAGACACAGACAGATACACAGAGACGGAGACACAGGGACAGAGACACAGAGAAAGAGAAACAGAGACAGAGACAGAGACAGAGACACAGAGACAGAGACACAGAGACGGAGACACAGGGACGGATACTGTGGGACAGAGAAACAGAGACAGAGACACAGTTAGACAGACAGAGACACAGAAACAGAGACACAGAAACAGAGACACAGACACAGAGACACAGAGACAGAGACACAGAGACAGAGACACAGAGACAGAGACACAGAGACAGAGACACAGAGACAGAGACAGGGACAGAGACACAGAGACAGGGACACAGAGAAAGAGAAACAGAGACAGAGACAGAGACAGAGACAGAGTCACAGAGACAGAGACTCAGTGACAGATACACACACACAGAGACACAGGCAGAGACACAGAGACGGAGACACAGGGACAGAGACACAGAGAAAGAGAAACAGAGACAGAGACAGAGACAGAGACACAGAGACAGAGACTCAGAGACAGAGACACACGCACAGAGACAGAGACAGAGACACAGAGACGGAGACACAGGGACAGAGACACAGAAACAGGGACACAGAGACAGAGTCACAGACACAGAGTCACAGAGACAGAGACACAGAGACAGGGACACAGACACAGAGACAATGAGACGGAGACACAGGGACAGAGACACAGAGAAAGAGAAACAGAGACAGAGACAGAGACAGAGACACAGAGACAGAGACTCAGAGACAGAGACACACGCACAGAGACAGAGACAGAGACACAGAGACGGTGACACAGGGACAGAGACACAGAAACAGGGACACAGAGACAGAGTCACAGACACAGAGTCACAGAGACAGAGACACAGAGACAGGGACACAGACACAGAGACAATGAGACAGAGACACAGAGACGGAGACGCAAGGACAGAGACACAGAGACAGGGACACAGAGAGAGAGACTCAGGGACAGAGACACAGAGACAGAGATACAGAGACGGAGACGCAGAGAAAGATACAGAGCTAGAGACACAGAGACTGAGACAGAGGCGGAGACACAGAGACGGAGACGCAGCGACAGGGACACAGAGACAGAGACACAGAGACAGAGACACAGAGACAGAGACACAGAGACAGAGACACAGAGATAGAGACACAGAGACAGAGACACAGAGACAGAGACACAGAGACAGAGACACAGAGACAGAGACACAGAGACAGAGACACAGAAACAGAGACACAGAAACAGAGACACAGAGACAGAGACACAGAGACAGAGACACAGAGACAGAGACAGAGACACAGAGACAGAGACACAGAGACAGAGACACAGAGACATAGACACAGAGACAGAGACACAGAGACAGAGACACAGAGACAGAGACACAGAGACAGAGACACAGAGACAGAGACACGGAGACAGAGACACAGAGACAGAGACACAGGGACAGAGACACAGAGACAGAGACACAGAGACAGAGACACAGAGACAGAGACACTGAGACAGAGACACAGAGACAGAGATACAGAGACAGAGACACAGAGACAGAGACACAGAGACAGAGACACAGATAGAGAGACACAGAGGCAGAGACACACAGACGGAGACAGAGACACAGAGACGGAGACACAGGGACAGAGACACAGAGACAGGGACACAGAGACGGAGACTCTGGGACAGAGACACAGAGACAGAGATTCAGAGGCAGAGACAGAGAGAGAGAGACGCAGAGACAGATACACAGAGACAGAGACACAGAGACAGAGACACAATGACAGAGATTCAGAGACAGAGACACAGGGAGAGAGACACAGAAACAGAGACACAGAGACAGAGGCATAGACACAGAGACAGAGACACAGAGACAGAGACACAGAGACAGAGACACAGAGACAGAGAAACAGAGACAGAGACACAGAGAGAGAGACTCAGGGACAGAGACACAGAGACAGAGACACAGGGACAGAGACACCGAGACAGAGACACAGAGACAGAGACACAGAGACAGAGACACAGAGACAGAGACACAGAGACAGAGACACAGAGACAGAGACACAGAGACAGAGACACAGGGGCAGAGACACAGAGGCAGAGACACAGAGACAGAGACACAGGGGCAGAGACACCGAGACAGAGACACAGAGACAGAGGCACAGAGACAGAGACACAGAGACAGAGACACAGAGACAGAGACACAGAGACAGAGACACAGAGACGGAGACACAGGGACGGATACTGTGGGACAGAGAAACAGAGACAGAGACACAGTTAGACAGACAGAGACACAAAGACAGGGACACAGAGAGAGAGACTCAGAGACAGAGACACAGAGACAGAGACACAGAGACAGAGACACAGAGACAGAGACACAGAGACAGAGACACAGAGACAGAGACACAGGGACAGAGACACGGAGACAGAGATACAGAGACAGAGACGCAGAGGCAGAGACACAGAGGAATAGACACAGAGACAGGGAGACAGAGACAGAGACACAGAGACAGGGACGCCGAGAGAGAGAGACGGAGACACAGAGACGGAGACAGAGGGACAGACACAGAGACAGAGACACAGAGAAAGAGAAACAGAGATAGGGACAGAGACGGAGACAGAGGGACAGACACAGAGACAGAGACACAGAGAAAGAGAAACAGAGATAGGGACAGAGACAGAGACAGAGACAGAGACAGAGACACACACACAGAGACACAGACAGAGACACAGAGACGGAGACACAGGGACAGAGACACAGAGAAAGAGAAACAGAGACAGAGACAGAGATAGAGACACAGAGACAGAGACACAGAGACGGAGACACAGGGACGGATACTGTGGGACAGAGAAACAGAGACAGAGACACAGTTAGACAGACAGAGACACAGAAACAGAGACACAGAAACAGAGACACAGAGACAGGGACACAGAGACAGAGACACAGAGACAGAGACACAGAGACAGAGACACAGGGACAGAGACACGGAGACAGAGACAGAGAGACAGAGACACAGAGACAGAGACACAGAGGAATAGACACCGAGACAGGGAGACAGAGACAGAGACACAGAGACAGGGACGCCGAGAGAGAGAGACAGAGACACAGAGACGGAGACAGAGGGACAGACACAGAGAGAGAGACACAGAGGCAGAGACACAGAGACAGAGACACAATGACAGAGATTCAGAGACAGAGACACAGGGAGAGAGACACAGAAACGGAGACACAGAGACAGAGGCATAGACACAGAGACAGAGACACAGAGACAGAGACACAGAGACAGAGACACAGAGGCAGAGACATAAAGGCAGAGACATAGAGACGGAGACACAGGTCCAGAGACACCCGGACAGAGGCATAGACACAGAGACAGAGACACAGAGACAGAGACACAGAGACAGACACACAGAGACAGAGACACAGAGACAGAGACACAGAGACAGAGACACAGAGACAGATACACAGGGACAGAGACACGGAGACAGAGACACAGAGACAGAGACACAGAGACAGAGACACAGAGACAGAGACACAGACAGAGAGACTCAGGGACAGAGACACAGACATAGAGACACAGAGACGGAGACTCCGGGACAGAGACACAGAGACAGAGATTCAGAGGCAGAGACAGAGGGAGAGAGACGCAGAGACAGATACACAGAGGCAGAGACACAGAGACAGAGACACAATGACAGAGATTCAGAGACAGAGACACAGGGAGAGAGACACAAAAACAGAGACACAGAGACAGAGGCATAGGCACAGAGACAGAGACACAGAGACAGAGACACAGAGACAGAGACACAGAGACAGAGACACAGACAGAGAGACTCAGGGACAGAGACACAGACATAGAGACACAGGGACAGAGACACAGAGACAGAGACACAGAGACAGAGACACAGAGACAGAGACAGAGACAGAGTCACAGAGACAGAGACTCAGTGACAGATACACACACACAGAGACACAGACAGAGACGCAGAGACGGAGACACAGGGACAGAGACACAGAGAAAGAGAAACAGAGACAGAGACAGAGACAGAGACAGAGACACAGAGACAGAGACTCAGAGACAGAGACACACGCACAGAGACAGAGACAGAGACACAGAGACGGAGACACAGGGACAGAGGCACAGAAACAGGGACACGGAGACAGAGACACAGAGGCAGAGACATAAAGGCAGAGACATAGAGACGGAGACACAGGTCCAGAGACACACGGACAGAGGCATAGACACAGAGACAGAGACACAGAGACAGAGACACAGAGACAGACACACAGAGACAGACACACAGAGACAGAGACACAGAGACAGAGACACAGAGACAGAGACACAGAGACAGATACACAGGGACAGAGACACGGAGACAGAGACACAGAGACAGAGACACAGAGACAGAGACACAGAGGAATAGACACAGAGACAGGGAGACAGAGACAGAGACACAGAGACAGGGACGCCGAGAGAGAGAGACAGAGACACAGAGACGGAGACAGAGGGACAGACACAGAGACAGAGACACAGAGAAAGAGAAACAGAGATAGGGACAGAGACAGAGACAGAGACAGAGACAGAGACAGAGACAGAGACAGAGACAGAGACAGAGACAGAGACACAGAGACAGGGACACAGAGAAAGAGAAACAGAGACAGAGACAGAGACAGAAACAGAGTCACAGAGACAGAGACTCAGTGACAGATACACACACACAGAGACACAGACAGATACACAGAGACGGAGACACAGGGACAGAGACACAGAGAAAGAGAAACAGAGACAGAGACAGAGACAGAGACACAGAGACAGAGACACAGAGACGGAGACACAGGGACGGATACTGTGGGCAGAGAAACAGAGACAGAGACACAGTTAGACAGACAGAGACACAGAAACAGAGACACAGAAACAGAGACACAGAGACAGAGACACAGAGACAGAGACACAGAGACAGAGACACAGAGACAGAGACAGAGACAGAGACACAGAGACAGGGACACAGAGAAAGAGAAACAGAGACAGAGACAGAGACAGAGACAGAGTCACAGAGACAGAGAGTCAGTGACAGATACACACACACACAGAGACACAGACAGAGACACAGAGACGGAGACACAGGGACAGAGGCACAGAGAAAGAGAAACAGAGACAGAGACAGAGACACAGAGACAGAGACTCAGAGACAGAGACACACGCACAGAGACAGAGACAGAGACACAGAGACGGAGACACAGGGACAGAGACACAGGAACAGGGACACAGAGACAGAGTCACAGACACAGAGTCACAGAGACAGAGACACAGAGACAGGGACACAGACACAGAGACAATGAGACAGAGACACAGAGACGGAGACGCAAGGACAGAGACACAGAGACAGGGACACAGAGAGAGAGACTCAGGGACAGAGACACAGAGACAGAGATACAGAGACGGAGACGCAGAGAAAGATACAGAGGCAGAGACACAGAGACTGAGACAGAGGCAGAGACACAGAGACGGAGACGCAGCGACAGGGACACAGAGACAGGGACACAGAGACAGAGACACAGAGACAGAGACACAGAGACAGAGACACAGAGAAAGAGAAACAGACATAGGGACAGAGACAGAGACAGAGACACAGGGACAGATACACAGAGACAGGGACACAGAGACAGAGACACAGAGACAGAGACACAGAGACGGAGACGCAAGGACAGAGACACAGAGACAGGGACACAGAGAGAGTGACTCAGAGACGGAGACACAGACACGGGGACAGAGACACAGAGACAGAGACAAAGAGACAGAGACACAGAGCCATAGACACAGAGACAGAGACACAGAGACAGAGACACAGAGACAGAGACACAGAGACAGGGACACAGAGAGAGAGACTCAGAGACAGAGACATAGAGACAGAGACACAGAGACAGAGACACAGAGACAGAGACACAGAGACAGTGACACAGGGACAGAGACACAGAGACATAGACACAGAGACAGAGACACAGAGACAGAGACACAAAGACAGGCACACAGAGACAGAGATTCAGGGACAGTGACACAGAGATAGAGTCACAGAGACGGAGACACGGAGACAGAAACACAGAGACAGAGACACAGAGACAGAGGCACAGAGACAGAGACACAGAGACAGAGACACAGAGACAGAGACACAGAGACAGAGACACAGAGACAGAGACACACAGACAGAGACACAGAGACAGAGACACAGAGACAGAGACACAGAGACAGATACACAGAGACAGAGACATAAAGACAGAAACACAGAGACAGAGACAGAGAGACAGAGACACCGTGACAGAGACACAGGGACAGGGACACAGAGAAAGAGAAACAGAGACAGGGCCAGAGACGTAGAGACAGAGACACAGAAATAGAGACACAGAGACGGAGAATCTGGGACAGAGCCACAGAGACAGTGACTCAGAGGCAGCGAGACAGAGACAGGGACACAGAGACATAGACACAGAGTCAGATAACGGAGATAGAGACACAGAGAGAGAGACACAGAGAGAGAGACACAGAGACAGGGACACAGAGACAGAGACACAGAGGAATGAGACACAGAGGCAGAGACACGGAGACAGAGACACAGAGACAGAGACACAAAAACAGAGACACAGAGACAGAGGCGCAGAGACAGAGACACAGAGACAGAGACACAATGACAGAGAGTCAGTGAAAGAGACACAGAGACTGGGACACAGAGAAAGAGAAACAGAGACAGAGACAGAGACATAGAGACGGAGACACAGAAACAGAGACACATAGACGGAGACTCTGGGACAGAGACACAGGGACAGAGACTCAGAGGCAGCGGTACAGAGACAGAGACAGAGACAGAGACAGAGACACAGAGACATAGACACAGAGTCAGATAATGGAGATAGAGACACAGAGAGAGAGACACAGAGACGGAGACACAGAGACGGAGACACAGAGACAGAGACACAAAGACAGGGAAACAGAGACAGAGACACACACACAGAGACAGAGACACACACACAGAGATAAAGACAGAGACACACAGACGGAGACAATGGGACACACACACGGAGACAGGACCACACAGACAGAGTCACACAGACAGAGATACAGAGACAGAGACACAGAGTCAGAGACACAGAGACGGAGACACAGAGAGAGAGAGACACAGACACAGAGACTGAGAGACAGGGACAGAGACACAGAGACAGAGACACAGAGACAGAGACACAGAGTCAGAGACAGAGACAGAGACACAGAGACAGAGACACAGAGAAAGAGTCAGAGAGACAGAGATACAGTGACGGAGACACAGGGACAGAGACAGAGAGGCAGAAACACAGAGACAGAGTCACACAGACAGAGATACAGAGACAGAGACACAGAGACAGAGACCCAGAGACAGAGACACAGAGACAGAGACACAAAGACAGGGAAACAGAGACAGAGACACACACACAGAGACAGAGACACACACACAGAGATAGAGACAGAGACACACAGACGGAGACACAGGGACACAGACACGGAGGCAGGACCACAGAGACAGAGTCACGCAGACAGAGAAACAGAGACAGAGACACAGAGAGAGAGACACAGAGACGGAGACACAGAAAGAGAGAGACAGAGACACAGGGTCTGAGACACAGGGACACAGACACAGAGACAGAGGCACAGAGACAGAGATTCAGAGACAGTGACACAGAGATAGAGTCACAGAGACGGAGACACGGAGACAGAAACACAGAGACAGAGACACAGAGACAGAGACACAGAGACAGAGACACAGAGACAGAGACACAGAGACAGAGACACACAGACAGAGACACAGAGACAGAGACACAGAGTCAGAGACAGAGACACAGACACAGACACACAGGGACAGAGACACAGGGACAGGGACACTGAGTCATAGACACAGAGACAGAAATACAGAGACAGAGACACAGAGACAGGCACACAGAGACAGAGATTCAGGGACAGTGACACAGAGATAGAGTCACAGAGACGGAGACACGGAGACAGAAACACAGAGACAGAGACACAGAGACAGAGGCACAGAGACAGAGACACAGAGACAGAGACACAGAGACAGAGACACAGAGACAGAGACACAGAGACAGAGACACACAGACAGAGACACAGAGACAGAGACACAGAGACAGAGACACAGAGACAGATACACAGAGACAGAGACATAAAGACAGAAACACAGAGACAGAGACAGAGAGACAGAGACACCGGGACAGAGACACAGGGACAGGGACACAGAGAAAGAGAAACAGAGACAGGGCCAGAGACGTAGAGACAGAGACACAGAAATAGAGACACAGAGACGGAGAATCTGGGACAGAGCCACAGAGACAGTGACTCAGAGGCAGCGAGACAGAGACAGGGACACAGAGACATAGACACAGAGTCAGATAACGGAGATAGAGACACAGAGAGAGAGACACAGAGAGAGAGACACAGAGACGGAGACACAGAGACAGAGACACAAAGACAGGGAAACAGAGACAGAGTCACACACACAGAGACAGAGACACACACACAGAGATAGAGACAGAGACACATAGACGGAGACTCTGGGACAGAGACACAGGGACGGAGACTCAGAGGCAGCGGTACAGAGACAGAGACAGAGACAGAGACAGAGACACAGAGACATAGACACAGAGTCAGATAATGGAGATAGAGACACAGAGAGAGAGACACAGAGACGGAGACACAGGGACAGAGAAACAGAGACAGAGACACAGAGACATCGACACAGAGACAGAGACACAGAGGCAGAGACATAGACGCAGAGACAGAGACAGAGACACAGAGACACAGAGACAGAGACACAGAGACAGAGACACAGAGACAGAGACACAGAGACAGAGACACAGAGACAGAGACACAGAGACAGAGACACACAGACAGAGACACAGAGACAGAGACACAGCGACAGAGACACAGAGGCAGAGACACAGAGACAGAGACATAAAGACAGAAACACATAGACAGAGACAAAGAGACAGAGACACAGAGACAGACACACACAGACAGAGACACAGAGACAGAGACACAGAGACAGAGACACAGAGACAGAGACACAGAGACAGAGACTCAGAGACAGAGACACAGAGACAGAGACACAAAGACAGCGAAACAGAGACAGAGACACACACACAGAAGTAGAGTCAGAGACACACAGACGGAGACAATGCGACACAGACAAGGAGACAGGACCACAGAGACAGAGTCACACAGACAGAGATACAGAGACAGAGACACAGAGACGGAGACACAGAGAGAGAGAGACAGAGACAGAGACACAAAGACAGGGAAACAGAGACAGAGACACACACACAGAGACAGAGACACACACACAGAGATAGAGACAGAGACACACAGACGGAGACACAGGGACACAGACACGGAGGCAGGACCACAGAGACAGAGTCACACAGACAGAGAAACAGAGACAGAGACACAGAGAGAGAGACACAGAGACGGAGACACAGAAAGAGAGAGACAGAGACACAGGGTCTGAGACACAGGGACACAGACACAGAGACAGAGACACAGAGACAGAGACACAGAGTCAGAGACAGAGACACAGAGACAGAGACACAGAGACAGAGAGACAGAGACAGAGACACAGAGACGGAGACACAGAGAGAGAGAGACAGAGACACAGAGACTGAGACACAGAGGCAGATACAGAGAGACACAGAGACACAGACACAGAGACAGAGACACAGAGAGAGACACAGAGACAGAGACACAGAGACAGAGACACAGACACAGAGACAGAGACACAGAGACAGAGACACAGACACAGAGACAGAGACACAGAGACAGAGACACAGAGACAGAGACACAGAGACAGAGACATAAAGACAGAAACACAGAGACAGAGACACAGAGACAGAGACACAGAGACAGAGACACAGAGAAAGAGAAACAGAGACAGGGACAGAGACATAGAGACAGAGACACAGAAACAGAGACACAGAGACAGAGAAACGGAGACAGAGACACAGAGACAGAGACACAGAGTCAGAGACAGAGTCACAGACACAGACACACAGAGACAGAGACACAGAGACAGAGACACAGAGACGGAGACACAGAGACAGAGACACAGAGACAGAGACACAGAGACAGAGACACAGAGACAGAGACACAGAGACAGAGACACAGAGACACAGAGACAGAGACAGAGACACAGAGACAGAGACACAGAGACAGAGACACAGAGACAGGCACACAGAGACAGAGATTCAGAGACAGGCACACAGAGACAGAGATTCAGAGACAGTGACACAGAGATAGAGTCACAGAGACGGAGACACAGAGACAGAAACACAGAGAGAGAGACACAGAGACAGAGACACAGAGACAGAGACACAGAGACAGAGACACAGGGACAGAGACACAGAGACAGAGACACAGAGACAGAGACACACAGACAGAGACACACAGACATAGACACAGAGACAGAGACACAGAGACAGAGACATAAAGACAGAAACACAGAGACAGAGACACAGAGACAGAGTCGCAGGGACAGAGACACAGAGACAGAGACACAGAGAAAGAGAAACAGAGACAGGGACAGAGACATAGAGACAGAGACACAGAAACAGAGACATAGAGACGGAGACTCTGGGACAGAGACACAGAGACAGTGACTCAGAGGCAGCGAGACAGAGACAGAGACACAGAGACATAGACACAGAGTGAGATAACGGGGATAGAGACAAAGAGAGAGAGACACAGAGAGATAGACACAGAGACGGAGACACAGAGACAGAGACACAAAGACAGAGACACAGAGACAGAGACACAGAGACAGAGACACAGAGACAGAGACACAGAGACAGAGACACAGAGACAGAGTCAAAGGGACAGAGACACTGAGTCATAGACACAGAGACAGAAATACAGAGACAGAGACACAAAGACAGAGACACAGAGACAGAGACACAGAGACAGAGACACAGAGAAAGAGAAACAGAGACACAGAGACAGAGACACAGAGACAGAGACACAGAGACAGAGACACAGAGACAGAGACACAGAGACAGAGACACAGAGACAGAGACACAGAGACAGAGACACAGAGACAGAGACACAGAGACAGAGTCAAAGGGACAGAGACACTGAGTCATAGACACAGAGACAGAAATACAGAGACAGAGACACAAAGACAGAGACACAGAGACAGAGACACAGAGACAGAGACACAGAGAAAGAGAAACAGAGACACAGAGACAGAGACACAGAGACAGAGACACAGAGACAGAGACACAGAGGCACAGAGTCAGAGACACAGAGACAGAGACACAGAGACAGAGACACAGAGACAGAGACACAGAGACAGAGACACAGAGACAGAGACACAGAGACAGAGACAGAGAGACAGAGACAGTCAGACAGAGACACAGAGACAGAGACACAGAAACAGAGACACAGGGACAGAGACACAGAGACAGAGACACAGAGAAAGAGAAACAGAGACAGGGACAGAGACATAGAGACAGAGACACAGAAACAGAGACATAGAGACAGAGACACAGAAACAGAGACACAGAGACGGAGAATCTGGGACAGAGACACAGAGACAGTGACTCAGAGGCAGCGAGACAGAGACAGAGACACAGAGACATAGACACAGAGTCAGATAACGGAGATAGAGACACAGAGAGAGAGACACAGAGAGAGAGAAACAGAGACGGAGACACAGAGACAGAGACACAAAGACAGGGAAACAGAGACAGAGACACACACACAGAGACAGAGACACACACACAGAGATACAGACAGAGACACACAGGCGGAGACAATGGGACACAGACACGGAGACAGGACCACAGAGACAGAGTCACACAGACAGAGATACAGAGACAGAGACACAGAGACAGAGACACAGAGACGGAGACACAGAGAGAGAGAGACAGAGACACAGAGACTGAGACACAGGGACAGAGACACAGAGACGGAGACACAGAGAGAGAGAGACAGAGACACAGAGACTCAGACACAGGGACAGAGACACAGAGACAGAGACACAGAGACAGAGACACAGAGACTGAGACACAGGGACAGAGACACAGAGACGGAGACACAGAGAGAGAGAGACAGAGACACAGAGACTCAGACACAGGGACAGAGACAGAGAGGCAGAAACACAGAGACAGAGTCACACAGACAGAGATACAGAGACAGAGACACAGAGACAGATACACAGAGACAGAGACACAGAGACAGAGACACAGAGACAGAGACACGGAGACAGAGACACAGAGACAGAGACACAGAGACAGAGACACAGAATCAGAGGCACAGAGACAGAGACACAGAGACATGGACACAGAGACAGAGACACAGAGACAGAGACATAAAGACAGAAACACAGAGACAGAGACACAGAGACAGAGACACAGGGACAGAGACACAGAGACAGAGACACAGAGAAAGAGAAACAGAGACAGGGACAGAGACATAGAGACAGAGACACAGAAACAGAGACACAGAGACAGAGAAACGGAGACAGAGACACAGAGACAGAGACACAGAGTCAGAGACAGAGACACAGACACAGACACACAGAGTCAGAGACACAGGGACAGAGACACAGAGGCAGAGACATAGTGAGAGAGACAGAGACACAGAGACAGAGACACAATGGCAGAGACTCAGTGAAAGAGACACAGAGACTGGAACACGGAGAAAGAGAAACAGAGTCAGAGACAGAGACATAGAGACAGGGACACAGAAACAGAGACACATAGACGGAGACTCTGGGACAGAGACACAGGGACGGAGACTCAGAGGCAGCGGTACAGAGACAGAGACAGAGACAGAGACAGAGACACAGAGACATAGACACAGAGTCAGATAATGGAGATAGAGACACAGAGAGAGAGACAGAGAGACGGAGACACAGGGACAGAGACGCAGAGACAGAGACACAGAGATAGGGACACAGAGTCAGAGACAGAGACACAGAGACAGAGACACAGAGAAAGAGTCAGAGAGACAGAGATACAGAGACGAAGACACAGGGACAGAGACAGAGAGGCAGAAACACAGAGACAGAGACACAGAGACAGAGACACAGAGGCAGAGACATAAAGACAGAGACATAGAAATCGAGACACGGAGACGGAGACACAGGTCCGGAGACAGAGAGACAGAGACACAGAGACAGGGACACAGAGACATAGCCACAGAGACAGAGACATAGAGACAGAGACACAGAAACGGAGACACAGAAACGGAGACACAGAGACAGAGGCGTAGACACAAAGACTGAGAGACACAGAGACATAGCCACAGAGACAGAGACATAGACACAGAGAGACAGAGGCAGAGACATAAAGACAGAGACATAGAGACCGAGACGCGTAGACGGATACACAGGTCCAGAGACACACGGACAGAGGCATAGACACAGAGACAGAGACACAGAGACAGAGACACAGCGACAGAGACACAGAGACAGAGACACAGAGACAGAGACACAGAGAGAGAGACTTAGAGGCAGAGACACACAGACAGAGACAGAGACACAAAGACGGAGACACAGGGACAGAGACACAGAGACCGGGACACAGAGACAGAGACACAGAGACAGAGACACAGAGACAGAGACACAGAGACAGAGACACAGAGACAGCGACACAGAGACAGAGACACAGAGACAGAGACACAGAGACAGAGACACAGAGACAGAGACACACAGACAGAGACACAGAGACAGAGACACAGAGACAGAGACACAGAGACAGAGACACAGAGACAGAGACAGAGAGACAGAGACACCGGGACAGAGACACAGAGACAGAGACACAGAGAAAGAGAAGCAGAGACAGGGCCAGAGACGTAGAGACAGAGACACAGAAATAGAGACACAGAGACGGAGAATCTGGGACAGAGCCACAGAGACAGTGACTCAGAGGCAGCGAGACAGAGACAGGGACACAGAGACATAGACACAGAGTCAGATAACGGAGATAGAGACACAGAGAGAGAGACACAGAGAGAGAGACACAGAGACTGAGACACAGAGGCAGAGACATAGACACAGAGACAGAGACAGAGACACAGAGACACAGAGACAGAGACACAGAGACACAGACACAGAGACACAGACACAGAGACACAGAGACAGAGACACACAGACAGAGACACAGGGACAGAGACACAGAGACAGAGACACAGAGAAAGAGAAACAGAGACAGGGACAGAGACATAGAGACAGAGACACAGAAACAGAGACACAGAGACGGAGAATCTGGGACAGAGACACAGAGACAGTGACTCAGAAGCAGCGAGACAGAGACACAGAGACAGAGGCACAGAGACAGAGACACAGAGACACAGAGACAGAGACACAGAGACAGAGACACAGAGACACAGAGTCAGAGACACAGAGACAGAGACACAGAGACAGATAACGGAGATAGAGACACAGAGAGAGAGACACAGAGACGGAGACACAGAGACAGGGACACAAAGACAGCGAAACAGAGACAGAGACACACACACAGAGACAGAGACACACACACAGAAGTAGAGTCAGAGACACACAGACGGAGACAATGCGACACAGACAAGGGGACAGGACCACAGAGACAGAGTCACACAGACAGAGATACAGAGACAGAGACACAGAGACGGAGACACAGAGAGAGAGAGACAGAGACACAGAGACTGAGACACAGGGACAGAGATACAGAGACAGAGACACAGAGACAGAGACACAGAGTCAGAGACAGAGACACAGAGACAGAGACACAGAGAAAGAGTCAGAGAGACAGAGATGCAGAGACGGAGACACAGGGACAGAGACAGAGAGGCAGAAACACAGAGACAGAGACACAGGGACAGAGACACAGAAACAGGGACACATAGACAGAGACACAGAGACAGAGACACACAGACAGAGACACAGAGACAGAGACACAGAGACAGAGACACAGAGACAGAGACACAGAGACATCGACACAGAGACAGAGACACGGAGGCAGAGACATAGACACAGAGACGGTGACAGAGACACAGAGACACAGAGACAGAGACACAGAGACAGAGACACAGAGACAGAGACACAGAGACAGAGACACAGAGACAGAGACACAGAGACAGAGAAACAGAGACAGAGACACAGAGACAGAGACACAGAGTCAGAGACAGAGACGCAGACACAGACACACAGGGACAGAGACACAGGGACAGAGACACTGAGTCATAGACACAGAGACAGAAATACAGAGACAGAGACACAGAGACAGGCACACAGAGACAGAGATTCAGAGACAGTGACACAGAGATAGAGTCACAGAGACGGAGACACGGAGACAGAAACACAGAGACAGAGACACAGAGACAGAGACACAGAGACAGAGACAGAGACACAGAGACAGAGACACAGAGACAGCGACACAGAGACAGAGACACACAGACAGCGACACAGAGACAGAGACACAGAGACAGAGACACAGAGACAGAGACACAGAGACAGAGACATAAAGACAGAAACACAGAGAGAGAGACACAGAGAGAGAGACACAGAGACGGAGACACAGAGACAGAGACACAAAGACAGGGAAACAGAGACAGAGACACACACACAGAGACAGAGACACACACACAGAGATAGAGACAGAGACACATAGACGGAGACTCTGGGACAGAGACACAGGGACGGAGACTCAGAGGCAGCGGTACAGAGACAGAGACAGAGACAGAGACAGAGACACAGAGACATAGACACAGAGTCAGATAATGGAGATAGAGACACAGAGAGAGAGACACAGAGACGGAGACACAGGGACAGAGAAACAGAGACAGAGACACAGAGACATCGACACAGAGACAGAGACACAGAGGCAGAGACATAGACACAGAGACAGAGACAGAGACACAGAGACACAGAGACAGAGACACAGAGACAGAGGCACAGAGACAGAGACACAGAGACACAGACACAGAGACAGAGACACACAGACAGAGACACAGAGACAGAGACACAGAGACAGAGACACAGAGACAGATACATAAAGACAGAAACACATAGACAGAGACACAGAGACAGAGACACAGAGACAGAGACACACAGACAGAGACACAGAGACAGAGACACAGAGACAGAGACACAGAGACAGAGACACAGAGACAGAGACACAGAGACAGAGACACAGAGACAGAGACATAAAGACAGAAACGCAGAGAGAGAGAAACAGAGACGGAGACACAGAGACAGAGACACAAAGACAGCGAAACAGAGACAGAGACACACACACAGAGACAGAGACACACACACAGAAGTAGAGTCAGAGACACACAGACGGAGACAATGCGACACAGACAAGGAGACAGGACCACAGAGACAGAGTCACACAGACAGAGATACAGAGACAGAGACACAGAGACGGAGACACAGAGAGAGAGAGACATAGACACAGCGACTGAGACACAGGGACAGAGATACAGAGACAGAGACATAGAGACAGAGACACAGAGTCAGAGACAGAGACACAGAGACAGAGACACAGAGAAAGAGTCAGAGAGACAGAGATACAGAGACGGAGACACAGGGACAGAGACAGAGAGGCAGAAACACAGAGACAGAGACACAGGGACAGAGACACAGAAACAAGGACACATAGACAGAGACACAGAGACAGAGACACACAGACAGAGACACAGAGATAGAGACACAGAGACAGAGACACAGAGACAGAGACACAGAGACAGACACACAGAGACAGAGACACACAGAGAGAGACACAGAGACAGAGACACAGAGACAGAGACACAGAGACAGAGACACAGAGACATCGACACAGAGACAGAGACACGGAGGCAGAGACATAGACACAGAGACGGAGACAGAGACACAGAGACACAGAGACAGAGACACAGAGTCAGAGACAGAGACGCAGACACAGACACACAGGGACAGAGACACAGGGACAGAGACACTGAGTCATAGACACAGAGACAGAAATACAGAGACAGAGACACAGAGACAGAGACACAGAGACAGAGACACAGAGACAGAGACACAGAGACAGAGACACAGAGACAGAGACACAGAGACAGAGACACAGAGACAGAGACACAGAGACAGAGACACAGAGACAGAGACACAGAGACAGAGATACAGAGACAGAGACACAGAGACAGAGACACAGAGACAGAGACACAGAGACAGCGACACAGAGACAGAGACACAGAGACAGAGACACAGAGACAGAGAAACAGAGACAGAGACACAGAGACAGAGACACAGAGAAAGAGACACAGAGACAGAGACACAGAGACAGAGACACAGAGACAGAGACACAGAGACAGAAACACAGAGACAGAGACGCAGAGACATAGACACAGAGACAGAGACACAGAGACGGAGACACAGGGACAGAGACACAGAGACAGGGACACAGAGAGAGTGACTCAGAGACGGAGACACAGACACGGGGACAGAGACACAGAGACATAGACACAGAGACAGAGACACAGAGACAGAGACACAGAGACAGAGACACAGAGACAGGGACACAGAGAGGGAGACTCAGGGACAGAGACACAGAGACAGAGACACAGAGACAGAGACACAGAGACAGAGACACAGAGACAGAGGCACAGAGACAGAGACACAGAGACAGAGACACAGAGACAGAGGCACAGAGACAGAGACACAGAGATATGGACACAGAGACAGTGACTCAGAGACAGAGACACAGGGACAGAGGCACAGAGACATAGACACAGAGACAGAGACACAGAGACCCAGACACAGAGACAGAGATTCGGAGACAGAGACACAGAGAGAGAGACACAGAAACGGAGATACAGAGCCAGAGACACAGAGACAGAGACACAGAGACAGAGACACAGAGACAGAGACACGGAGACAGAGACACAGAGACAGAGACACAGAGACAGAGACACAGAGACAGAGACACAGAGACAGAGACACAGAGACATAGACACAGTGACGGAGACACAGGGACAGAGACACAGAGACAGGGACACAGAGAGAGTGACTCAGAGACGGAGACACAGACACGGGGACAGAGACACAGAGACAGAGACAAAGAGACAGAGACACAGAGACATAGACACAGAGACAGAGACACAGAGACAGAGACACAGAGACAGAGACGCAGAGACAGGGACACAGAGGGAGAGACTCAGAGACAGAGACACAGAGACAGACACAGAGACAGAGACACAGAGACAGAGACACAGAGACAGTGACACAGGGACAGAGACACAGAGACATAGACACAGAGACAGAGACACAGAGACAGAGACACAGAGACGGAGACACAGGGACAGAGACACAGAGATATGGACACAGAGACAGTGACTCAGAGACAGAGACACAGGGACAGAGGCACAGAGACATAGACACAGAGACAGAGACACAGAGACCCAGACACAGAGACAGAGATTCGGAGACAGAGACACAGAGAGAGAGTCACAGAAACGGAGATACAGAGCCAGAGACACAGAGACAGAGACACAGAGACAGAGACATAGAGACAGAGACACAGAGACGGAGACACAGGGGCCGAGACACCGAGACAGAGACACAGAGACAGAGACACAGAGACAGAGGCACAGAGACATAGACACAGAGACAGAGACACAGAGACAGAGACACAGAGACGGAGACGCAAGGACAGAGACACAGAGACCGGGACACAGAGAGAGAGACTCAGAGAAAGACACACAGAGACAGAGGCAAAGAGACGGAGCCGCAGAGAAAGATACAGAGGCAGAGACACAGAGACATAGACAGAGGCAGAGACACAGAGACGGAGACGCAGGGACAGGGACACGGAGACAGGGACGCAGAGACAGAGACTCGGAGACAGAGACACAGAGACAGACAAAGACACAGAGACAGAGACTCAGAGACAGAGACACAGAGACATAGACACATAGACAGAGACACAGAGACAGAGACACAGAGACAGAGACACAGAGACAGAGACACAGAGACAGCGACACAGAGACAGAGACACAGAGACAGTGACACAGGGACAGAGACACAGAGACAGAGACACAGAGACAGAGACACAGAGACAGAGACACAGAGACAGAGACACAGAGACAGAGACACAGAGGCAGAGACATAAAGACAGAGACATAGAAACCGAGACACGGAGACGGAGACACAGGTCCGGAGACAGAGAGACAGAGACACAGAGACAGGGACACAGAGACATAGCCACAGAGACAGAGACATAGAGACAGAGACACAGAGACAGAGACACAGAAACGGAGACACAGAGACAGAGGCGTAGACACAAAGACTGAGAGACACAGAGACATAGCCACAGAGACAGAGACATAGAGACAGAGACACAGAGGCAGAGACATAAAGACAGAGACATATAGACCGAGACGCGTAGACGGATACACAGGTCCAGAGACACACGGACAGAGGCATAGACACAGAGACAGAGACACAGAGACAGAGACACAGAGACAGAGACACAGAGAGAGAGACATAGAGGCAGAGACACACAGACAGAGACAGAGACACAAAGACGGAGACACAGGGACAGAGACACAGAGACCGGGACACAGAGACAGAGACACAGAGACAGAGACACAGAGACAGAGACACAGAGACGGAGACACAAGGACAGAGACACAGAGATATGGACACAGAGACAGTGACTCAGAGACAGAGACACAGGGACAGAGGCACAGAGACATAGACACAGAGACAGAGACACAGAGACCCAGACACAGAGACAGAGATTCGGAGCCAGAGACACAGAGAGAGAGACACAGAAACGGAGATACAGAGCCAGAGACACAGAGACAGAGACAGAGACACAGAGACAGAGACACGGAGACAGAGACACAGAGACAGAGACACAGAGACAGAGACACAGAGACAGAGACACAGAGACAGAGACACAGAGAGAGAGACAGAGACACAAAGACGGAGACACAGGGACAGAGACACAGAGACAGGGACACAGAGACGGAGACTCTGGGACAGAGACACAGAGACAGGGATTCAGAGGCAGAGACAGAGAGAGAGAGACGCAGAGACAGATACACAGAGGCAGAGACACAGAGGAATAGACACAGAGACAGAGACACGGAGGCAGAGACACACAGACAGGGAGACAGAGACAGAGACACAGAGACAGGGACACCGACAGAGAGAGACCGAGACACAGAGACGGAGACAGAGGGACAGACACAGAGACAGAGACACAGAGAAAGAGAAACAGGGACAGAGACAGAGACAGAGACAGAGACAGAGACAGGGACAGAGACAGAGACAGAGACAGAGACAGAGACAGAGACAGAGACAGAGACAGAGACAGAGACACAGAGACAGGGACACAGAGAAAGAGAAACAGAGACAGAAACAGAGAGAGAGACAGAGACAGAGACAGAGACAGAGACACAGAGACAGAGACACAGAGACAGTGACGCAGGGACAGGGACACAGAGACATAGCCACAGAGACAGAGACATAGAGACAGAGACACAGAGACGGAGACACAGGTACAGAGACAACCGGACAGAGGCATAGGCACGGAGACATAGACACAAAGACAGAGACACAGAGACGGAGACACAGAGACGGAGACGCAAGGACAGAGACACAGAGACAGGGACACAGAGAGAGAGAGTCAGGGACAGAGACACAGAGACAGAGATACAGAGACGGAGCCGCAGAGAAAGATACAGAGGCAGAGACACAGAGACAGAGACAGAGGCAGAGACACAGAGACGGAGACGCAGGGACAGGGACACGGAGACAGGGACGCAGAGACAGAGACTCGGAGACAGAGACACAGAGACAGAGACAAAGACACAGAGACAGAGACTCAGAGACAGAGACACAGAGACATAGACACAGAGACAGAGACACAGAGACAGAGACACAGAGACAGAGACACAGCGACAGAGACACAGAGACAGAGACACAGAGACAGCGACACAGAGACAGAGACACAGAGACGGAGACACAGAGACAGAGACACAGAGACAGAGACACAGAGACAGAGACACCGAGACAGAGACACAGAGACAGAGACACCGAGACAGAGACACAGAGTCAGAGGCACAGAGAGAGAGACACAGAGGCAGAGACACACAGACAGAGACAGAGACACAGAGACGGAGACACAGAGACAGAGACACAGAGACAGGGACACAGAGACGGAGACTCTGGGACAGAGACAAAGAGACAGAGATTCAGAGGCAGAGACAGAGAGAGAGAGACGCAGAGACAGATACACAGAGGCAGGGACACAGAGACAGAGACACAATGACAGAGATTCAGAGACAGAGACACAGAGACAGAGACACAGAGACAGAGACACAGCGACAGAGACACAGAGACAGAGACACAGAGACAGAGACACAGAGACGGAGACACAAGGACAGGGACACGGAGACAGGAACGCAGAGACAGAGACTCGGAGACAGAGACACAGAGACAGACAAAGACACAGAGACAGAGACTCAGAGACAGAGACACAGAGACATAGACACATAGACAGAGACACAGAGACAGAGACACAGAGACAGAGACACAGAGACAGAGACACAGAGACAGCGACACAGAGACAGAGACACAGAGACAGAGACACAGAGACAGTGACGCAGGGACAGGGACACAGAGACATAGCCACAGAGACAGAGACAGAGACAGAGACACAGAGACAGGGACACAGAGAAAGAGAAACAGAGACAGAAACAGAGACAGAGACAGGGACAGAGACAGAGACAGAGACAGAGACAGAGACAGAGACAGAGACAGAGACAGAGACAGAGACAGAGACAGAGACAGAGACAGAGACAGAGACACAGAGACATAGACACAGAGTCAGATAATGGAGATAGAGACACAGAGAGAGAGACACAGAGACGGAGACACAGAGACGGAGACACAGAGACAGAGACACAAAGACAGGGAAACAGAGACAGAGACACACACACAGAGACAGAGACACACACACAGAGATAAAGACAGAGACACACAGACGGAGACAATGGGACACACACACGGAGACAGGACCACACAGACAGAGTCACACAGACAGAGATACAGAGACAGAGACACAGAGTCAGAGACACAGAGACGGAGACACAGAGAGAGAGAGACACAGACACAGAGACTGAGAGACAGGGACAGAGACACAGAGACAGAGACACAGAGACAGAGACACAGAGTCAGAGACAGAGACAGAGACACAGAGACAGAGACACAGAGAAAGAGTCAGAGAGACAGAGATACAGTGACGGAGACACAGGGACAGAGACAGAGAGGCAGAAACACAGAGACAGAGTCACACAGACAGAGATACAGAGACAGAGACACAGAGACAGAGACCCAGAGACAGAGACACAGAGACAGAGACACAAAGACAGGGAAACAGAGACAGAGACACACACACAGAGACAGAGACACACACACAGAGATAGAGACAGAGACACACAGACGGAGACACAGGGACACAGACACGGAGGCAGGACCACAGAGACAGAGTCACGCAGACAGAGAAACAGAGACAGAGACACAGAGAGAGAGACACAGAGACGGAGACACAGAAAGAGAGAGACAGAGACACAGGGTCTGAGACACAGGGACACAGACACAGAGACAGAGGAACAGAGACAGAGATTCAGAGACAGTGACACAGAGATAGAGTCACAGAGACGGAGACACGGAGACAGAAACACAGAGACAGAGACACAGAGACAGAGACACAGAGACAGAGACACAGAGACAGAGACACAGAGACAGAGACACACAGACAGAGACACAGAGACAGAGACACAGAGTCAGAGACAGAGACACAGACACAGACACACAGGGACAGAGACACAGGGACAGGGACACTGAGTCATAGACACAGAGACAGAAATACAGAGACAGAGACACAGAGACAGGCACACAGAGACAGAGATTCAGGGACAGTGACACAGAGATAGAGTCACAGAGACGGAGACACGGAGACAGAAACACAGAGACAGAGACACAGAGACAGAGGCACAGAGACAGAGACACAGAGACAGAGACACAGAGACAGAGACACAGAGACAGAGACACAGAGACAGAGACACACAGACAGAGACACAGAGACAGAGACACAGAGACAGAGACACAGAGACAGATACACAGAGACAGAGACATAAAGACAGAAACACAGAGACAGAGACAGAGAGACAGAGACACCGGGACAGAGACACAGAGACAGGCACACAGAGACAGAGATTCAGAGACAGGCACACAGAGACAGAGATTCAGAGACAGTGACACAGAGATAGAGTCACAGAGACGGAGACACAGAGACAGAAACACAGAGAGAGAGACACAGAGACAGAGACACAGAGACAGAGACACAGAGACAGAGACACAGGGACAGAGACACAGAGACAGAGACACAGAGACAGAGACACACAGACAGAGACACACAGACAGAGACACAGAGACAGAGACACAGAGACAGAGACATAAAGACAGAAACACAGAGACAGAGACACAGAGACAGAGTCGCAGGGACAGAGACACAGAGACAGAGACACAGAGAAAGAGAAACAGAGACAGGGACAGAGACATAGAGACAGAGACACAGAAACAGAGACACAGAGACGGAGACTCTGGGACAGAGACACAGAGATAGTGACTCAGAGGCAGCGAGACAGAGACAGAGACACAGAGACATAGACACAGAGTGAGATAACGGGGATAGAGACAAAGAGAGAGAGACACAGAGAGATAGACACAGAGACGGAGACACAGAGACAGAGACACAAAGACAGAGACACAGAGACAGAGACACAGAGACAGAGACACAGAGACAGAGACACAGAGACAGAGACACAGAGACAGAGACACAGAGACAGAGTCAAAGGGACAGAGACACTGAGTCATAGACACAGAGACAGAAATACAGAGACAGAGACACAAAGACAGAGACACAGAGACAGAGACACAGAGACAGAGACACAGGGAAAGAGAAACAGAGACACAGAGACAGAGACACAGAGACAGAGACACAGAGACAGAGACACAGAGACAGAGACACAGAGACAGAGACACAGAGACAGAGTCAAAGGGACAGAGACACTGAGTCATAGACACAGAGACAGAAATACAGAGACAGAGACACAAAGACAGAGACACAGAGACAGAGACACAGAGACAGAGACACAGAGAAAGAGAAACAGAGACACAGAGACAGAGACACAGAGACAGAGACACAGAGACAGAGACACAGAGGCACAGAGTCAGAGACACAGAGACAGAGACACAGAGACAGAGACACAGAGACAGAGACACAGAGACAGAGACACAGAGACAGAGACACAGAGACAGAGACACAGAGACAGAGACAGAGAGACAGAGACAGTCAGACAGAGACACAGAGACAGAGACACAGAAACAGAGACACAGGGACAGAGACACAGAGACAGAGACACAGAGAAAGAGAAACAGAGACAGGGACAGAGACATAGAGACAGAGACACAGAAACAGAGACATAGAGACAGAGACACAGAAACAGAGACACAGAGACGGAGAATCTGGGACAGAGACACAGAGACAGTGACTCAGAGGCAGCGAGACAGAGACAGAGACACAGAGACATAGACACAGAGTCAGATAACGGAGATAGAGACACAGAGAGAGAGACACAGAGAGAGAGAAACAGAGACGGAGACACAGAGACAGAGACACAAAGACAGGGAAACAGAGACAGAGACACACACACAGAGACAGAGACACACACACAGAGATACAGACAGAGACACACAGGCGGAGACAATGGGACACAGACACGGAGACAGGACCACAGAGACAGAGTCACACAGACAGAGATACAGAGACAGAGACACAGAGACAGAGTCAAAGGGACAGAGACACTGAGTCATAGACACAGAGACAGAAATACAGAGACAGAGACATAGAGACAGAGACACAGAAACAGAGACACAGAGACGGAGAATCTGGGACAGAGACACAGAGACAGTGACTCAGAGGCAGCGAGACAGAGACAGAGACACAGAGACATAGACACAGAGTCAGATAACGGAGATAGAGACACAGTGAGAGAGACACAGAGAGAGAGAAACAGAGACGGAGACACAGAGACAGAGACACAAAGACCTGGAAACAGAGACAGAGGCACACACACAGAGATAGAGACAGAGACACACAGACGGAGACAATGGGACACAGACACGGAGACAGGACCACAGAGGCAGAGTCACACAGACAGAGATACAGAGACAGAGACACAGAGACAGAGACACAGAGACGGAGACACAGAGAGAGAGAGACAGAGACACAGAGACTGAGACACAGGGACAGAGACACAGAGACGGAGACACAGAGAGAGAGAGACAGAGACACAGAGACTCAGACACAGGGACAGAGACACAGAGACAGAGACACAGAGACAGAGACACAGAGACTGAGACACAGGGACAGAGACACAGAGACGGAGACACAGAGAGAGAGAGACAGAGACACAGAGACTCAGACACAGGGACAGAGACAGAGAGGCAGAAACACAGAGACAGAGTCACACAGACAGAGATACAGAGACAGAGACACAGAGACAGAGACACAGAGACAGAGACACAGAGACAGAGACACAGAGACAGAGACACGGAGACAGAGACACAGAGACAGAGACACAGAGACAGAGACACAGAATCAGAGGCACAGAGACAGAGACACAGAGACATGGACACAGAGACAGAGACACAGAGACAGAGACACAATCACAGCGATTCAGTGACAGAGACACAGAGACAGTGACACAGAGACAGAGACACAGAGACAGAGACAAAGAGCCAGAGACACAGAGACAGAGACACAGAGACGGAGATAAAGAGATTCAGACACAGAGAAAGAGACACAGAGACGGTGACACAGAGAGAGAGAGACAGAGTCACAGAGGCGGAGATACAGAGACAGAGACACAGAGACACAGAGACGGAGACGCAGAGATACAGAGACAGAGACACAGAGACGGAGATAAAGAGATTCAGACACAGAGAAAGAGACACAGAGACGGTGACACAGAGAGAGAGAGACAGATTCACAGAGGCGGCGACACAGGGACAGAGACACTGAGACAGAGACACAGTGACGGCGACACAGGGACACAAACACAGAGACAGGACCACAGAGACAGAGCCACAGAGACAGAGATACAGAGACGGAGACACAGAGAGAGAGAGACAGAGACACAGAGACTGAGACACAGGGACAGAGACACAGAGACAGAGACACAGGCACAGAGACACAGAAACAGAGACACAGAGACAGTGACTCAGAGGCAGCGAGACAGAGACAGAGACACAGAGACATAGACACAGAGTGAGATAACGGGGATAGAGACAAAGAGAGAGAGACACAGAGAGATAGACACAGAGACGGAGACACAGAGACAGAGACACAAAGCCAGGGAAACAGAGACAGAGTCACACACACAGAGATAGAGACAGAGACACACAGACGGAGACACAGGGACACAGACACGGAGACAGGACCATAGAGACAAAGTCACACAGACAGAGTTACAGAGACAGAGACACAGAGACAGAGACACAGAGCCGGAGACACAGAGAGAGAGAGACAGAGACACAGAGACTGAGACACAGGGACAGAGACACAGAGACAGAGACACAGAGACAGAGACAGAGACACAGAGAAAGAGACACAGAGGCAGATACAGAGAGACACAGAGACAGAGACACAGAGATAGAGTCACAGAGACGGAGACACAGAGACAGAAACACAGAGACAGAGACACAGAGACAGAGACACAGAGTCAGAGACAGAGACAGAGACACAGAGACAGAGACACAGAGAAAGAGTCAGAGAGACAGAGATACAGAGACGGAGACACAGGGACAGAGACAGAGAGGCAGAAACACAGAGACAGAGTCACACAGACAGAGATACAGAGACAGAGACACAGAGACAGAGACACAGAGACAGAGACACAGAGACAGAGACACAAAGACAGGGAAACAGAGACAGAGACACACACGCAGAGACAGAGACACACACACAGAGATAGAGACAGAGACACACAGACGGAGACACAGGGACACAGACACGGAGGCAGGACCACAGAGACAGAGTCACACAGACAGAGAAACAGAGACAGAGACACAGAGAGAGAGACACAGAGACGGAGACACAGAAAGAGAGAGACAGAGACACAGGGTCTGAGACACAGGGACACAGACACAGAGACAGAGACACAGAGACAGAGACACAGAGTCAGAGACAGATACACAGAGACAGAGACACAGAGACGGAGACACAGAGAGAGAGAGAGACAGAGACACAGAGACTGAGACACAGAGGCAGATACAGAGAGACACAGAGAAAGAGACACAGAGACAGAGACACAGAGACAGAGACACAGAGAGAGACACAGAGACAGAGACACAGAGACAGAGACACAGACACAGAGACAGAGACACAGAGACAGAGACATAAAGACAGAAACACAGAGACAGAGACACAGAGACAGAGACACAGGGACAGAGACACAGAGACAGAGACACAGAGAAAGAGAAACAGAGACAGGGACAGAGACATAGAGACAGAGACACAGAAACAGAGACACAGAGACAGAGAAACGGAGACAGAGACACAGAGACAGAGACACAGAGTCAGAGACAGAGACACAGACACAGACACACAGAGTCAGAGACACAGGGACAGAGACACAGAGGCAGAGACATAGTGAGAGAGACAGAGACACAGAGACAGAGACACAATGGCAGAGACTCAGTGAAAGAGACACAGAGACTGGAACACGGAGAAAGAGAAACAGAGTCAGAGACAGAGACATAGAGACAGGGACACAGAAACAGAGACACATAGACGGAGACTCTGGGACAGAGACACAGGGACGGAGACTCAGAGGCAGCGGTACAGAGACAGAGACAGAGACAGAGACAGAGACACAGAGACATAGACACAGAGTCAGATAATGGAGATAGAGACACAGAGAGAGAGACAGAGAGACGGAGACACAGGGACAGAGACGCAGAGACAGAGACACAGAGATAGGGACACAGAGTCAGAGACAGAGACACAGAGACAGAGACACAGAGAAAGAGTCAGAGAGACAGAGATACAGAGACGAAGACACAGGGACAGAGACAGAGAGGCAGAAACACAGAGACAGAGACACAGAGACAGAGACACACAGACAGAGACACAGAGACAGAGACACAGAGACAGAGACACAGAGACAGAGACACAGAGACAGAGACAGAGAGACAGAGACACCGGGACAGAGACACAGAGACAGAGACACAGAGAAAGAGAAACAGAGACAGGGCCAGAGACGTAGAGACAGAGACACAGAAATAGAGACACAGAGACGGAGAATCTGGGACAGAGCCACAGAGACAGTGACTCAGAGGCAGCGAGACAGAGACAGGGACACAGAGACATAGACACAGAGTCAGATAACGGAGATAGAGACACAGAGAGAGAGACACAGAGAGAGAGACACAGAGACTGAGACACAGAGGCAGAGACATAGACACAGAGACAGAGACAGAGACACAGAGACACAGAGACAGAGACACAGAGACACAGACACAGAGACACAGACACAGAGACACAGAGACAGAGACACACAGACAGAGACACAGGGACAGAGACACAGAGACAGAGACACAGAGAAAGAGAAACAGAGACAGGGACAGAGACATAGAGACAGAGACACAGAAACAGAGACACAGAGACGGAGAATCTGGGACAGAGACACAGAGACAGTGACTCAGAAGCAGCGAGACAGAGACACAGAGACAGAGACACAGAGACAGAGACACAGAGACACAGAGACAGAGACACAGAGACAGAGACACAGAGACACAGAGTCAGAGACACAGAGACAGAGACACAGAGACAGATAACGGAGATAGAGACACAGAGAGAGAGACACAGAGACGGAGACACAGAGACAGAGACACAAAGACAGCGAAACAGAGACAGAGACACACACACAGAGACAGAGACACACACACAGAAGTAGAGTCAGAGACACACAGACGGAGACAATGCGACACAGACAAGGGGACAGGACCACAGAGACAGAGTCACACAGACAGAGATACAGAGACAGAGACACAGAGACGGAGACACAGAGAGAGAGAGACAGAGACACAGAGACTGAGACACAGGGACAGAGATACAGAGACAGAGACACAGAGACAGAGACACAGAGTCAGAGACAGAGACACAGAGACAGAGACACAGAGAAAGAGTCAGAGAGACAGAGATACAGAGACGGAGACACAGGGACAGAGACAGAGAGGCAGAAACACAGAGACAGAGACACAGGGACAGAGACACAGAAACAGGGACACATAGACAGAGACACAGAGACAGAGACACACAGACAGATACACAGAGACAGAGACACAGAGACAGAGACACAGAGACATCGACACAGAGACAGAGACACGGAGGCAGAGACATAGACACAGAGACGGTGACAGAGACACAGAGACACAGAGACAGAGACACAGAGACAGAGACACAGAGACAGAGACACAGAGACAGAGACACAGAGACAGAGACACAGAGACAGAGAAACAGAGACAGAGACACAGAGACAGAGACACAGAGTCAGAGACAGAGACGCAGACACAGACACACAGGGACAGAGACACAGGGACAGAGACACTGAGTCATAGACACAGAGACAGAAATACAGAGACAGAGACACAGAGACAGGCACACAGAGACAGAGATTCAGAGACAGTGACACAGAGATAGAGTCACAGAGACGGAGACACGGAGACAGAAACACAGAGACAGAGACACAGAGACAGAGACACAGAGACAGAGACAGAGACACAGAGACAGAGACACAGAGACAGCGACACAGAGACAGAGACACACAGACAGAGACACAGAGACAGAGACACAGAGACAGAGACACAGAGACAGAGACATAAAGACAGAAACACAGAGAGAGAGACACAGAGAGAGAGACACAGAGACGGAGACACAGAGACAGAGACACAAAGACAGGGAAACAGAGACAGAGACACACACACAGAGACAGAGACACACACACAGAGATAGAGACAGAGACACATAGACGGAGACTCTGGGACAGAGACACAGGGACGGAGACTCAGAGGCAGCGGTACAGAGACAGAGACAGAGACAGAGACAGAGACACAGAGACATAGACACAGAGTCAGATAATGGAGATAGAGACACAGAGAGAGAGACACAGAGACGGAGACACAGGGACAGAGAAACAGAGACAGAGACACAGAGACATCGACACAGAGACAGAGACACAGAGGCAGAGACATAGACACAGAGACAGAGACAGAGACACAGAGACACAGAGACAGAGACACAGAGACAGAGGCACAGAGACAGAGACACAGAGACACAGACACAGAGACAGAGACACACAGACAGAGACACAGAGACAGAGACACAGAGACAGAGACACAGAGACAGATACATAAAGACAGAAACACATAGACAGAGACACAGAGACAGAGACACAGAGACAGAGACACACAGACAGAGACACAGAGACAGAGACACAGAGACAGAGACACAGAGACAGAGACACAGAGACAGAGACACAGAGACAGAGACACAGAGACAGAGACACAGAGACAGAGACATAAAGACAGAAACGCAGAGAGAGAGAAACAGAGACGGAGACACAGAGACAGAGACACAAAGACAGCGAAACAGAGACAGAGACACACACACAGAGACAGAGACACACACACAGAAGTAGAGTCAGAGACACACAGACGGAGACAATGCGACACAGACAAGGAGACAGGACCACAGAGACAGAGTCACACAGACAGAGATACAGAGACAGAGACACAGAGACGGAGACACAGAGAGAGAGAGACAGAGACACAGAGACTGAGACACAGGGACAGAGATACAGAGACAGAGACACAGAGACAGAGACACAGAGTCAGAGACAGAGACACAGAGACAGAGACACAGAGAAAGAGTCAGAGAGACAGAGATACAGAGACGGAGACACAGGGACAGAGACAGAGAGGCAGAAACACAGAGACAGAGACACAGGGACAGAGACACAGAAACAAGGACACATAGACAGAGACACAGAGACAGAGACACACAGACAGAGACACAGAGATAGAGACACAGAGACAGAGACACAGAGACAGAGACACAGAGACAGACACACAGAGACAGAGACACACAGAGAGAGACACAGAGACAGAGACACAGAGACAGAGACACAGAGACATCGACACAGAGACAGAGACACGGAGGCAGAGACATAGACACAGAGACGGAGACAGAGACACAGAGACACAGAGACAGTGACTCAGAGGCAGCGAGACAGAGACAGAGACACAGAGACATAGACACAGAGTGAGATAACGGGGATAGAGACAAAGAGAGAGAGACACAGAGAGATAGACACAGAGACGGAGACACAGAGACAGAGACACAAAGCCAGGGAAACAGAGACAGAGTCACACACACAGAGATAGAGACAGAGACACACAGACGGAGACACAGGGACACAGACACGGAGACAGGACCATAGAGACAAAGTCACACAGACAGAGTTACAGAGACAGAGACACAGAGACAGAGACACAGAGCCGGAGACACAGAGAGAGAGAGACAGAGACACAGAGACTGAGACACAGGGACAGAGACACAGAGACAGAGACACAGAGACAGAGACAGAGACACAGAGAAAGAGACACAGAGGCAGATACAGAGAGACACAGAGACAGAGACACAGAGATAGAGTCACAGAGACGGAGACACAGAGACAGAAACACAGAGACAGAGACACAGAGACAGAGACACAGAGTCAGAGACAGAGACAGAGACACAGAGACAGAGACACAGAGAAAGAGTCAGAGAGACGGAGATACAGAGACGGAGACACAGGGACAGAGACAGAGAGGCAGAAACACAGAGACAGAGTCACACAGACAGAGATACAGAGACAGAGACACAGAGACAGAGACACAGAGACAGAGACACAGAGACAGAGACACAAAGACAGGGAAACAGAGACAGAGACACACACGCAGAGACAGAGACACACACACAGAGATAGAGACAGAGACACACAGACGGAGACACAGGGACACAGACACGGAGGCAGGACCACAGAGACAGAGTCACACAGACAGAGAAACAGAGACAGAGACACAGAGAGAGAGACACAGAGACGGAGACACAGAAAGAGAGAGACAGAGACACAGGGTCTGAGACACAGGGACACAGACACAGAGACAGAGACACAGAGACAGAGACACAGAGTCAGAGACAGATACACAGAGACAGAGACACAGAGACGGAGACACAGAGAGAGAGAGAGACAGAGACACAGAGACTGAGACACAGAGGCAGATACAGAGAGACACAGAGAAAGAGACACAGAGACAGAGACACAGAGACAGAGACACAGAGAGAGACACAGAGACAGAGACACAGAGACAGAGACACAGACACAGAGACAGAGACACAGAGACAGAGACATAAAGACAGAAACACAGAGACAGAGACACAGAGACAGAGACACAGGGACAGAGACACAGAGACAGAGACACAGAGAAAGAGAAACAGAGACAGGGACAGAGACATAGAGACAGAGACACAGAAACAGAGACACAGAGACAGAGAAACGGAGACAGAGACACAGAGACAGAGACACAGAGTCAGAGACAGAGACACAGACACAGACACACAGAGTCAGAGACACAGGGACAGAGACACAGAGGCAGAGACATAGTGAGAGAGACAGAGACACAGAGACAGAGACACAATGGCAGAGACTCAGTGAAAGAGACACAGAGACTGGAACACGGAGAAAGAGAAACAGAGTCAGAGACAGAGACATAGAGACAGGGACACAGAAACAGAGACACATAGACGGAGACTCTGGGACAGAGACACAGGGACGGAGACTCAGAGGCAGCGGTACAGAGACAGAGACAGAGACAGAGACACAGAGATAGGGACACAGAGTCAGAGACAGAGACACAGAGACAGAGACACAGAGAAAGAGTCAGAGAGACAGAGATACAGAGACGAAGACACAGGGACAGAGACAGAGAGGCAGAAACACAGAGACAGAGACACAGAGACAGAGACACACAGACAGAGACACAGAGACAGAGACACAGAGACAGAGACACAGAGACAGAGACACAGAGACAGAGACAGAGAGACAGAGACACCGGGACAGAGACACAGAGACAGAGACACAGAGAAAGAGAAACAGAGACAGGGCCAGAGACGTAGAGACAGAGACACAGAAATAGAGACACAGAGACGGAGAATCTGGGACAGAGCCACAGAGACAGTGACTCAGAGGCAGCGAGACAGAGACAGGGACACAGAGACATAGACACAGAGTCAGATAACGGAGATAGAGACACAGAGAGAGAGACACAGAGAGAGAGACACAGAGACTGAGACACAGAGGCAGAGACATAGACACAGAGACAGAGACAGAGACACAGAGACACAGAGACAGAGACACAGAGACACAGACACAGAGACACAGACACAGAGACACAGAGACAGAGACACACAGACAGAGACACAGGGACAGAGACACAGAGACAGAGACACAGAGAAAGAGAAACAGAGACAGGGACAGAGACATAGAGACAGAGACACAGAAACAGAGACACAGAGACGGAGAATCTGGGACAGAGACACAGAGACAGTGACTCAGAAGCAGCGAGACAGAGACACAGAGACAGAGACACAGAGACAGAGACACAGAGACACAGAGACAGAGACACAGAGACAGAGACACAGAGACACAGAGTCAGAGACACAGAGACAGAGACACAGAGACAGATAACGGAGATAGAGACACAGAGAGAGAGACACAGAGACGGAGACACAGAGACAGAGACACAAAGACAGCGAAACAGAGACAGAGACACACACACAGAGACAGAGACACACACACAGAAGTAGAGTCAGAGACACACAGACGGAGACAATGCGACACAGACAAGGGGACAGGACCACAGAGACAGAGTCACACAGACAGAGATACAGAGACAGAGACACAGAGACGGAGACACAGAGAGAGAGAGACAGAGACACAGAGACTGAGACACAGGGACAGAGATACAGAGACAGAGACACAGAGACAGAGACACAGAGTCAGAGACAGAGACACAGAGACAGAGACACAGAGAAAGAGTCAGAGAGACAGAGATACAGAGACGGAGACACAGGGACAGAGACAGAGAGGCAGAAACACAGAGACAGAGACACAGGGACAGAGACACAGAAACAGGGACACATAGACAGAGACACAGAGACAGAGACACACAGACAGAGACACAGAGACAGAGACACAGAGACAGAGACACAGAGACAGAGACACAGAGACATCGACACAGAGACAGAGACACGGAGGCAGAGACATAGACACAGAGACGGTGACAGAGACACAGAGACACAGAGACAGAGACACAGAGACAGAGACACAGAGACAGAGACACAGAGACAGAGACACAGAGACAGAGAAACAGAGACAGAGACACAGAGACAGAGACACAGAGTCAGAGACAGAGACGCAGACACAGACACACAGGGACAGAGACACAGGGACAGAGACACTGAGTCATAGACACAGAGACAGAAATACAGAGACAGAGACACAGAGACAGGCACACAGAGACAGAGATTCAGAGACAGTGACACAGAGATAGAGTCACAGAGACGGAGACACGGAGACAGAAACACAGAGACAGAGACACAGAGACAGAGACACAGAGACAGAGACAGAGACACAGAGACAGAGACACAGAGACAGCGACACAGAGACAGAGACACAGAGACAGAGACACAGAGACAGAGACACAGAGACAGAGACACAGAGACAGAGACACAGAGACAGAGACACAGAGACAGAGACATAAAGACAGAAACACAGAGAGAGAGACACAGAGAGAGAGACACAGAGACGGAGACACAGAGACAGAGACACAAAGACAGGGAAACAGAGACAGAGACACACACACAGAGACAGAGACACACACACAGAGATAGAGACAGAGACACATAGACGGAGACTCTGGGACAGAGACACAGGGACGGAGACTCAGAGGCAGCGGTACAGAGACAGAGACAGAGACAGAGACAGAGACACAGAGACATAGACACAGAGTCAGATAATGGAGATAGAGACACAGAGAGAGAGACACAGAGACGGAGACACAGGGACAGAGAAACAGAGACAGAGACACAGAGACATCGACACAGAGACAGAGACACAGAGGCAGAGACATAGACACAGAGACAGAGACAGAGACACAGAGACACAGAGACAGAGACACAGAGACAGAGGCACAGAGACAGAGACACAGAGACACAGACACAGAGACAGAGACACACAGACAGAGACACAGAGACAGAGACACAGAGACAGAGACACAGAGACAGATACATAAAGACAGAAACACATAGACAGAGACACAGAGACAGAGACACAGAGACAGAGACACACAGACAGAGACACACAGACAGAGACACAGAGACAGAGACACAGAGACAGAGACACAGAGACAGAGACACAGAGACAGAGACACAGAGACAGAGACATAAAGACAGAAACGCAGAGAGAGAGAAACAGAGACGGAGACACAGAGACAGAGACACAAAGACAGCGAAACAGAGACAGAGACACACACACAGAGACAGAGACACACACACAGAAGTAGAGTCAGAGACACACAGACGGAGACAATGCGACACAGACAAGGAGACAGGACCACAGAGACAGAGTCACACAGACAGAGATACAGAGACAGAGACACAGAGACGGAGACACAGAGAGAGAGAGACAGAGACACAGAGACTGAGACACAGGGACAGAGATACAGAGACAGAGACACAGAGACAGAGACACAGAGTCAGAGACAGAGACACAGAGACAGAGACACAGAGAAAGAGTCAGAGAGACAGAGATACAGAGACGGAGACACAGGGACAGAGACAGAGAGGCAGAAACACAGAGACAGAGACACAGGGACAGAGACACAGAAACAAGGACACATAGACAGAGACACAGAGACAGAGACACACAGACAGAGACACAGAGATAGAGACACAGAGACAGAGACACAGACACAGAGACACAGAGACAGACACACAGAGACAGAGACACACAGAGAGAGACACAGAGACAGAGACACAGAGACAGAGACACAGAGACAGAGACACAGAGACATCGACACAGAGACAGAGACACGGAGGCAGAGACATAGACACAGAGACGGAGACAGAGACACAGAGACACAGAGACAGAGACACAGAGTCAGAGACAGAGACGCAGACACAGACACACAGGGACAGAGACACAGGGACAGAGACACTGAGTCATAGACACAGAGACAGAAATACAGAGACAGAGACACAGAGACAGAGACACAGAGACAGAGACACAGAGACAGAGACACAGAGACAGAGACACAGAGACAGAGACACAGAGACAGAGACACAGAGACAGAGACACAGAGACAGAGACACAGAGACAGAGACACAGAGACAGAGATACAGAGACAGAGACACAGAGACAGAGACACAGAGACAGAGACACAGAGACAGCGACACAGAGACAGAGACACAGAGACAGAGACACAGAGACAGAGAAACAGAGACAGAGACACAGAGACAGAGACACAGAGAAAGAGACACAGAGACAGAGACACAGAGACAGAGACACAGAGACAGAGACACAGAGACAGAGACACAGAGACAGAAACACAGAGACAGAGACGCAGAGACATAGACACAGAGACAGAGACACAGAGACGGAGACACAGGGACAGAGACACAGAGACAGGGACACAGAGAGAGTGACTCAGAGACGGAGACACAGACACGGGGACAGAGACACAGAGACATAGACACAGAGACAGAGACACAGAGACAGAGACACAGAGACAGAGACACAGAGACAGGGACACAGAGAGGGAGACTCAGGGACAGAGACACAGAGACAGAGACACAGAGACAGAGACACAGAGACAGAGACACAGAGACAGAGGCACAGAGACAGAGACACAGAGACAGAGACACAGAGACAGAGGCACAGAGACAGAGACACAGAGATATGGACACAGAGACAGTGACTCAGAGACAGAGACACAGGGACAGAGGCACAGAGACATAGACACAGAGACAGAGACACAGAGACCCAGACACAGAGACAGAGATTCGGAGACAGAGACACAGAGAGAGAGACACAGAAACGGAGATACAGAGCCAGAGACACAGAGACAGAGACACAGAGACAGAGACACAGAGACAGAGACACGGAGACAGAGACACAGAGACAGAGACACAGAGACAGAGACACAGAGACAGAGACACAGAGACAGAGACACAGAGACAGAGACACAGAGACATAGACACAGTGACGGAGACACAGGGACAGAGACACAGAGACAGGGACACAGAGAGAGTGACTCAGAGACGGAGACACAGACACGGGGACAGAGACACAGAGACAGAGACAAAGAGACAGAGACACAGAGACATAGACACAGAGACAGAGACACAGAGACAGAGACGCAGAGACAGAGACGCAGAGACAGGGACACAGAGGGAGAGACTCAGAGACAGAGACACAGAGACAGACACAGAGACAGAGACACAGAGACAGAGACACAGAGACAGTGACACAGGGACAGAGACACAGAGACATAGACACAGAGACAGAGACACAGAGACAGAGACACAGAGACGGAGACACAGGGACAGAGACACAGAGATATGGACACAGAGACAGTGACTCAGAGACAGAGACACAGGGACAGAGGCACAGAGACATAGACACAGAGACAGAGACACAGAGACCCAGACAGAGACAGAGATTCGGAGACAGAGACACAGAGAGAGAGTCACAGAAACGGAGATACAGAGCCAGAGACACAGAGACAGAGACACAGAGACAGAGACATAGAGACAGAGACACAGAGACGGAGACACAGGGGCCGAGACACCGAGACAGAGACACAGAGACAGAGACACAGAGACAGAGACACAGAGACAGAGGCACAGAGACATAGACACAGAGACAGAGACACAGAGACAGAGACACAGAGACGGAGACGCAAGGACAGAGACACAGAGACCGGGACACAGAGAGAGAGACTCAGAGAAAGACACACAGAGACAGAGGCAAAGAGACGGAGCCGCAGAGAAAGATACAGAGGCAGAGACACAGAGACATAGACAGAGGCAGAGACACAGAGACGGAGACGCAGGGACAGGGACACGGAGACAGGGACGCAGAGACAGAGACTCGGAGACAGAGACACAGAGACAGACAAAGACACAGAGACAGAGACTCAGAGACAGAGACACAGAGACATAGACACATAGACAGAGACACAGAGACAGAGACACAGAGACAGAGACACAGAGACAGAGACACAGAGACAGCGACACAGAGACAGAGACACAGAGACAGTGACACAGGGACAGAGACACAGAGACAGAGACACAGAGACAGAGACACAGAGGCAGAGACATAAAGACAGAGACATATAGACCGAGACGCGTAGACGGATACACAGGTCCAGAGACACACGGACAGAGGCATAGACACAGAAACAGAGACACAGAGACAGAGACACAGAGACAGAGACACAGAGAGAGAGACATAGAGGCAGAGACACACAGACAGAGACAGAGACACAAAGACGGAGACACAGGGACAGAGACACAGAGACCGGGACACAGAGACAGAGACACAGAGACAGAGACACAGAGACAGAGACACAGAGACGGAGACACAAGGACAGAGACACAGAGATATGGACACAGAGACAGTGACTCAGAGACAGAGACACAGGGACAGAGGCACAGAGACATAGACACAGAGACAGAGACACAGAGACAGAGATTCGGAGCCAGAGACACAGAGAGAGAGACACAGAAACGGAGATACAGAGCCAGAGACACAGAGACAGAGACAGAGACACAGAGACAGAGACACGGAGACAGAGACACAGAGACAGAGACACAGAGACAGAGACACAGAGACAGAGACACAGAGACAGAGACACAGAGACAGAGACAGAGACACAAACACGGAGACACAGGGACAGAGACACAGAGACAGGGACACAGAGACGGAGACTCTGGGACAGAGACACAGAGACAGGGATTCAGAGGCAGAGACAGAGAGAGAGAGACGCAGAGACAGATACACAGAGGCAGAGACACAGAGGAATAGACACAGAGACAGAGACACGGAGGCAGAGACACACAGACAGGGAGACAGAGACAGAGACACAGAGACAGGGACACCGACAGAGAGAGACCGAGACACAGAGACGGAGACAGAGGGACAGACACAGAGACAGAGACACAGAGAAAGAGAAACAGGGACAGAGACAGAGACAGAGACAGAGACAGAGACAGGGACAGAGACAGAGACAGAGACAGAGACAGAGACAGAGACAGAGACAGAGACAGAGACAGAGACACAGAGACAGGGACACAGAGAAAGAGAAACAGAGACAGAAACAGAGACAGAGACAGAGACAGAGACAGAGACAGAGACACAGAGACAGAGACACAGAGACAGTGACGCAGGGACAGGGACACAGAGACATAGCCACAGAGACAGAGACATAGAGACAGAGACACAGAGACGGAGACACAGGTACAGAGACAACCGGACAGAGGCATAGGCACGGAGACATAGACACAAAGACAGAGACACAGAGACGGAGACACAGAGACGGAGACGCAAGGACAGAGACACAGAGACAGGGACACAGAGAGAGAGAGTCAGGGACAGAGACACAGAGACAGAGATACAGAGACGGAGCCGCAGAGAAAGATACAGAGGCAGAGACACAGAGACAGAGACAGAGGCAGAGACACAGAGACGGAGACGCAGGGACAGGGACACGGAGACAGGGACGCAGAGACAGAGACTCGGAGACAGAGACACAGAGACAGAGACAAAGACACAGAGACAGAGACTCAGAGACAGAGACACAGAGACATAGACACAGAGACAGAGACACAGAGACAGAGACACAGAGACAGAGACACAGCGACAGAGACACAGAGACAGAGACACAGAGACAGCGACACAGAGACAGAGACACAGAGACGGAGACACAGAGACAGAGACACAGAGACAGAGACACAGAGACAGAGACACCGAGACAGAGACACAGAGACAGAGACACCGAGACAGAGACACAGAGTCAGAGGCACAGAGAGAGAGACACAGAGGCAGAGACACACAGACAGAGACAGAGACACAGAGACGGAGACACAGAGACAGAGACACAGAGACAGGGACACAGAGACGGAGACTCTGGGACAGAGACAAAGAGACAGAGATTCAGAGGCAGAGACAGAGAGAGAGAGACGCAGAGACAGATACACAGAGGCAGGGACACAGAGACAGAGACACAATGACAGAGATTCAGAGACAGAGACACAGGGAGAGAGACACAGAAACGGAGACACAGAGACAGAGGCGTAGACACAAAGACTGAGAGACACAGAGACGTAGCCACAGAGACAGAGACATAGAGACAGAGACACAGAGACAGAGACACAGAGACGGAGACACAGAGACAGAGACAGAGACACAGAGACAGAGACACAGAGACAGAGACACAGAGACAGAGACACAGAGACAGAGACACAGAGGCAGGGACACAGAGACAGAGACATAGAGACGGAGACACAGGTACAGAGACACACGGATAGAGGCATAGACACAGAGACAGAGACACAGAGACAGTGACACAGGGACAGGGACAGGGACACAGAGACATAGCCACAGAGACAGAGACACAGAGACAGAGACACAGAGACAGAGACACAGAGACAGAGACACAGAGACAGAGACACAGAGACAGAGACACAGAGACAGAGACACAGAGACAGAGACACAGAGACAGGGACACAGAGACAGAGACACAGAGACAGAGACACAGAGACAGAGACACAGAGACAGAGACACAGAGACAGAGACACAGAGACAGAGACACAGAGACGGAGACACAAGGACAGAGACACAGAGACAGTGACTCAGAGACAGAGACACAGGGACAGAGGCACAGAGACATAGACGCAGAGACAGAGACACAGAGACCCAGACACAGAGACAGAGATTCGGAGACAGAGACACAGAGAGAGAGACACAGAAACGGAGATACAGAGCCAGAGACACAGAGACAGAGACACAGAGACAGAGACACAGAGGCAGAGACACAGAGACAGAGACATAAAGACAGAAACACATAGGCAGAGACACAGAGACAGAGACACAGAGACAGAGACACACAGACAGAGACACAGGGACAGAGACACAGAGACAGAGACGCAGAGAAAGAGAAACAGAGACAGGGACAGAGACATAGAGACAGAGACACAGAAACAGAGACACAGAGACGGAGAATCTGGGACAGAGACACAGAGACAGAGACAGAGGCAGAGACACAGAGACGGAGACGCAGGGACAGGGACACGGAGACAGGGACGCAGAGACAGAGACTCGGAGACAGAGACACAGAGACAGAGACAAAGACACAGAGACAGAGACTCAGAGACAGAGACACAGAGACATAGACACATAGACAGAGACACAGAGACAGAGACACAGAGACAGAGACACAGAGACAGCGACACAGAGACAGAGACACAGAGACAGTGACACAGGGACAGAGACACAGAGACAGAGACACAGAGACAGAGACACAGAGACAGAGACACAGAGACAGAGACACAGAGACAGAGACACAGAGACAGAGACACAGAGGCAGAGACATAAAGACAGAGACATAGAAACCGAGACACGGAGACGGAGACACAGGTCCGGAGACAGAGAGACAGAGACACAGAGACAGGGACACAGAGACATAGCCACAGAGACAGAGACATAGAGACAGAGACACAGAGACAGAGACACAGAAACGGAGACACAGAGACAGAGGCGTAGACACAAAGACTGAGAGACACAGAGACATAGCCACAGAGACAGAGACATAGAGACAGAGACACAGAGGCAGAGACATAAAGACAGAGACATAGAGACCGAGACGCGTAGACGGATACACAGGTCCAGAGACACACGGACAGAGGCATAGACACAGAGACAGAGACACAGAGACAGAGACACAGAGACAGAGACACAGAGAGAGAGACATAGAGGCAGAGACACACAGACAGAGACAGAGACACAAAGACGGAGACACAGGGACAGAGACACAGAGACCGGGACACAGAGACAGAGACACAGAGACAGAGACACAGAGACAGAGACACAGAGACAGAGACACAGAGACGGAGACACAAGGACAGAGACACAGAGATATGGACACAGAGACAGTGACTCAGAGACAGAGACACAGGGACAGAGGCACAGAGACATAGACACAGAGACAGAGACACAGAGACCCAGACACAGAGACAGAGATTCGGAGCCAGAGACACAGAGACAGAGACACAGAGACAGAGACACAGAGACAGAGACACAGAGACAGAGACACAGAGAAAGAGACACAGAGACAGAGACACAGAGACAGAGACACAGAGACAGAGACACAGAGAGAGAGACTCAGAGACAGAGACACAGAGACAGAGACACAGAGACAGAGTCACAGAGACAGTGACACAGGGACAGAGACACAGAGACATAGACACAGAGACAGAGACACAGAGACAGAGACACAGAGACAGAGACACAGAGACAGATACATAAAGACAGAAACACATAGACAGAGACACAGAGACAGAGACACAGAGACAGAGACACACAGACAGAGACACACAGACAGAGACACAGAGACAGAGACACAGAGACAGAGACACAGAGACAGAGACACAGAGACAGAGACACAGAGACAGAGACACAGAGACAGAGACATAAAGACAGAAACGCAGAGAGAGAGAAACAGAGACGGAGACACAGAGACAGAGACACAAAGACAGCGAAACAGAGACAGAGACACACACACAGAGACAGAGACACACACACAGAAGTAGAGTCAGAGACACACAGACGGAGACAATGCGACACAGACAAGGAGACAGGACCACAGAGACAGAGTCACACAGACAGAGATACAGAGACAGAGACACAGAGACGGAGACACAGAGAGAGAGAGACAGAGACACAGAGACTGAGACACAGGGACAGAGATACAGAGACAGAGACACAGAGACAGAGACACAGAGTCAGAGACAGAGACACAGAGACAGAGACACAGAGAAAGAGTCAGAGAGACAGAGATACAGAGACGGAGACACAGGGACAGAGACAGAGAGGCAGAAACACAGAGACAGAGACACAGGGACAGAGACACAGAAACAAGGACACATAGACAGAGACACAGAGACAGAGACACACAGACAGAGACACAGAGATAGAGACACAGAGACAGAGACACAGAGACAGAGACACAGAGACAGACACACAGAGACAGAGACACACAGAGAGAGACACAGAGACAGAGACACAGAGACAGAGACACAGAGACAGAGACACAGAGACATCGACACAGAGACAGAGACACGGAGGCAGAGACATAGACACAGAGACGGAGACAGAGACACAGAGACACAGAGACAGAGACACAGAGTCAGAGACAGAGACGCAGACACAGACACACAGGGACAGAGACACAGGGACAGAGACACTGAGTCATAGACACAGAGACAGAAATACAGAGACAGAGACACAGAGACAGAGACACAGAGACAGAGACAGAGAGACAGAGACACAGAGACAGAGACACAGAGACAGAGACACAGAGACAGAGACACAGAGACAGAGACACAGAGACAGAGACACAGAGACAGAGACACAGAGACAGAGATACAGAGACAGAGACACAGAGACAGAGACACAGAGACAGAGACACAGAGACAGCGACACAGAGACAGAGACACAGAGACAGAGACACAGAGACAGAGAAACAGAGACAGAGACACAGAGACAGAGACACAGAGAAAGAGACACAGAGACAGAGACACAGAGACAGAGACACAGAGACAGAGACACAGAGACAGAAACACAGAGACAGAGACGCAGAGACATAGACACAGAGACAGAGACACAGAGACGGAGACACAGGGACAGAGACACAGAGACAGGGACACAGAGAGTGTGACTCAGAGACGGAGACACAGACACGGGGACAGAGACACAGAGACATAGACACAGAGACAGAGACACAGAGACAGAGACACAGAGACAGAGACACAGAGACAGGGACACAGAGAGGGAGACTCAGGGACAGAGACACAGAGACAGAGACACAGAGACAGAGACACAGAGACAGAGACACAGAGACAGAGGCACAGAGACAGAGACACAGAGACAGAGACACAGAGACAGAGGCACAGAGACAGAGACACAGAGATATGGACACAGAGACAGTGACTCAGAGACAGAGACACAGGGACAGAGGCACAGAGACATAGACACAGAGACAGAGACACAGAGACCCAGACACAGAGACAGAGATTCGGAGACAGAGACACAGAGAGAGAGACACAGAAACGGAGATACAGAGCCAGAGACACAGAGACAGAGACACAGAGACAGAGACACAGAGACAGAGACACGGAGACAGAGACACAGAGACAGAGACACAGAGACAGAGACACAGAGACAGAGACACAGAGACAGAGACACAGAGACAGAGACACAGAGACATAGACACAGTGACGGAGACACAGGGACAGAGACACAGAGACAGGGACACAGAGAGAGTGACTCAGAGACGGAGACACAGACACGGGGACAGAGACACAGAGACAGAGACAAAGAGACAGAGACACAGAGACATAGACACAGAGACAGAGACACAGAGACAGAGACGCAGAGACAGAGACGCAGAGACAGGGACACAGAGGGAGAGACTCAGAGACAGAGACACAGAGACAGACACAGAGACAGAGACACAGAGACAGAGACACAGAGACAGTGACACAGGGACAGAGACACAGAGACATAGACACAGAGACAGAGACACAGAGACAGAGACACAGAGACGGAGACACAGGGACAGAGACACAGAGATATGGACACAGAGACAGTGACTCAGAGACAGAGACACAGGGACAGAGGCACAGAGACATAGACACAGAGACAGAGACACAGAGACCCAGACAGAGACAGAGATTCGGAGACAGAGACACAGAGAGAGAGTCACAGAAACGGAGATACAGAGCCAGAGACACAGAGACAGAGACACAGAGACAGAGACATAGAGACAGAGACACAGAGACGGAGACACAGGGGCCGAGACACCGAGACAGAGACACAGAGACAGAGACACAGAGACAGAGACACAGAGACAGAGGCACAGAGACATAGACACAGAGACAGAGACACAGAGACAGAGACACAGAGACGGAGACGCAAGGACAGAGACACAGAGACCGGGACACAGAGAGAGAGACTCAGAGAAAGACACACAGAGACAGAGGCAAAGAGACGGAGCCGCAGAGAAAGATACAGAGGCAGAGACACAGAGACATAGACAGAGGCAGAGACACAGAGACGGAGACGCAGGGACAGGGACACGGAGACAGGGACGCAGAGACAGAGACTCGGAGACAGAGACACAGAGACAGACAAAGACACAGAGACAGAGACTCAGAGACAGAGACACAGAGACATAGACACATAGACAGAGACACAGAGACAGAGACACAGAGACAGAGACACAGAGACAGAGACACAGAGACAGCGACACAGAGACAGAGACACAGAGACAGTGACACAGGGACAGAGACACAGAGACAGAGACACAGAGACAGAGACACAGAGACAGAGACACAGAGACAGAGACACAGAGACAGAGACACAGAGGCAGAGACATAAAGACAGAGACATAGAAACCGAGACACGGAGACGGAGACACAGGTCCGGAGACAGAGAGACAGAGACACAGAGACAGGGACACAGAGACATAGCCACAGAGACAGAGACATAGAGACAGAGACACAGAGACAGAGACACAGAAACGGAGACACAGAGACAGAGGCGTAGACACAAAGACTGAGAGACACAGAGACATAGCCACAGAGACAGAGACATAGAGACAGAGACACAGAGGCAGAGACATAAAGACAGAGACATATAGACCGAGACGCGTAGACGGATACACAGGTCCAGAGACACACGGACAGAGGCATAGACACAGAGACAGAGACACAGAGACAGAGACACAGAGACAGAGACACAGAGAGAGAGACATAGAGGCAGAGACACACAGACAGAGACAGAGACACAAAGACGGAGACACAGGGACAGAGACACAGAGACCGGGACACAGAGACAGAGACACAGAGACAGAGACACAGAGACAGAGACACAGAGACGGAGACACAAGGACAGAGACACAGAGATATGGACACAGAGACAGTGACTCAGAGACAGAGACACAGGGACAGAGGCACAGAGACATAGACACAGAGACAGAGACACAGAGACAGAGATTCGGAGCCAGAGACACAGAGAGAGAGACACAGAAACGGAGATACAGAGCCAGAGACACAGAGACAGAGACAGAGACACAGAGACAGAGACACGGAGACAGAGACACAGAGACAGAGACACAGAGACAGAGACACAGAGACAGAGACACAGAGACAGAGACACAGAGACAGAGACAGAGACACAAAGACGGAGACACAGGGACAGAGACACAGAGACAGGGACACAGAGACGGAGACTCTGGGACAGAGACACAGAGACAGGGATTCAGAGGCAGAGACAGAGAGAGAGAGACGCAGAGACAGATACACAGAGGCAGAGACACAGAGGAATAGACACAGAGACAGAGACACGGAGGCAGAGACACACAGACAGGGAGACAGAGACAGAGACACAGAGACAGGGACACCGACAGAGAGAGACCGAGACACAGAGACGGAGACAGAGGGACAGACACAGAGACAGAGACACAGAGAAAGAGAAACAGGGACAGAGACAGAGACAGAGACAGAGACAGAGACAGGGACAGAGACAGAGACAGAGACAGAGACAGAGACAGAGACAGAGACAGAGACAGAGACAGAGACACAGAGACAGGGACACAGAGAAAGAGAAACAGAGACAGAAACAGAGACAGAGACAGAGACAGAGACAGAGACAGAGACACAGAGACAGAGACACAGAGACAGTGACGCAGGGACAGGGACACAGAGACATAGCCACAGAGACAGAGACATAGAGACAGAGACACAGAGACGGAGACACAGGTACAGAGACAACCGGACAGAGGCATAGGCACGGAGACATAGACACAAAGACAGAGACACAGAGACGGAGACACAGAGACGGAGACGCAAGGACAGAGACACAGAGACAGGGACACAGAGAGAGAGAGTCAGGGACAGAGACACAGAGACAGAGATACAGAGACGGAGCCGCAGAGAAAGATACAGAGGCAGAGACACAGAGACAGAGACAGAGGCAGAGACACAGAGACGGAGACGCAGGGACAGGGACACGGAGACAGGGACGCAGAGACAGAGACTCGGAGACAGAGACACAGAGACAGAGACAAAGACACAGAGACAGAGACTCAGAGACAGAGACACAGAGACATAGACACAGAGACAGAGACACAGAGACAGAGACACAGAGACAGAGACACAGCGACAGAGACACAGAGACAGAGACACAGAGACAGCGACACAGAGACAGAGACACAGAGACGGAGACACAGAGACAGAGACACAGAGACAGAGACACAGAGACAGAGACACCGAGACAGAGACACAGAGTCAGAGGCACAGAGAGAGAGATACAGAGGCAGAGACACACAGACAGAGACAGAGACACAGAGACGGAGACACAGAGACAGAGACACAGAGACAGGGACACAGAGACGGAGACTCTGGGACAGAGACAAAGAGACAGAGATTCAGAGGCAGAGACAGAGAGAGAGAGACGCAGAGACAGATACACAGAGGCAGGGACACAGAGACAGAGACACAATGACAGAGATTCAGAGACAGAGACACAGGGAGAGAGACACAGAAACGGAGACACAGAGACAGAGGCGTAGACACAAAGACTGAGAGACACAGAGACGTAGCCACAGAGACAGAGACATAGAGACAGAGACACAGAGACAGAGACACAGAGACGGAGACACAGAGACAGAGACAGAGACACAGAGACAGAGACACAGAGACAGAGACACAGAGACAGAGACACAGAGGCAGGGACACAGAGACAGAGACATAGAGACGGAGACACAGGTACAGAGACACACGGATAGAGGCATAGACACAGAGACAGAGACACAGAGACAGTGACACAGGGACAGGGACAGGGACACAGAGACATAGCCACAGAGACAGAGACACAGAGACAGAGACACAGAGACAGAGACACAGAGACAGAGACACAGAGACAGAGACACAGAGACAGAGACACAGAGACAGAGACACAGAGACAGGGACACAGAGACAGAGACACAGAGACAGAGACACAGAGACAGAGACACAGAGACAGAGACACAGAGACAGAGACACAGAGACAGAGACACAGAGACGGAGACACAAGGACAGAGACACAGAGACAGTGACTCAGAGACAGAGACACAGGGACAGAGGCACAGAGACATAGACGCAGAGACAGAGACACAGAGACCCAGACACAGAGACAGAGATTCGGAGACAGAGACACAGAGAGAGAGACACAGAAACGGAGATACAGAGCCAGAGACACAGAGACAGAGACACAGAGACAGAGACACAGAGGCAGAGACACAGAGACAGAGACATAAAGACAGAAACACATAGACAGAGACACAGAGACAGAGACACAGAGACAGAGACACACAGACAGAGACACAGGGACAGAGACACAGAGACAGAGACGCAGAGAAAGAGAAACAGAGACAGGGACAGAGACATAGAGACAGAGACACAGAAACAGAGACACAGAGACGGAGAATCTGGGACAGAGACACAGAGACAGTGACTCAGAAGCAGCGAGACAGAGACACAGAGACAGAAGCACAGGGACATAGACACAGAGACAGAGACACAGAGACAGAGACACAGAGACGGAGACGCAAGGACAGAGACACATAGACCGGGACACAGAGAGAGAGACTCAGAGAAAGACACACAGAGACAGAGGCAAAGAGACGGAGCCGCAGAGAAAGATACAGAGGCAGAGACACAGAGACAGAGACAGAGGCAGAGACACAGAGACGGAGACGCAGGGACAGGGACACGGAGACAGGGACGCAGTGACAGAGACTCGGAGACAGAGACACAGAGACAGAGACAAAGACACAGAGACAGAGACTCAGAGACAGAGACACAGAGACATAGACACATAGACAGAGACACAGAGACAGAGACACAGAGACAGAGACACAGAGACAGCGACACAGAGACAGAGACACAGAGACAGTGACACAGGGACAGAGACACAGAGACAGAGACACAGAGACAGAGACACAGAGACAGAGACACAGAGACAGAGACACAGAGACAGAGACACAGAGGCAGAGACATAAAGACAGAGACATAGAAACCGAGACACGGAGACGGAGACACAGGTCCGGAGACAGAGAGACAGAAACACAGAGACAGGGACACAGAGACATAGCCACAGAGACAGAGACATAGAGACAGAGACACAGAGACAGAGACACAGAAACGGAGACACAGAGACAGAGGCGTAGACACAAAGACTGAGAGACACAGAGACATAGCCACAGAGACAGAGACATAGAGACAGAGACACAGAGGCAGAGACATAAAGACAGAGACATAGAGACCGAGACGCGTAGACGGATACACAGGTCCAGAGACACACGGACAGAGGCATAGACACAGAGACAGAGACACAGAGACAGAGACACAGAGACAGAGACACAGAGAGAGAGACATAGAGGCAGAGACACACAGACAGAGACAGAGACACAAAGACGGAGACACAGGGACAGAGACACAGAGACCGGGACACAGAGACAGAGACACAGAGACAGAGACACAGAGACAGAGACACAGAGACAGAGACACAGAGACGGAGACACAAGGACAGAGACACAGAGATATGGACACAGAGACAGTGACTCAGAGACAGAGACACAGGGACAGAGGCACAGAGACATAGACACAGAGACAGAGACACAGAGACCCAGACACAGAGACAGAGATTCGGAGCCAGAGACACAGAGACAGAGACACAGAGACAGAGACACAGAGACAGAGACACAGAGACAGAGACACAGAGACAGAGACACAGAGAAAGAGACACAGAGACAGAGACACAGAGACAGAGACACAGAGACAGAGACACAGAGAGAGAGACTCAGAGACAGAGACACAGAGACAGAGACACAGAGACAGAGTCACAGAGACAGTGACACAGGGACAGAGACACAGAGACATAGACACAGAGACAGAGACACAGAGACAGAGACACAGAGACGGAGACACAGGGACAGAGACACAGAGATATGGACACAGAGACAGTGACTCTGAGACAGAGACACAGGGACAGAGGCACAGAGACATAGACACAGAGACAGAGACACAGAGACCCAGACACAGAGACAGAGATTCGGAGACAGAGACACAGAGAGAGAGAGACACAGAAACGGATATACAGAGCCAGAGACACAGAGACAGAGACACAGAGGCAGAGACACTGAGACAGAGACACAGAGACAGAGACACAGAGACAGAGACACACAGACAGAGACACAGAGACAGTGACACAGGGACAGAGACGCAGAGACATAGACATAGAGACAGAGACACAGAGACAGAGACACAGGGACAGAGACTCAGAGACAGAGACACACGCACAGAAACAGAGACAGAGACACAGAGACAGAGACACACAGACAGAGACACAGAGACAGTGACACAGGGACAGAGACGCAGAGACATAGACACAGAGACAGAGGCACAGAGACGGAGACACAGGGACAGAGACACAGAGACAGGGACACAGAGAGAGTGACTCAGAGACGGAGACACAGACACGGGGACAGAGACACAGAGACATAGACACAGAGACATAGACACAGAGACAGAGACACAGAGACAGAGACACAGAGTCAGAGACACAGAGACAGAGACACAGAGACAGGGACACAGAGAGAGAGACTCAGAGACAGAGACACAGAGACAGAGACACAGAGACAGAGTCACAGAGCCAGTGACACAGGGACAGAGACACAGAGACATAGACACAGAGACAGAGACACAGAGACAGAGACACAGAGACAGAGACACAGAGACGGAGACACCGGGACAGAGACACAGAGATATGGACACAGAGACAGTGACTCTGAGACCGAGACACAGGGACAGAGGCACAGAGACATAGACACAAAGACAGAGACACAGAGACCCAGACACAGAGACAGAGATTCGGAGACAGAGACACAGAGAGAGAGACACAGAAACGGATATACAGAGCCAGAGACACAGAGACAGAGACACAGAGACAGAGACACAGAGACAGAGACACAGAGACAGAGACACAGAGACAGAGACACAGAGACAGAGACACAGAGACAGAGACACAGAGACAGAGACACAGAGACAGAGACACAGAGACAGAGACACAGAGACAGAGACACAGAGAGAGAGACACAGAGACAGAGACACAGAGACAGAGACACAGAGACAGAGACACAGAGACAGAGACACAGAGACAGAGACACAGAGACAGAGACACAGAGACAGAGGCACAATGACAGAGATTCAGAGACAGAGACACAGAGACAGAGACACAGATAGAGAGACACAGAGGCAGAGACACACAGACAGAGACAGAGACACAGAGACGGAGACACAGGGACAGAGACACAGAGACAGGGACACAGAGACGGAGACTCTGGGACAGAGACACAGAGACAGAGATTCAGAGGCAGAGACAGAGTGAGAGAGACGCAGAGACAGATACACAGAGGCAGAGACACAGAGACAGAGACACAATGACAGAGATTCAGAGACAGAGACACAGGGAGAGAGACACAGAAACAGAGACACAGAGACAGAGGCATAGACACAGAGACAGAGACACAGAGACAGAGACACAGAGACAGAGACACAGAGACAGAGACGCAGAGACAGCGACGCCGAGAGAGAGAGACAGAGACACAGAGACGGAGACAGAGGGACAGACACAGAGACAGAGACACAGAGAAAGAGAAACAGAGATAGGGACAGAGACAGAGACAGAGACAGAGACAGAGACAGAGACAGAGACAGAGACAGAGACACAGAGACAGGGACACAGAGAAAGAGAAACAGAGACAGAGACAGAGACAGAGACAGAGTCACAGAGACAGAGACTCAGTGACAGATACACACACACAGAGACACAGACAGAGACACAGAGACGGAGACACAGGGACAGAGACACAGAGATAGAGAAACAGAGACAGAGACAGAGACAGAGACACAGAGACAGAGACTCAGAGACAGAGACACACGCACAGAAACAGAGACAGAGAAACAGAGACGGAGACACAGGGACAGAGACACAGAAACAGGGACACAGAGACAGAGTCACAGACACAGAGTCACAGAGACAGAGACACAGAGACAGGGACACAGACACAGAGACAATGAGACAGAGACACAGAGACGGAGACGCAAGCACAGAGACACAGGGACAGGGACACAGAGAGAGAGAATCAGGGACAGAGACACAGAGACAGAGTTACAGAGACGGAGACGCAGAGAAAGATACAGAGGCAGAGACACAGAGACTGAGACAGAGGCAGAGACACAGAGACGGAGACGCAGCGACAGGGACACAGAGACAGGGACACAGAGACAGAGACACAGAGACAGAGACACAGAGACAGAGACACACAGACAGAGACACAGAGACAGTGACACAGGGACAGAGACGCAGAGACATAGACATAGAGACAGAGACACAGAGACAGAGACACAGGGACAGAGACACAGAGACAGGGACACAGAGAGAGTGACTCAGAGACGGAGACACAGACACGGGGACAGAGACACAGAGACATAGACACAGACACAGAGACACAGAGACAGAGACACAGAGACAGAGACACAGAGACAGAGGCACAGAGACATAGACACAGAGACAGAGACACAGAGACAGAGACACAGAGACGGAGACGCAAGGACAGAGACACAGAGACCGGGACACAGAGAGAGAGACTCAGAGAAAGACACACAGAGACAGAGGCAAAGAGACGGAGCCGCAGAGAAAGATACAGAGGCAGAGACACAGAGACATAGACAGAGGCAGAGACACAGAGACGGAGACGCAGGGACAGGGACACGGAGACAGGGACGCAGAGACAGAGACTCGGAGACAGAGACACAGAGACAGACAAAGACACAGAGACAGAGACTCAGAGACAGAGACACAGAGACATAGACACATAGACAGAGACACAGAGACAGAGACACAGAGACAGAGACACAGAGACAGAGACACAGAGACAGCGACACAGAGACAGAGACACAGAGACAGTGACACAGGGACAGAGACACAGAGACAGAGACACAGAGACAGAGACACAGAGACAGAGACACAGAGACAGAGACACAGAGACAGAGACACAGAGGCAGAGACATAAAGACAGAGACATAGAAACCGAGACACGGAGACGGAGACACAGGTCCGGAGACAGAGAGACAGAGACACAGAGACAGGGACACAGAGACATAGCCACAGAGACAGAGACATAGAGACAGAGACACAGAGACAGAGACACAGAAACGGAGACACAGAGACAGAGGCGTAGACACAAAGACTGAGAGACACAGAGACATAGCCACAGAGACAGAGACATAGAGACAGAGACACAGAGGCAGAGACATAAAGACAGAGACATATAGACCGAGACGCGTAGACGGATACACAGGTCCAGAGACACACGGACAGAGGCATAGACACAGAGACAGAGACACAGAGACAGAGACACAGAGACAGAGACACAGAGAGAGAGACATAGAGGCAGAGACACACAGACAGAGACAGAGACACAAAGACGGAGACACAGGGACAGAGACACAGAGACCGGGACACAGAGACAGAGACACAGAGACAGAGACACAGAGACAGAGACACAGAGACGGAGACACAAGGACAGAGACACAGAGATATGGACACAGAGACAGTGACTCAGAGACAGAGACACAGGGACAGAGGCACAGAGACATAGACACAGAGACAGAGACACAGAGACAGAGATTCGGAGCCAGAGACACAGAGAGAGAGACACAGAAACGGAGATACAGAGCCAGAGACACAGAGACAGAGACAGAGACACAGAGACAGAGACACGGAGACAGAGACACAGAGACAGAGACACAGAGACAGAGACACAGAGACAGAGACACAGAGACAGAGACACAGAGACAGAGACAGAGACACAAAGACGGAGACACAGGGACAGAGACACAGAGACAGGGACACAGAGACGGAGACTCTGGGACAGAGACACAGAGACAGGGATTCAGAGGCAGAGACAGAGAGAGAGAGACGCAGAGACAGATACACAGAGGCAGAGACACAGAGGAATAGACACAGAGACAGAGACACGGAGGCAGAGACACACAGACAGGGAGACAGAGACAGAGACACAGAGACAGGGACACCGACAGAGAGAGACCGAGACACAGAGACGGAGACAGAGGGACAGACACAGAGACAGAGACACAGAGAAAGAGAAACAGGGACAGAGACAGAGACAGAGACAGAGACAGAGACAGGGACAGAGACAGAGACAGAGACAGAGACAGAGACAGAGACAGAGACAGAGACAGAGACAGAGACACAGAGACAGGGACACAGAGAAAGAGAAACAGAGACAGAAACAGAGACAGAGACAGAGACAGAGACAGAGACAGAGACACAGAGACAGAGACACAGAGACAGTGACGCAGGGACAGGGACACAGAGACATAGCCACAGAGACAGAGACATAGAGACAGAGACACAGAGACGGAGACACAGGTACAGAGACAACCGGACAGAGGCATAGGCACGGAGACATAGACACAAAGACAGAGACACAGAGACGGAGACACAGAGACGGAGACGCAAGGACAGAGACACAGAGACAGGGACACAGAGAGAGAGAGTCAGGGACAGAGACACAGAGACAGAGATACAGAGACGGAGCCGCAGAGAAAGATACAGAGGCAGAGACACAGAGACAGAGACAGAGGCAGAGACACAGAGACGGAGACGCAGGGACAGGGACACGGAGACAGGGACGCAGAGACAGAGACTCGGAGACAGAGACACAGAGACAGAGACAAAGACACAGAGACAGAGAACTCAGAGACAGAGACACAGAGACATAGACACAGAGACAGAGACACAGAGACAGAGACACAGAGACAGAGACACAGCGACAGAGACACAGAGACAGAGACACAGAGACAGCGACACAGAGACAGAGACACAGAGACGGAGACACAGAGACAGAGACACAGAGACAGAGACACAGAGACAGAGACACCGAGACAGAGACACAGAGTCAGAGGCACAGAGAGAGGAGATACAGAGGCAGAGACACACAGACAGAGACAGAGACACAGAGACGGAGACACAGAGACAGAGACACAGAGACAGGGACACAGAGACGGAGACTCTGGGACAGAGACAAAGAGACAGAGATTCAGAGGCAGAGACAGAGAGAGAGAGACGCAGAGACAGATACACAGAGGCAGGGACACAGAGACAGAGACACAATGACAGAGATTCAGAGACAGAGACACAGGGAGAGAGACACAGAAACGGAGACACAGAGACAGAGGGCGTAGACACAAAGACTGAGAGACACAGAGACGTAGCCACAGAGACAGAGGACATAGAGACAGAGACACAGAGACAGAGACACAGAGACGGAGACACAGAGACAGAGACAGAGACACAGAGACAGAGACACAGAGACAGAGACACAGAGACAGAGACACAGAGGCAGGGACACAGAGACAGAGACATAGAGACGGAGACACAGGTACAGAGACACACGGATAGAGGCATAGACACAGAGACAGAGACACAGAGACAGTGACACAGGGACAGGGACAGGGACACAGAGACATAGCCACAGAGACAGAGACACAGAGACAGAGACACAGAGACAGAGACACAGAGACAGAGACACAGAGAC